>JALBWW010000049.1:0-365924 GCA_023212625.1 Styphnolobium japonicum
CACCCACGGTGATTGAAGACTCAAGTTATCGTGGTTGAAGAGTTATAAGCCCATTTCTTCCTTCTCGGTTTATCATGGACTATGAGAACTTCTATAACAAGAAGTTGAGCTTTTCGTGAAGCACATGAGTTAGATGGTGTTTGGGAGTGTCAATAGATGTTTGTCATGCACCCACGGTGTTTGAAGACTGAAGAAATGTTGGTTTAAGAGTTGTAAGCCCATTTCTTCCTTCTCGGTTTATCATGGATTATAAGAACCTCTATAACAAGAAGTTGAGGTTTTCGTGAAACACATGAGTTAGATGGTTTTTGGGTGAGTCAATAGATGTTTTTCATGCACCCACGGTGTTTGAAGACTGAAGAAATGTTGGTTTAAGAGTTGTAAGCCCATTTGTTCCTTCTCGGTTTATCTTGGATTATAAGAACTTCTAGGCCAAGTAGTTGATGTTTTCATGAAACACATGAGTTAGATGGTGTACGGGAGAGTTAATAGATATTTGTCAAGCACCCACGGTGATTGAAGACTCAAGTTATCGTGGTTGAAGAGTTATAAGCCCATTTCTTCCTTCTCGGTTTATCATGGACTATAAGAACTTCTATGACAAGAAGTTGAGGTTTTCGTGAAGCACATGAGTTAGATGGTGTTTGGGAGTGTCAATAGATGTTTGTCATGCACCCACGGTGTTTGAAGACTGAAGAAATGTTGGTTTAAGAGTTGTAAGCCCATTTCTTCCTTCTCGGTTTATCTTGGATTATAAGAACTTCTAGGCCAAGTAGTTGATGTTTTCATGAAACACATGAGTTAGATGGTGTACGGGAGAGTCAATAGATGTTTGTCAAGCACCCACGGTGTTTGAAGACTGAAGAAATGTTGGTTTAAGAGTTGTAAGCCCATTTGTTCCTTCTCGGTTTATCATGGATTATAAGAACCTCTGTAACAAGAAGTTGAGGTTTTCGTGAAACACATGAGTTAGATGGTTTTTGGGTGAGTCAATAGATGTTTGTCAAGCACCAACGGTGTTTGAAGACTGAAGAAATGTTGGTTTAAGAGTTGTAAGCCCATTTGTTCCTTCTCGGTTTATCTTGGATTATAAGAACTTCTAGGCCAAGTAGTTGATGTTTTCATGAAACACATGAGTTAGATGGTGTACGGGAGAGTCAATAGATGTTTGTCATGCGCCCACAGTGTTTGAAGACTGAAGAAATCTTGGTTTAAGAGTTGTAAGCCCATTTGTTCCTTCTCAGTTTATCTTGGATTATAAGAACTTCTAGGCCAAGTAGTTGATGTTTTCATGAAACACATGAGTTAGATGGTGTTTGGGAGAGTCAATAGATGTTTGTCATGCACCCACGGTGTTTGAAGACTGAAGAAATGTTGGTTTAAGAGTTGTAAGCCCATTTGTTCCTTCTCGGTTTATCTTGGATTATAAGAACTTCTAGGCCAAGTAGTTGATGTTTTCATGAAACACATGAGTTAGATGGTGTTTGGGAGAGTCAATAGATGTTTGTCACGCACCCGCGGTGTTTGAAGACTGAAGAAATGTTGTTTTCAGAGTTGTAAGCCAATTTGTTCCATCTCGGTTTATCTTGGATTATAGGAACTTCTACGCCAAGTAGTTGATGTTTTCGTCAAACACATGAGTTAGATGGTGTTTGGGAGTGTCAATAGATGTTTGTCAAGCACCCACGGTGTTTGAAGACTGAAGAAATGTTGGTTTAAGAGTTGTAAGCCCATTTGTTCCTTCTCGGTTTATCTTGGATTATAAGAACTTCTAGGCCAAGTAGTTGATGTTTTCATGAAACACATGAGTTAGATGGTGTACGGGAGAGTTAATAGATATTTGTCAAGCACCCACGGTGATTGAAGACTGAAGACATCTTGGTTGAAGAGTTATAAGCCCATTTCTTCCTTCTCAGTTTATCTTGGATTATAAGAACTTCTAGGCCAAGTAGTTGATGTTTTCTTGAAACACATGAGTTAGATGGTGTTTGGGAGAGACAATAGATGTTTGCCATGCACCCACGGTGTTCGAAGACTGAAGAAATGTTGGTTTAAGAGTTGTAAGCCCATTTCTTCCTTCTCGGTTTATCTTGGATTATAAGAACTTCTAGGCCAAGTAGTTGATATTTTCATGAAACACATGAGTTAGATGGTGTTTGGGAGAGACAATAGATGTTTGTCAAGCAACCACGGTGTTTGAAGACTGAAGAAATGTTGGTTTAAGAGTTATAAGCCCATTTCTTCCTTCTCAGTTTATCATGGATTATAAGAACTTCTAGGCCAAGTAGTTGATGTTTTCATGAAACACATGAGTTAGATGGTGTTTGGGAGAGTCAATAGATGTTTGTCAAGCACCCACGGTGTTTGAAGACTGAAGAAATGTTGGTTTAAGAGTTGTAAGCCCATTTGTTCCTTCTCGGTTTATCTTGGATTATAAGAACTTCTAGGCCAAGTAGTTGATGTTTTCATGAAACACATGAGTTAGATGGTGTACGGGAGAGTGAATAGATATTTGTCAAGCACCCACGGTGATTGAAGACTCAAGTTATCGTGGTTGAAGCGTTATAAGCCTATTTCTTCCTTCTAGGTTTATCATGGACTATAAGAACTTCTATGGCAAGAAGTTGAGGTTTTCGTGAAGCACATGAGTTAGATGGTGTTTGGGAGTGTCAATAGATGTTTGTCATGCACCCACGGTGTTTGAAGAATGAAGAAATGTTGGTTTAAGAGTTGTAAGCCCATTTGATCCTTCTCGGTTTATCTTGGATTATACGAACTTCTATGCCAAGTAGTTGATGTTTTCATGAAACACATGAGTTAGATGGTGTACGGGAGAGTCAAAAGATGTTTGTCACGCACCCACGGTGTTTGAAGACTCAAGTAATCGTGGTTTAAGAGTTGTAAGCCCATTTGTTCCTTCTCGGTTTATCTTGGACTATGAGAACTTCTATAACAAGAAGTTGAGCTTTTCGTGAAGCACATGAGTTAGATGGTGTTTGGGAGTGTCAATAGATGTTTGTCAAGCACCCACGGTGTTTGAAGACTGAAAAAATGTTGGTTTAAGAGTTGTAAGCCCATTTGTTCCTTCTCGGTTTATCTTGGATTATAAGAACTTCTAGGCCAAGTAGTTGATGTTTTCATGAAACACATGAGTTAGATGGTGTTTGGGAGAGTCAATAGATGTTTATCAAGCACGGTCGGTGTTTGAAGACTGAAGAAATGTTTGTTTAAGAGTTATAAGCCCATTTCATCCTTCTCGGTTTATCATGGACTATGAGAACTTCTATAACAAGAAGTTGAGCTTTTCGTGAAGCACATGAGTTAGATGGTGTTTGGGAGTGTCAATAGATGTTTGTCAAGCACCCACGGTGTTTGAAGACTGAAAAAATGTTGGTTTAAGAGTTGTAAGCCCATTTCTTCCTTCTCGGTTTATCATGGATTATAAGAACCTCTATAACAAGAAGTTGAGGTTTTCGTGAAACACATGAGTTAGATGGTTTTTGGGTGAGTCAATAGATGTTTGTCAAGCACCAACGGTGTTTGAAGACTGAAGAAATGTTGGTTTAAGAGTTGTAAGCCCATTTGTTCCTTCTCGGTTTATCTTGGATTATACGAACTTCTATGCCAAGTAGTTGATGTTTTCATGAAACACATGAGTTAGATGGTGTACGGGAGAGTCAATAGATGTTTGTCATGCGCCCACAGTGTTTGAAGACTGAAGAAATCTTGGCTTAAGAGTTGTAAGCCCATTTGTTCCTTCTCGGTTTATCTTCGATTATAAGAATTTCTAGGCCAAGTAGTTGATGTTTTCATGAAACACATGAGTTAGATGGTGTACGGGAGAGTTAATAGATATTTGTCAAGCACCCACGGTGATTGAAGACTCAAGTTATCGTGGTTGAAGAGTTATAAGCCTATTTCTTCCTTCTCGGTTTATCATGGACTATAAGAACTTCTATGACAAGAAGTTGAGGTTTTCGTGAAGCACATGAGTTAGATGGTGTTTGGGAGTGTCAATAGATGTTTGTCATGCACCCACGGTGTTTGAAGAATGAAGAAATGTTGGTTTAAGAGTTGTAAGCCCATTTCTTCCTTCTCGGTTTATCTTGGATTATAAGAACTTCTAGGCCAAGTAGTTGATGTTTTCATGAAACACATGAGTTAGATGGTGTACGGGAGAGTCAATAGATGTTTGTCAAGCAACCACGGTGTTTGAAGACTGAAGAAATGTTGGTTTAAGAGTTATAAGCCCATTTCTTCCTTCTCGGTTTATCATGGATTATAAGAACCTCTATAACAAGAAGTTGAGGTTTTCGTGAAACACATGAGTTAGATGGTTTTTGGGTGAGTCAATAGATGTTTGTCAAGCACCCACGGTGTTTGAAGACTGAAGAAATGTTGGTTTAAGAGTTGTAAGCCCATTTGTTCCTTCTCGGTTTATCTTGGATTATAAGAACTTCTAGGCCAAGTAGTTGATGTTTTCATGAAACACATGAGTTAGATGGTGTACGGGAGAGTCAATAGATATTTGTCAAGCACCCACGGTGATTGAAGACTCAAGTTATCGTGGTTGAAGAGTTATAAGCCCATTTCTTCCTTCTCGGTTTATCATGGATTATAAGAACTTCTATGACAAGTAGTTGATGTTTTCATGAAACACATGAGTTAGATGGTGTTTGGGAGAGTCAATAGATGTTTGTCATGCACCCACGGTGTTTGAAGAATGAAGAAATGTTGGTTTAAGAGTTGTAAGCCCATTTGTTCCTTCTCGGTTTATCTTGGATTATAAGAACTTCTAGGCCAAGTAGTTGATGTTTTCATGAAACACATGAGTTAGATGGTGTACGGGAGAGTCAATAGATGTTTGTCACGCACCCACGGTGTTTGAAGACTCAAGTAATCGTGGTTTAAGAGTTGTAAGCCCATTTGTTCCTTCTCGGTTTATCTTGGATTATAAGAACTTCTAGGCCAAGTAGTTGATGTTTTCATGAAACACATGAGTTAGATGGTGTTTGGGAGAGTCAATAGATGTTTGTCAAGCACCCACGGTGTTTGAAGACTCAAGTTATCGTGGTTTAAGAGTTATAAGCCCATTTCTTCCTTCTCGGTTTATCATGGACTATAAGAACTTCTATGACAAGAAGTTGAGGTTTTCGTGAAGCACATGAGTTAGATGGTGTTTGGGAGTGTCAATAGATGTTTGTCAAGCACCCACGGTGTTTGAAGACTGAAGAAATGTTGGTTTAAGAGTTGTAAGCCCATTTGTTCCTTCTCGGTTTATCTTGGATTATAAGAACTTCTAGGCCAAGTAGTTGATGTTTTCATGAAACACATGAGTTAGATGGTGTATGGGAGAGTCAATAGATGTTTGTCATGCACCCACGGTGTTTGAAGACTGAAGAAATGTTGGTTTAAGAGTTGTAAGCCCATTTGTTCCTTCTCGGTTTATCTTGGATTATAAGAACTTCTAGGCCAAGTAGTTGATGTTTTCATGAAACACATGAGTTAGATGGTGTTTGGGAGAGTCAATATATGTTTGTCAAGCACCCGCGGTGTTTGAAGACTGAAGAAATGTTGTTTTCAGAGTTGTAAGCCCATTTGTTCCTTCACGGTTTATCTTGGATTATAAGAACTTCTAGGCCAAGTAGTTGATGTTTTCATGAAACACATGAGTTAGATGGTGTATGGGAGAGTCAATAGATGTTTGTCATGCACCCACGGTGTTTGAAGACTGAAAAAATCTTGGTTTAAGAGTTGTTAGCCCATTTGTTCCTTCTCAGTTTATCTTGGATTATAAGAACTTCTAGGCCAAGTAGTTGATGTTTTCATGAAACACATGAGTTAAATGGTGTTTGGGAGAGTCAATAGATGTTTTTCATGCACCCACGGTGTTCGAAGACTGAAGAAATGTTGGTTTAAGAGTTGTAAGCCCATTTGTTCCTTCTCGGTTTATCTTGGATTATAAGAACTTCTATGCCAAGTAGTTGATGTTTTTATGAAACACATGAGTTAGATGGTGTACGGGAGAGTCAATAGATGTTTGTCAAGCACCCACGGTGTTTGAAGACTGAAGAAATGTTGGTTTAAGAGTTGTAAGCCCATTTCTTCCTTCTCGGTTTATCTTGGATTATAAGAACTTCTAGGCCAAGAAGTTGAGGTTTTCGTGAAACACATGAGTTAGATGGTGTTTGGGAGTGTCAATAGATGTTTGTCAAGCACCCACGGTGTTTGAAGACTGAAGAAATGTTGGTTTAAAATTTGTAAGCCCATTTGTTCCTTCTCGGTTTATCTTGGATTATAAGAACTTCTAGGCCAAGTAGTTGATGTTTTCATGAAACACATGAGTTAGATGGTGTACGGGAGAGTCAATAGATGTTTGTCAAGCACCCACGGTGTTTGAAGACTGAAGAAATGTTGGTTTCAGAGTTGTAAGCCCATTTGTTCCTTCTCGGTTTATCTTGGATTATAAGAACTTCTAGGCCAAGTAGTTGATGTTTTCATGAAACACATGAGTTAGATGGTGTACGGGAGAGTCAATAGATGTTTGTCAAGCACCCACGGTGTTTGAAGACTCAAGTTATTTTGGTTTAAGAGTTGTAAGCTCATTTCTTCCTTCTCGGTTTATCTTGGATTATAAGAACTTCTAGGCCAAGTAGTTGATGTTTTCATGAAACACATGAGTTAGATGGTGTTTGGGAGAGTCAATAGATGTTTGTCAAGCACCCACGGTGTTTGAAGACTGAAGAAATGTTGGTTTAAGAGTTGTAAGCCCATTTGTTCCTTCTCGGTTTATCTTGGATTATAAGAACTTCTAGGCCAAGTAGTTGATGTTTTCATGAAACACATGAGTTAGATGGTGTACGGGAGAGTCAATAGATGTTTGTCAAGCACCGACGGTGTTTGAAGACTCAAGTTATCGTGGATTAAGAGTTATAAGCCCATTTCTTCCATCTCAGTTTATCATGGATTATAAGAACTTCTAGGCCAAGTAGTTGATGTTTTCATGAAACACATGAGTTAGATGGTGTTTGGGAGAGTCAATAGATGTTTGTCAAGCACCCACGGTGTTTGAAGACTGAAGAAATGTTGGTTTAAGAGTTGTAAGCCCATTTGTTCCTTCTCGGTTTATCTTGGATTATAAGAACTTCTAGGCCAAGTAGTTGATGTTTTCATGAAACACATGAGTTAGATGGTGTTTGGGAGAGTCAATAGATGTTTGTCAAGCACCTACGGTGTTTGAAGACTGAAGAAATGTTGGTTTAAGAGTTGTAAGCCCATTTGTTCCTTCTCAGTTTATCTTGGATTATAAGAACTTCTAGGCCAAGTAGTTGATGTTTTCATGAAACACATGAGTTAGATGGTGTTTGGGAGAGTCAATAGATGTTTGTCAAGCACCCACGGTGTTCGAAGACTGAAGAAATGTTGGTTTAAGAGTTGTAAGCCCATTTCTTCCTTCTCGGTTTATCTTGGATTATAAGAACTTCTAGGCCAAGTAGTTGATGTTTTCATGAAACACATGAGTTAGATGGTGTTTGGGAGAGACAATAGATGTTTGCCATGCACCCACGGTGTTTGAAGACTGAAGAAATGTTGGTTTAAGAGTTGTAAGCCCATTTGTTCCTTCTCGGTTTATCTTGGATTATAAGAACTTCTAGGCCAAGTAGTTGATGTTTTCATGAAACACATGAGTTAGATGGTGTTTGGGAGAGTCAATAGATGTTTGTCAAGCACCCACGGTGTTTGAAGACTCAAGAAATGTTTGTTTAAGAGTTGTAAGCCCATTTGTTCCTTCTCGGTTTATCTTGGATTATAAGAACTTCTAGGCCAAGTAGTTGATGTTTTCATGAAACACATGAGTTAGATGGTGTTTGGGAGAGTCAATAGATGTTTGTCAAGCACCCACGGTGTTTGAAGACTGAAGAAATGTTGGTTTAAGAGTTGTAAGCCCATTTGTTCCTTCTCGGTTTATCTTGGATTATAAGAACTTCTAGGCCAAGTAGTTGATGTTTTCATGAAACACATGAGTTAGATGGTGTTTGGGAGAGTCAATAGATGTTTGTCAAGCACCCGCAGTGTTTGATGACTGAAGAAATGTTGTTTTCAGAGTTCTAAGCCCATTTCTTCCTTCTCGGTTTATCATGGATTATTAGAACCTCTATGACAAGAAGTTGAGGTTTTCATGAAACACATGAGTTAGATGGTGTCAGGGTGAGTCAATAGATGTTTGTCAAGCACCCACGGTGTTTGAAGACTGAAGAAATGTTGGTTTAAGAGTTGTAAGCCCATTTGTTCCTTCTCGGTTTATCTTGTATTATAAGAACTTCTAGGCCAAGTAGTTGATGTTTTCACGAAACACATGAGTTAGATGGTGTTCGGGAGAGCAATAGATGTTTGTCAAGCACTACGGTGTTTGAAGACTCAAGAAATGTTGGTTTAAGAGTTGTAAGCCCATTTGTTCCTTCTCGGTTTATCTTGGATTATAAGAACTTCTAGGCCAAGTAGTTGATGTGTTCATGAAACACATGAGTTAGATGGTGTATGGGAGAGTCAATAGATGTTTGTCAAGCACCCACGGTGTTTGAAGACTCAAGTTATCATGGTTTAAGAGTTATAAGCTCATTTCTTCCTTCTCGGTTTATCATGGATTATTAGTACCTGTATGACAAGAAGTTGATGTTTTCATGAAACACATGAGTTAGATGGTGTTTGGGAGAGTCAATAGATGTTTGTCATGCACCCACGGTGTTTGAAGACTGAAGAAATGTTGGTTTAAGAGTTGTAAGCCCATTTGTTCCTTCTCGGTTTATCTTGGATTATAAGAACTTCTAGGCCAAGTAGTTGATGTTTTCATGAAACACATGAGTTAGATGGTGTTTGGGAGTGTCAATAGATGTTTGTCAAGCACCCACGGTGTTTGAAGACTGAAGAAATGTTGGTTTAAGAGTTGTAAGCCCATTTGTTCCTTCTCGGTTTATCTTGGATTATAAGAACTTCTAGGCCAAGTAGTTGATGTTTTCATGAAACACATGAGTTAGATGGTGTACGGGAGAGTCAATAGATGTTTGTCAAGCACCCACGGTGTTTGAAGACTCAAGTTATTGTGGTTTAAGAGTTATAAGCTCATTTCTTCCTTCTCGGTTTATCATGGACTATAAGAACTTCTATGACAAGAAGTTGAGGTTTTCGTGAAGCACATGAGTTAGATGGTGTTTGGCAGTGTCAATAGATGTTTGTCAAGCAACCACGGTGTTTGAAGACTGAAGAAACGTTGGTTTAAGAGTTGTTAGCCCATTTGTTCCTTCTCAGTTTATCTTGGATTATAAGAACTTCTAGGCCAAGTAGTTGATGTTTTCATGAAACACATGAGTTAGATGGTGTTTGGGAGAGTCAATAGATGTTTGTCAAGCACCTGCGGTGTTTGAAGACTGAAGAAATGTTGGTTTAAGAGTTGTAAGCCCATTTGTTCCTTCTCAGTTTATCTTGGATTATAAGAACTTCTAGGCCAAGTAGTTGATGTTTTCATGAAACACATGAGTTAGATGGTGTTTGGGAGAGTCAATAGATGTTTGTCATGCACCCACGGTGTTTGAAGACTGAAGAAATGTTGGTTTAAGAGTTGTAAGCCCATTTGTTCCTTCTAGGTTTATCTTGGATTATAAGAACTTCTAGGCCAAGTAGTTGATGTTTTCATGAAACACATGAGTTAGATGGTGTTTGGGAGAGTCAATAGATGTTTGTCAAGCACCCACGGTGTTTGAAGACTCAAGTAATCGTGGTTTAAGAGTTATAAGCCCATTTCTTCCTTCTCGGTTTATCATGGACTATAAGAACTTCTATGACAAGAAGTTGAGGTTTTCGTGAAGCACATGAGTTAGATGGTGTTTGGCAGTGTCAATAGATGTTTGTCAAGCACCCACGGTGTTTGAAGACTGAAGAAATGTTGGTTTAAGAGTTGTAAGCCCATTTGTTCCTTCTCGGTTTATCTTGGATTATAAGAACTTCTAGGCCAAGTAGTTGATGTTTTCATGAAACACATGAGTTAGATGGTGTTTGGGAGAGTCAATAGATGTTTGTCATGCACCCACGGTGTTTGAAGACTGAAGAAATCTTGGTTTAAGAGTTGTAAGCCCATTTGTTCCTTCTCAGTTTATCTTGGATTATAAGAACTTCTAGGCCAAGTAGTTGATGTTTTCATGAAACACATGAGTTAGATGGTGTTTGGGAGAGTCAATAGATGTTTGTCAAGCACCCACGGTGTTTGAAGACTGAAGAAATCTTGGTTTAAGAGTTGTAAGCCCATTTGTTCCTTCTCGGTTTATCTTGGATTATAAGAACTTCTAGGCCAAGTAGTTGATGTTTTCATGAAACACATGAGTTAGATGGTGTTTGGGAGAGTCAATAGATGTTTGTCATGCACCCACGGTGTTTGAAGACTGAAGAAATCTTGGTTTAAGAGTTGTAAGCCCATTTGTTCCTTCTCGGTTTATCTTGGATTATAAGAACTTCTAGGCCAAGTAGTTGATGTTTTCATGAAACACATGAGTTAGATGGTGTTTGGGAGAGTCAATATATGTTTGTCAAGCACCCGCGGTGTTTGAAGACTGAAGAAATCTTGGTTTAAGAGTTGTAAGCCCATTTGTTCCTTCTCGGTTTATCTTGGATTATAAGAACTTCTAGGCCAAGTAGTTGATGTTTTCATGAAACACATGAGTTAGATGGTGTTTGGGAGAGTCAATATATGTTTGTCAAGCACCCGCGGTGTTTGAAGACTGAAGAAATGTTGGTTTAAGAGTTGTAAGCCCATTTGTTCCTTCTCGGTTTATCTTGGATTATAAGAACTTCTAGGCCAAGTAGTTGATGTTTTCATGAAACACATGAGTTAGATGGTGTTTGGGAGAGTCAATAGATGTTTGTCATGCACCCACGGTGTTTGAAGACTGAAGAAATCTTGGTTTAAGAGTTGTAAGCCCATTTGTTCCTTCTCAGTTTATCTTGGATTATAAGAACTTCTAGGCCAAGTAGTTGATGTTTTCATGAAACACATGAGTTAGATGGTGTACGGGAGAGTCAATAGATGTTTGTCAAGCACCCACGGTGTTTGAAGACTCAAGTTATCGTGGTTTAAGAGTTATAAGCCCATTTCTTCCTTCTCGGTTTATCATGGATTATAAGAACCTCCATGACAAGAAGTTGATGTTTTCATGAAACACATGAGTTAGATGGTGTTTGGGAGAGTCAATAGATGTTTGTCAAGCACCCGCGGTGTTTGAAGACTGAAGAAATGTTGGTTTAAGAGTTGTAAGCCCATTTGTTCCTTCTCAGTTTATCTTGGATTATAAGAACTTCTAGGCCAAGTAGTTGATGTTTTCATGAAACACATGAGTTAGATGGTGTTTGGGAGAGTCAATAGATGTTTGTCAAGCACCCGCGGTGTTTGAAGACTGAAGAAATGTTGGTTTAAGAGTTGTAAGCCCATTTGTTCCTTCTCGGTTTATCTTGGATTATAAGAACTTCTAGGCCAAGTAGTTGATGTTTTCACGAAACACATGAGTTAGATGGTGTCATGGTGAGTCAATTGATGTTTGTCAAGCACCCACGGTGTTTGAAGACTGAAGAAATGTTGGTTTAAGAGTTGTAAGCCCATTTGTTCCTTCTCGGTTTATCTTGGATTATAAGAACTTCTAGGCCAAGTAGTTGATGTTTTCATGAAACACATGAGTTAGATGGTGTTTGGGAGAGTCAATAGATGTTTGTCATGCACCCACGGTGTTTGAAGACTGAAGAAATGTTGGTTTAAGAGTTGTAAGCCCATTTGTTCCTTCTCGGTTTATCTTGGATTATAAGAACTTCTAGGCCAAGTAGTTGATGTTTTCATGAAACACATGAGTTAGATGGTGTACGGGAGAGTCAATAGATGTTTGTCAAGCACCGACGGTGTTTGAAGACTCAAGTTATCGTGGATTAAGAGTTATAAGCCCATTTCTTCCTTCTCGGTTTATCATGGATTATAAGAACCTCTATGACAAGAAGTTGATGTTTTCATGAAACACATGAGTTAGATGGTGTTTGGGAGAGTCAATAGATGTTTGTCAAGCACCCACGGTGTTTGAAGACTGAAGAAATGTTGGTTTAAGAGTTGTAAGCCCATTTGTTCCATCTCAGTTTATCTTGGATTATACGAACTTCTAGGCCAAGTAGTTGATGTTTTCATGAAACACATGAGTTAGATGGTGTTTGGGAGAGTCAATAGATGTTTGTCAAGCACCCGCGGTGTTTGAAGACTGAAGAAATGTTGTTTTCAGAGTTGTAAGCCCATTTGTTCCTTCTCAGTTTATCTTGGATTATAAGAACTTCTAGGCCAAGTAGTTGATGTTTTCATGAAACACATGAGTTAGATGGTGTTTGGGAGAGTCAATAGATGTTTGTCAAGCACCCACGGTGTTTGAAGACTGAAGAAATCTTGGTTTCAGAGTTGTAAGCCCATTTGTTCCTTCTCGGTTTATCTTGGATTATAAGAACTTCTAGGCCAAGTAGTTGATGTTTTCATGAAACACATGAGTTAGATGGTGTTTGGGAGAGTCAATATATGTTTGTCAAGCACCCACGGTGTTTGAAGACTGAAGAAATCTTGGTTTAAGAGTTGTAAGCCCATTTGTTCCTTCTCGGTTTATCTTGGATTATAAGAACTTCTAGGCCAAGTAGTTGATGTTTTCATGAAACACATGAGTTAGATGGTGTTTGGGAGAGTCAATAGATGTTTGTCAAGCACCCGCGGTGTTTGAAGACTGAAGAAATGTTCTTTTCAGAGTTGTAAGCCCATTTGTTCCTTCTCGGTTTATCTTGGATTATAAGAACTTCTAGGCCAAGTAGTTGATGTTTTCATGAAACACATGAGTTAGATGTTGTATGGGAGAGTCAATAGATGTTTGTCATGCACCCACGGTGTTTGAAGACTGAAGAAATCTTGGTTTAAGAGTTGTAAGCCCATTTGTTCCTTCTCGGTTTATCTTGGATTATAAGAACTTCTAGGCCAAGTAGTTGATGTTTTCATGAAACACATGAGTTAGATGGTGTTTGGGAGAGTCAATAGATGTTTGTCAAGCACCCGCGGTGTTTCAAGACTCAAGAAATCATGGTTTAAGAGTTGTAAGCCCATTTGTTCCTTCTCGCTTATCTTGGATTATAAGAACTTCTAGGCCAAGTAGTTGATGTTTTCATGAAACACATGAGTTAGATGGTGTTTGGGAGAGTCAATAGATGTTTGTCAAGCACCCACGGTGTTTGAAGACTGAAGAAACGTTGGTTTAAGAGTTGTAAGCCCATTTGTTCCTTCTCAGTTTATCTTGGATTATAAGAACTTCTAGGCCAAGTAGTTGATGTTTTCACGAAACACATGAGTTAGATGGTGTTTGGGAGAGTCAATAGATGTTTGCCATGCACCCACGGTGTTCGAAGACTCAAGAAATCGTGGTTTAAGAGTTATAAGCCCATTTCTTCCTTCTAGGTTTATCATGGATTATAAGAACTTTTATTACAAGAAGTTGATATTTTCATGAAACACATGAGTTAGATGGTGTTTGGGAGAGACAATAGATGTTTGCCATGCACCCACGGTGTTCGAAGACTGAAGAAATGTTGGTTTAAGAGTTGTAAGCCCATTTCTTCCTTCTCGGTTTATCTTGGATTATAAGAACTTCTAGGCCAAGTAGTTGATGTTTTCTTGAAACACATGAGTTAGATGGTGTTTGGGAGAGACAATAGATGTTTGTCAAGCACCCACGGTGTTTGAAGACTGAAGAAATGTTGGTTTAAGAGTTGTAAGCCCATTTGTTCCTTCTCGGTTTATCTTGGATTATAAGAACTTCTAGGCCAAGTAGTTGATGTTTTCACGAAACACATGAGTTAGATGGTGTCATGGTGAGTCAATAGATGTTTGTCAAGCACCCACGGTGTTTGAAGACTGAAGAAATGTTGGTTTAAGAGTTGTAAGCCCATTTGTTCCTTCTCGGTTTATCTTGGATTATAAGAACTTCTATGCCAAGTAGTTGATGTTTTCATGAAACACATGAGTTAGATGGTGTTTGGGAGAGTCAATAGATGTTTGTCATGCACCCACGGTGTTTGAAGACTGAAGAAATGTTGGTTTAAGAGTTGTAAGCCCATTTGTTCCTTCTCGGTTTATCTTGGATTATAAGAACTTCTAGGCCAAGTAGTTGATGTTTTCATGAAACACATGAGTTAGATGGTGTACGGGAGAGTCAATAGATGTTTGTCAAGCACCCACGGTGTTTGAAGACTCAAGTTATCGTGGTTTAAGAGTTATAAGCCCATTTCTTCCTTCTCGGTTTATCATGGACTATAAGAACTTCTATGACAAGAAGTTGAGGTTTTCGTGAAGCACATGAGTTAGATGGTGTTTGGGAGTGTCAATAGATGTTTGTCAAGCACCCACGGTGTTTGAAGACTGAAGAAATGTTGGTTTAAGAGTTGTAAGCCCATTTGTTCCTTCTCAGTTTATCTTGGATTATAAGAACTTCTAGGCCAAGTAGTTGATGTTTTCATGAAACACATGAGTTAGATGGTGTTTGGGAGAGTCAATAGATGTTTGTCAAGCACCCGCGGTGTTTGAAGACTGAAGAAATGTTGGTTTAAGAGTTGTAAGCCCATTTGTTCCTTCTCGGTTTATCTTGGATTATAAGAACTTCTAGGCCAAGTAGTTGATGTTTTCATGAAACACATGAGTTAGATGGTGTACGGGAGAGTCAATAGATGTTTGTCAAGCACCCACGGTGTTTGAAGACTCAAGTTATCGTGGTTTAAGAGTTATAAGCCCATTTCTTCCTTCTCGGTTTATCATGGACTATAAGAACTTCTATGACAAGAAGTTGAGGTTTTCGTGAAGCACATGAGTTAGATGGTGTTTGGGAGAGTCAATAGATGTTTGTCAAGCACCGACGGTGTTTGAAGACTCAAGTTATCGTGGATTAAGAGTTGTAAGCCCATTTGTTCCTTCTCAGTTTATCTTGGATTATACGAACTTCTAGGCCAAGTAGTTGATGTTTTCATGAAACACATGAGTTAGATGGTGTTTGGGAGAGTCAATAGATGTTTGTCAAGCACCCACGGTGTTTGAAGACTGAAGAAATGTTGGTTTAAGAGTTGTAAGCCCATTTGTTCCTTCTCGCTTCTCTTGGATTATAAGAACTTTTAGGCCAAGTAGTTGATGTTTTCGTGAAACACATGAGTTAGATGGTGTCTTGGAGTGTCAATAGATGTTTGTCAAGCACCCACGGTGTTTGAAGACTGAAGAAATGTTGGTTTAAGAGTTGTAAGCCCATTTGTTCCTTCTCGGTTTATCTTGGATTATAAGAACTTCTAGGCCAAGTAGTTGATGTTTTCATGAAACACATGAGTTAGATGGTGTACGGGAGAGTCAATAGATGTTTGTCAAGCACCCACGGTGTTTGAAGACACAAGAAATCATGGTTTAAGAGTTCTAAGCCCATTTCTTCCTTCTCGGTTTATCTTGGATTATAAGAACATCTATGACAAGAAGTTGATGTTTTCATGAAACACATGAGTTAGATGGTGTTTGGGAGAGTCAATAGATGTTTGTCAAGCACCCACGGTGTTTGAAGACTGAAGAAATGTTGGTTTAAGAGTTGTAAGCCCATTTGTTCCTTCTCGGTTTATCTTGGATTATAAGAACTTCTAGGCCAAGTAGTTGATGTTTTCATGAAACACATGAGTTAGATGGTGTACGGGAGAGTCAATAGATGTTTGTCAAGCACCCACGGTGTTTGAAGACTCAAGATATCGTGGTTTAAGAGTTATAAGCCCATTTCTTCCTTCTCGGTTTATCATGGATTATAAGAACCTCTATAACAAGAAGTTGAGGTTTTCGTGAAACACATGAGTTAGATGGTTTTTGGGTGAGTCAATAGATGTTTGTCAAGCACCCACGGTGTTTGAAGACTGAAGAAATGTTGGTTTAAGAGTTGTAAGCCCATTTGTTCCTTCTCGGTTTATCTTGGATTATAAGAACTTCTAGGCCAAGTAGTTGATGTTTTCATGAAACACATGAGTTAGATGGTGTCAGGGTGAGTCAATAGATGTTTGTCAAGCACCCACGGTGTTTGAAGACTGAAGAAATGTTGGTTTAAGAGTTGTAAGCCCATTTGTTCCTTCTCGGTTTATCTTGGATTATAAGAACTTCTAGGCCAAGTAGTTGATGTTTTCATGAAACACATGAGTTAGATGGTGTTTGGGAGAGTCAATAGATGTTTGTCATGCACCCACGGTGTTTGAAGACTGAAGAAATGTTGGTTTAAGAGTTGTAAGCCCATTTGTTCCTTCTCGGTTTATCTTGGATTATAAGAACTTCTAGGCCAAGTAGTTGATGTTTTCATGAAACACATGAGTTAGATGGTGTACGGGAGAGTCAATAGATGTTTGTCAAGCACCCACGGTGTTTGAAGACTCAAGTTATCGTGGTTTAAGAGTTATAAGCCCATTTCTTCCTTCTCGGTTTATCATGGATTATAAGAACCTCTATGACAAGAAGTTGAGGTTTTCGTGAAACACATGAGTTAGATGGTGTTTGGGAGTGTCAATAGATGTTTGTCATGCACCCACGGTGTTTGAAGACTGAAGAAATGTTGGTTTAAGAGTTGTAAGCCCATTTGTTCCTTCTCGGTTTATCTTGGATTATAAGAACTTCTAGGCCAAGTAGTTGATGTTTTCATGAAACACATGAGTTAGATGGTGTATGGGAGAGTCAATAGATGTTTGTCAAGCACCCACGGTGCTTGAAGACTCAAGTTATCGTGGTTTAAGAGTTATAAGCCCACTTCTTCCTTCTCGGTTTATCATGGATTATGAGAACCTCTATGACAAGAAGTTGAGGTTTTCGTGAAACACATGAGTTAGATGGTGTTTGGGTGAGTCAATAGATGTTTGTCAAGCACCCACGGTGTTTGAAGACTGAAGAAATGTTGGTTTAAGAGTTGTAAGCCTATTTGTTCCTTCTCGGTTTATCTTGGATTATAAGAACTTCTAGGCCAAGTAGTTGATGTTTTCATGAAACACATGAGTTAGATGGTGTACGGGAGAGTCAATAGATGTTTGTCAAGCTCCTGCGGTGTTTGAAGACTCAAGAAATGTTGGTTTAAGAGTTGTAAGCCCATTTGTTCCTTCTCGGTTTATCTTGGATTATAAGAACTTCTAGGCCAAGTAGTTGATGTTTTCATGAAACACATGAGTTAGATGGTGTACGGGAGAGTCAATAGATGTTTGTCAAGCACCCACGGTGTTTGAAGACTCAAGAAATCATGGTTTAAGAGTTATAAGCCCATTTCTTCCTTCTCGGTTTATCTTGGATTATAAGAACTTCTAGGCCAAGAAGTTGAGGTTTTCGTGAAACACATGAGTTAGATGGTGTTTGGGAGTGTCAATAGATGTTTGTCAAGCACCCACGGTGTTTGAAGACTGAAGAAATGTTGGTTTAAGAGTTGTAAGCCCATTTGTTCCTTCTCGGTTTATCTTGGATTATAAGAACTTCTAGGCCAAGTAGTTGATGTTTTCATGAAACACATGAGTTAGATGGTGTACGGGAGAGTCAATAGATGTTTGTCAAGCACCCACGGTGTTTGAAGACTCAAGTTATCGTGGATTAAGAGTTATAAGCCCATTTCTTCCTTCTCGGTTTATCATGGATTATAAGAACCTCTACGACAAGAAGTTGAGGTTTTCGTGAAACACATGAGTTAGATGGTGTCTGGGAGTATCAATAGATGTTTGTCAAGCACCCACGGTGTTTGAAGACTGAAGAAATCTTGGTTTCAGAGTTGTAAGCCCATTTGTTCCTTCTCGGTTTATCTTGGATTATAAGAACTTCTAGGCCACGTAGTTGATGTTTTCATGAAACACATGAGTTAGATGGTGTCAGGGTGAGTCAATAGATGTTTGTCAAGCACCCACGGTGTTTGAAGACTGAAGAAATGTTGGTTTAAGAGTTGTAAGCCCATTTGTTCCTTCTCGGTTTATCTTGGATTATAAGAACTTCTAGGCCAAGTAGTTGATGTTTTCATGAAACACATGAGTTAGATGGTGTACGGGAGAGTCAATAGATGTTTGTCAAGCACCCACGGTGTTTGAAGACACAAGTTATCATGGTTTAAGAGTTCTAAGCCCATTTCTTCCTTCTCGGTTTATCATGGATTATTAGAACCTCTATGACAAGAAGTTGAGGTTTTCGTGAAACACATGAGTTAGATGGTGTTTGGGAGTGTAAATAGATGTTTATCAAGCACCCACGGTGTTTGAAGACTGAAGAAATGTTGGTTTAAGAGTTGTAAGCCCATTTGTTCCTTCTCGGTTTATCTTGGATTATAAGAACTTCTAGGCCAAGTAGTTGATGTTTTCATGAAACACATGAGTTAGATGGTGTTTGGGAGAGTCAATATATGTTTGTCAAGCACCCGCGGTGTTTGAAGACTGAAGAAATCTTGGTTTAAGAGTTCTAAGCCCATATCTTCCTTCTCGGTTTATCATGGATTATAAGAACTTCTATGACAAGTAGTTGAGGTTTTCTTGAAACACATGAGTTAGATGGTGTTTGGGAGAGTCAATAGATGTTTGTCAAGCACCCACGGTGTTTGAAGACTGAAGAAATGTTGGTTTAAGAGTTGTAAGCCCATTTGTTCCTTCTCGCTTATCTTGGATTATAAGAACTTCTAGGCCAAGTAGTTGATGTTTTCATGAAACACATGAGTTAGATGGTGTTTGGGAGTGTCAATAGATGTTTGTCAAGCACCCACGGTGTTTGAAGACTGAAGAAATGTTGGTTTAAGAGTTGTAAGCCCATTTGTTCCTTCTCGGTTTATCTTGGATTATAAGAACTTCTAGGCCAAGTAGTTGATGTTTTCATGAAACACATGAGTTAGATGGTGTACGGGAGAGTCAATAGATGTTTGTCAAGCACCCACGGTGTTTGAAGACTCAAGTAATCGTGGTTTAAGAGTTATAAGCCCATTTCTTCCTTCTCGGTTTATCATGGACTATAAGAACTTCTATGACAAGAAGTTGAGGTTTTCGTGAAGCACATGAGTTAGATGGTGTTTGGGAGTGTCAATAGATGTTTGTCAAGCACCCACGGTGTTTGAAGACTGAAGAAATGTTGGTTTAAGAGTTGTAAGCCCATTTGTTCCTTCTCGGTTTATCTTGGATTATAAGAACTTCTAGGCCAAGTAGTTGATGTTTTCATGAAACACATGAGTTAGATGGTGTACGGGAGAGTCAATAGATGTTTGTCAAGCACCCACGGTGTTTGAAGACTCAAGTTATCGTGGTTTAAGAGTTATAAGCCCATTTCTTCCTTCTCGGTTTATCATGGACTATAAGAACTTCTATGACAAGAAGTTGAGGTTTTCGTGAAGCACATGAGTTAGATGGTGTTTGGGAGAGTCAATAGATGTTTGTCAAGCACCCACGGTGTTTGAAGACTGAAGAAATGTTGGTTTAAGAGTTGTAAGCCCATTTGTTCCTTCTCGGTTTATCTTGGATTATAAGAACTTCTAGGCCAAGTAGTTGATGTTTTCATGAAACACATGAGTTAGATGGTGTATGGGAGAGTCAATAGATGTTTGTCAAGCACCCACGGTGTTTGAAGACTCAAGTTATCGTGGTTTAAGAGTTATAAGCCCATTTGTTCCTTCTCGGTTTATCATGGATTATAAGAACTTCTATGACAAGAAGTTGATGTTTTCATGAAACACATGAGTTAGATGGTGTTTGGGAGAGTCAATAGATGTTTGTCAAGCACCCACGGTGTTTGAAGACTCAAGAAATGTTGGTTTAAGAGTTGTAAGCCCATTTGTTCCTTCTCGGTTTATCTTGGATTATAAGAACTTCTAGGCCAAGTAGTTGATGTTTTCATGAAACACATGAGTTAGATGGTGTTTGGGAGAGTCAATAGATGTTTGTCAAGCACCCACGGTGTTTGAAGACTGAAGAAATGTTGGTTTAAGAGTTGTAAGCCCATTTGTTCCTTCTCGGTTTATCTTGGATTATAAGAACTTCTAGGCCAAGTAGTTGATGTTTTCATGAAACACATGAGTTAGATGGTGTATGGGAGAGTCAATAGATGTTTGTCATGCACCCACGGTGTTTGAAGACTGAAGAAATGTTGGTTTAAGAGTTGTAAGCCCATTTGTTCCTTCTCGGTTTATCTTGGATTATAAGAACTTCTAGGCCAAGTAGTTGATGTTTTCATGAAACACATGAGTTAGATGGTGTTTGGGAGAGTCAATAGATGTTTGTCAAGCACCCACGGTGTTTGAAGACTCAAGTAATCGTGGTTTAAGAGTTATAAGCCCATTTCTTCCTTCTCGGTTTATCATGGACTATAAGAACATCTATGACAAGAAGTTGAGGTTTTCGTGAAGCACATGAGTTAGATGGTGTTTGGGAGTGTCAATAGATGTTTGTCAAGCACCCACGGTGTTTGAAGACTGAAGAAATGTTGGTTTAAGAGTTGTAAGCCCATTTGTTCCTTCTCGGTTTATCTTGGATTATAAGAACTTCTAGGCCAAGTAGTTGATGTTTTCATGAAACACATGAGTTAGATGGTGTTTGGGAGTGTCAATAGATGTTTGTCAAGCACCCACGGTGTTTGAAGACTGAAGAAATGTTGGTTTAAGAGTTGTAAGCCCATTTGTTCCTTCTCGGTTTATCTTGGATTATAAGAACTTCTAGGCCAAGTAGTTGATGTTTTCATGAAACACATGAGTTAGATGGTGTTTGGGAGAGTCAATAGATGTTTGTCATGCGCCCACAGTGTTTGAAGACTGAAGAAATCTTGGTTTAAGAGTTGTAAGCCCATTTGTTCCTTCTCAGTTTATCTTGGATTATAAGAACTTCTAGGCCAAGTAGTTGATGTTTTCATGAAACACATGAGTTAGATGGTGTTTGGGAGAGTCAATAGATGTTTGTCAAGCACCCACGGTGTTTGAAGACTCAAGAAATCGTGGTTTAAGAGTTATAAGCTCATTTCTTCCTTCTCGGTTTATCATGGACTATAAGAACCTCTATGCCAAGTAGTTGATGTTTTCATGAAACACATGAGTTAGATGGTGTTTGGGAGTGTCAATAGATGTTTGTCAAGCACCCACGGTGTTTGAAGACTGAAGAAATGTTGGTTTAAGAGTTGTAAGCCCATTTGTTCCTTCTCGGTTTATCTTGGATTATAAGAACTTCTAGGCCAAGTAGTTGATGTTTTCATGAAACACATGAGTTAGATGGTGTTTGGGAGAGTCAATAGATGTTTGTCATGCGCCCACGGTGTTTGAAGACTTAAGAAATCTTGGTTTAAGAGTTGTAAGCCCATTTGTTCCTTCTCAGTTTATCTTGGATTATAAGAACTTCTAGGCCAAGTAGTTGATGTTTTCATGAAACACATGAGTTAGATGGTGTCAGGGTGACTTAATAGATGTTTGTCAAGCACCCACGGTGTTCGAAGACTGAAGAAATGATGGTTTAAGAGTTGTAAGCCCATTTGTTCCTTCTCGGTTTATCTTGGATTATAAGAACTTCTAGGCCAAGTAGTTGATGTTTTCATGAAACACATGAGTTAGATGGTGTTTGGGAGAGTCAATAGATGTTTGTCAAGCACCCACGGTGTTCGAAGACTGAAGAAATGTTGGTTTAAGAGTTGTAAGCCCATTTCTTCCTTCTCGGTTTATCTTGGATTATAAGAACTTCTATGCCAAGTAGTTGATGTTTTCATGAAACACATGAGTTAGATGGTGTTTGGGAGAGTCAATAGATGTTTGTCAAGCACCCACGGTGTTTGAAGACTGAAGAAATGTTGGTTTAAGAGTTGTAAGCCCATTTGTTCCTTCTCGGTTTATCTTGGATTATAAGAACTTCTAGGCCAAGTAGTTGATGTTTTCATGAAACACATGAGTTAGATGGTGTACGGGAGAGTCAATAGATGTTTGTCAAGCACCCACGGTGTTTGAAGACTCAAGTTATCGTGGATTAAGAGTTATAAGCCCATTTCTTCTTTCTCGGTTTATCATGGACTATAAGAACTTCTATGACAAGAAGTTGAGGTTTTCGTGAAACACATGAGTTAGATGGTGTTTGGGAGTGTCAATAGATGTTTGTCATGCACCCACGGTGTTTGAAGACTGAAGAAATGTTGGTTTAAGAGTTGTAAGCCCATTTGTTCCTTCTCGGTTTATCTTGGATTATAAGAACTTCTAGGCCAAGTAGTTGATGTTTTCATGAAACACATGAGTTAGATGGTGTTTGGGAGAGTCAATAGATGTTTGTCAAGCACCCACGGTGTTTGAAGACTCAAGTTATCGTGGTTGAAGAGTTATAAGCCCATTTCTTCCTTCTCGGTTTATCATGGATTATAAGAACCTCTATGACAAGAAGTTGAGGTTTTCGTGAAACACATGAGTTAGATGGTATTTGGGTGAGTCAATAGATGTTTGTCAAGCACCCACGGTGTTTGAAGACTGAAGAAATGTTGGTTTAAGAGTTGTAAGCCTATTTGTTCTTTCTCAGTTTATCTTGGATTATAAGAACTTCGAGGCCAAGTAGTTGATGTTTTCATGAAACACATGAGTTAGATGGTGTCAGGGTGACTGCATAGATTTTGGTCAAGCACCTGCGGTGTTTGAAGACTGAAGAAATGTTGGTTTAAGAGTTGTAAGCCCATTTGTTCCTTCTCGGTTTATCTTGGGTTATAAGAACTTCTAGGCCAAGTAGTTGATGTTTTCATGAAACACATGTGTTAGATGGTGTACGGGAGAGTCAATAGATGTTTGTCAAGCACCCACGATGTTTGAAGACTCAAGTTATCGTGGTTTAAGAGTTACAAGCCCATTTCTTCCTTCTCGGTTTATCATGGACTATAAGAACTTCTATGACAAGAAGTTGAGGTTTTCGTGAAGCACATGAGTTACATGGAGTTTGGCAGTGTCAATAGATGTTTGTCAAGCACCCACGGCGTTTGAAGACTGAAGAAATGTTGGTTTAAGAGTTGTAAGTCCATTTGTTCCTTCTCGGTTTATCTTGGATCATAAGAACTTCTAGGCCAAGTAGTTGATGTTTTCACGAAACACATGAGTTAGATGGTGACAGGGTGAGTCAATAGATGTTTGTCAAGCACCCACGGTGTTTGAAGACTGAAGAAATGTTGGTTTAAGAGTTGTAAGCCCATTTGTTCCTTCTCGGTTTATCTTGGATTATAAGAACTTCTAGGCCAAGTAGTTGATGTTTTCATGAAACACATGAGTTAGATGGTGTACGGGAGAGTCAATAGATGTTTGTCAAGCACCCACGGTGTTTGGAGACTCAAGTTATTGTGATTTAAGAGTTATAAGCTCATTTCTTCCTTCTCGGTTTATCATGGACTATAAGAACTTCTATGTCAAGAAGTTGAGGTTTCGTGAAGTACATGAGTTAGATGGTGTTTGGGAGTGTCAATAGATGTTTGTCACGCACCCACGGTGTTTGAAGACTGAAGAAATGTTGGTTTAAGAGTTGTAAGCCCATTTGTTCCTTCTCGGTTTATCTTGGATTATAAGAACTTCTAGGCCAAGTAGTTGATGTTTTCATGAAACACATGAGTTAGATGGTGTACGGGAGAGTCAATAGATGTTTGTCAAGCACCCACGGTGTTTGAAGACTCAAGTTATCGTGGTTGAAGAGTTATAAGCCCATTTCTTCCTTCTCGGTTTATCATGGATTATAAGAACCTCTATGACAAGAAGTTGAGGTTTTCGTGAAACACATGAGTTAGATGGTGTTTGGGAGTGTCAATAGATGTTTGTCAAGCACCCACGGTGTTTGATGACTGAAGAAATGTTGGTTTAAGAGTTGTAAGCCCATTTCTTCCTTCTCGGTTTATCATGGATTATAAGAACCTCTATGACAAGAAGTTGAGGTTTTCGTGAAACACATGAGTTAGATGGTGTACGGGAGAGTCAATAGATGTTTGTCAAGCACCCACGGTGTTTGAAGACTGAAGAAATGTTGGTTTAAGAGTTGTAAGCCCATTTGTTCCTTCTCGGTTTATCTTGGATTATAAGAACTTCTAGGCCAAGTAGTTGATGTTTTCATGAAACACATGAGTTAGATGGTGTTTGGGAGAGTCAATAGATGTTTGTCAAGCACCCACAGTGTTTGAAGACTGAAGAAATGTTGGTTTAAGAGTTGTAAGCCCATTTGTTCCTTCTCGGTTTATCTTGGATTATAAGAACTTCTAGGCCAAGTAGTTGATGTTTTCATGAAACACATGAGTTAGATGGTGTTTGGGAGAGTCAATAGATGTTTGTCAAGCACCCACGGTGTTTGCAGACTTAAGAAATGTTCTTTTCAGAGTTGTAAGCCCATTTGTTCCTTCTCAGTTTATCTTGGATTATAAGAACTTCTAGGCCAAGTAGTTGATGTTTTCATGAAACACATGAGTTAGATGGTGTACGGGAGAGTCAATAGATGTTTGTCAAGCACCCATGGTGTTTGAAGACTGAAGAAACGTTGGTTTAAGAGTTGTAAGCCTATTTGTTCTTTCTCAGTTTATCTTGGATTATAAGAACTTCGAGGCCAAGTAGTTGATGTTTTCATGAAACACATGAGTTAGATGGTGTTTGGGAGAGTCAATAGATGTTTGTCATGCACCCACGGTGTTTGAAGACTGAAGAAATGTTGGTTTAAGAGTTGTAAGCCCATTTGTTCCTTCTCGGTTTATCTTGGATTATAAGAACTTCTAGGCCAAGTAGTTGATGTTTTCATGAAACACATGAGTTAGATGGTGTTTGGGAGAGTCAATAGATGTTTGTCATGCACCCACGGTGTTTGAAGACTGAAGAAATCTTGGTTTAAGAGTTGTTAGCCCATTTGTTCCTTCTCGGTTTATCATGGATTATAAGAACCTCTATGACAAGAAGTTGAGGTTTTCGTGAAACACATGAGTTAGATGGTTTTTGGGTGAGTCAATAGATGTTTGTCAAGCACCCACGGTGTTTGAAGACTGAAGAAATGTTGGTTTAAGAGTTGTAAGCCCATTTGTTCCTTCTCGGTTTATCTTGGATTATAAGAACTTCTAGGCCAAGTAGTTGATGTTTTCATGAAACACATGAGTTAGATGGTGTTTGGGAGAGTCAATAGATGTTTGTCATGCGCCCACAGTGTTTGAAGACTGAAGAAATCTTGGTTTAAGAGTTGTAAGCCCATTTGTTCCTTCTCAGTTTATCTTGGATTATAAGAACTTCTAGGCCAAGTAGTTGATGTTTTCATGAAACACATGAGTTAGATGGTGTTTGGGAGAGTCAATAGATGTTTGTCATGCACCCACGGTGTTTGAAGACTGAAGAAATGTTGGTTTAAGAGTTGTAAGCCCATTTGTTCCTTCTCGGTTTATCTTGGATTATAAGAACTTCTAGGCCAAGTAGTTGATGTTTTCATGAAACACATGAGTTAGATGGTGTACGGGAGAGTCAATAGATGTTTGTCAAGCACCCACGGTGTTTGAAGACTCAAGTTATCGTGGTTTAAGAGTTATAAGCCCATTTCTTCCTTCTCGGTTTATCATGGATTATAAGAACCTCTATCACAAGAAGTTGATGTTTTCATGAAACACATGAGTTAGATGGTGTTTGGGAGAGTCAATAGATGTTTGTCATGCACCCACGGTGTTTGAAGACTGAAGAAATGTTGGTTTAAGAGTTGTAAGCCCATTTGTTCCTTCTCGGTTTATCTTGGATTATAAGAACTTCTAGGCCAAGTAGTTGATGTTTTCATGAAACACATGAGTTAGATGGTGTTTGGGAGAGTCAATAGATGTTTGTCAAGCACCCACGGTGTTTGAAGACTGAAGAAATCTTGGTTTAAGAGTTGTAAGCCCATTTGTTCCTTCTCGGTTTATCTTGGATTATAAGAACTTCTATGCCAAGTAGTTGATGTTTTCATGAAACACATGAGTTAGATGGTGTTTGGGAGAGTCAATAGATGTTTGTCAAGCACCCACGGTGTTTGAAGACTGAAGAAATGTTGGTTTAAGAGTTGTAAGCCCATTTGTTCCTTCTCGGTTTATCTTGGATTATAAGAACTTCTAGGCCAAGTAGTTGATGTTTTCATGAAACACATGAGTTAGATGGTGTTTGGGAGAGTCAATAGATGTTTGTCAAGCACCCACGGTGTTTGAAGACTGAAGAAATCGTGGTTTAAGAGTTATAAGCCCATTTCTTCCTTCTCAGTTTATCTTGGATTATAAGAACTTCGAGGCCAAGTAGTTGATGTTTTCATGAAACACATGAGTTAGATGGTGTTTGGGAGAGACAATAGATGTTTGCCATGCACCCACGGTGTTTGAAGACTGAAGAAATGTTGGTTTAAGAGTTGTAAGCCCATTTGTTCCTTCTCAGTTTATCTTGGATTATAAGAACTTCTAGGCCAAGTAGTTGATGTTTTCATGAAACACATGAGTTAGATGGTGTACGGGAGAGTCAATAGATGTTTGTCAAGCACCCACGGTGTTTGAAGACTCAAGTTATCGTGGTTTAAGAGTTATAAGCCCATTTCTTCCTTCTCGGTTTATCATGGATTATAAGAACCTCTATAACAAGAAGTTGAGGTTTTCGTGAAACACATGAGTTAGATGGTTTTTGGGTGAGTCAATAGATGTTTGTCAAGCACCCACGGTGTTTGAAGACTGAAGAAATGTTGGTTTAAGAGTTGTAAGTCCATTTGTTCCTTCTCGGTTTATCTTGGATTATAAGAACTTCGAGGCCAAGTAGTTGATGTTTTCATGAAACACATGAGTTAGATGGTGTCAGGGTGACTCAATAGATGTTTGTCAAGCACCCACGGTGTTCGAAGACTGAAGAAATGTTGGTTTAAGAGTTGTAAGCCCATTTGTTCCTTCTCGGTTTATCTTGGATTATAAGAACTTCTAGGCCAAGTAGTTGATGTTTTCATGAAACACATGAGTTAGATGGTGTTTGGGAGAGTCAATAGATGTTTGTCATGCACCCACGGTGTTTGAAGACTGAAGAAATGTTGGTTTAAGAGTTGTAAGCCCATTTGTTCCTTCTCAGTTTATCTTGGATTATAAGAACTTCTAGGCCAAGTAGTTGATGTTTTCATGAAACACATGAGTTAGATGGTGTACGGGAGAGTCAATAGATGTTTGTCAAGCACCCACGGTGATTGAAGACTCAAGTTATCGTGGTTGAAGAGTTATAAGCCCATTTCTTCCTTCTCGGTTTATCATGGATTATTAGAACCTCTATGACAAGAAGTTGAGGTTTTCGTGAAACACATGAGTTAGATGGTGTTTGGGAGTGTCAATAGATGTTTGTCATGCACCCACGGTGTTTGAAGACTGAAGAAATGTTGGTTTAAAATTTGTAAGCCCATTTGTTCCTTCTCGGTTTATCTTGGATTATAAGAACTTCTAGGCCAAGTAGTTGATGTTTTCATGAAACACATGAGTTAGATGGTGTTTGGGAGAGTCAATAGATGTTTGTCAAGCACCCACGGTGTTTGAAGACTGAAGAAATCGTGTTTTAAGAGTTTTAAGCCCATTTCTTCATTCTCGGTTTATCATGGATTATAAGAACTTCTAGGCCAAGAAGTTGAGGTTTTCGTGAAACACATGAGTTAGATGGTGTTTGGGAGAGTCAATAGATGTTTGTCAAGCACCCACGGTGTTTGAAGACTGAAGAAATGTTGGTTTAAGAGTTGTAAGCCCATTTGTTCCATCTCAGTTTATCTTGGATTATACGAACTTCTAGGCCAAGTAGTTGATGTTTTCATGAAACACATGAGTTAGATGGTGTTTGGGAGAGTCAATAGATGTTTGTCAAGCACCCGCGGTGTTTGAAGACTGAAGAAATGTTGGTTTAAGAGTTGTAAGCCCATTTGTTCCTTCTCGGTTTATCTTGGATTATAAGAACTTCTAGGCCAAGTAGTTGATGTTTTCATGAAACACATGAGTTAGATGGTGTACGGGAGAGTCAATAGATGTTTGTCAAGCACCGACGGTGTTTGAAGACTCAAGTTATCGTGGATTAAGAGTTATAAGCCCATTTCTTCTTTCTCGGTTTATCATGGACTATAAGAACTTCTATGACAAGAAGTTGATGTTTTCGTGAAACACATGAGTTAGATGGTGTCTGGGAGAGTCAATAGATGTTTGTCAAGCACCCACGGTGTTTGAAGACTGAAGAAATGTTGGTTTAAGAGTTGTAAGCCCATTTGTTCCTTCTCGGTTTATCTTGGATTATAAGAACTTCTAGGCCAAGTAGTTGATGTTTTCATGAAACACATGAGTTAGATGGTGTTTGGGAGTGTCAATAGATGTTTGTCAAGCACCCACGGTGTTTGAAGACTGAAGAAATGTTGGTTTAAGAGTTGTAAGCCCATTTGTTCCTTCTCGGTTTATCTTGGATTATAAGAACTTCTAGGCCAAGTAGTTGATGTTTTCATGAAACACATGAGTTAGATGGTGTACGGGAGAGTCAATAGATGTTTGTCAAGCACCCACGGTGTTTGAAGACTCAAGTTATTGTGGTTTAAGAGTTATAAGCTCATTTCTTCCTTCTCGGTTTATCATGGACTATAAGAACTTCTATGACAAGAAGTTGAGGTTTTCGTGAAGCACATGAGTTAGATGGTGTTTGGCAGTGTCAATAGATGTTTGTCAAGCACCCACGGTGTTTGAAGACTGAAGAAATGTTGGTTTAAGAGTTGTAAGCCCATTTGTTCCTTCTCGGTTTATCTTGGATTATAAGAACTTCTAGGCCAAGTAGTTGATGTTTTCATGAAACACATGAGTTAGATGGTGTACGGGAGAGTCAATAGATGTTTGTCAAGCACCCACGGTGTTTGAAGACTGAAGAAATGTTGGTTTAAGAGTTGTAAGCCCATTTGTTCCTTCTCGGTTTATCTTGGATTATAAGAACTTCTAGGCCAAGTAGTTGATGTTTTCATGAAACACATGAGTTAGATGGTGTTTGGGAGAGTCAATAGATGTTTGTCATGCACCCACGGTGTTTGAAGACTGAAGAAATGTTGGTTTAAGAGTTGTAAGCCCATTTGTTCCTTCTAGGTTTATCTTGGATTATAAGAACTTCTAGGCCAAGTAGTTGATGTTTTCATGAAACACATGAGTTAGATGGTGTATGGGAGAGTCAAAAGATGTTTGTCACGCACCCACGGTGTTTGAAGACTCAAGTAATCGTGGTTTAAGAGTTATAAGCCCATTTCTTCCTTCTCGGTTTATCATGGACTATAAGAACTTCTATGACAAGAAGTTGAGGTTTTCGTGAAGCACATGAGTTAGATGGTGTCTGGGAGTGTCAATAGATGTTTGTCAAGTAGCCACGGTGTTTGAAGACTGAAGAAATGTTGGTTTAAGAGTTGTAAGCCCATTTGTTCCTTCTCGGTTTATCTTGGATTATAAGAACTTCTAGGCCAAGTAGTTGATGTTTTCATGAAACACATGAGTTAGATGGTGTTTGGGAGAGTCAATAGATGTTTGTCATGCGCCCACAGTGTTTGAAGACTGAAGAAATCTTGGTTTAAGAGTTGTAAGCCCATTTGTTCCTTCTCAGTTTATCTTGGATTATAAGAACTTCTAGGCCAAGTAGTTGATGTTTTCATGAAACACATGAGTTAGATGGTGTTTGGGAGAGTCAATAGATGTTTGTCAAGCACCCACGGTGTTTGAAGACTGAAGAAATCTTGGTTTAAGAGTTGTAAGCCCATTTGTTCCTTCTCGGTTTATCTTGGATTATAAGAACTTCTAGGCCAAGTAGTTGATGTTTTCATGAAACACATGAGTTAGATGGTGTTTGGGAGAGTCAATAGATGTTTGTCATGCACCCACGGTGTTTGAAGACTGAAGAAATGTTGGTTTAAGAGTTGTAAGCCCATTTGTTCCTTCTCGGTTTATCTTGGATTATAAGAACTTCTAGGCCAAGTAGTTGATGTTTTCATGAAACACATGAGTTAGATGGTGTACGGGAGAGTCAATAGATGTTTGTCAAGCACCCACGGTGTTTGAAGACTCAAGTTATCGTGGTTTAAGAGTTATAAGCCCATTTCTTCCTTCTCGGTTTATCTTGGATTATACGAACTTCTAGGCCAAGAAGTTGATGTTTTCATGAAACACATGAGTTAGATGGTGTTTGGGAGAGTCAATAGATGTTTGTCAAGCACGGTCGGTGTTTGAAGACTGAAGAAATGTTGGTTTAAGAGTTGTAAGCCCATTTGTTCCATCTCAGTTTATCTTGGATTATACGAACTTCTAGGCCAAGTAGTTGATGTTTTCATGAAACACATGAGTTAGATGGTGTTTGGGAGAGTCAATAGATGTTTGTCAAGCACCCGCGGTGTTTGAAGACTAATGAAATCTTGGTTTAAGAGTTGTAAGCCCATTTGTTCCTTCTCGGTTTATCTTGGATTATAAGAACTTCTAGGCCAAGTAGTTGATGTTTTCATGAAACACATGAGTTAGATGGTGTACGGGAGAGTCAATAGATGTTTGTCAAGCACCCACGGTGTTTGAAGACTCAAGTTATCGTGGTTTAAGAGTTGTAAGCCCATTTGTTCCTTCTCGGTTTATCTTGGATTATAAGAACTTCTAGGCCAAGTAGTTGATGTTTTCATGAAACACATGAGTTAGATGGTGTTTGGGAGAGTCAATAGATGTTTGTCAAGCACCCACGGTGTTTGAAGATCCAAGAAACGTTGGTTTAAGAGTTGTAAGCCCATTTCTTCCTTCTCGGTTTATCTTGGATTATAAGAACTTCTAGGCCAAGTAGTTGATGTTTTCATGAAACACATGAGTTAGATGGTGTTTGGGAGAGTCAATAGATGTTTGTCATGCACCCACGGTGTTTGAAGACTGAAGAAATGTTGGTTTAAGAGTTGTAAGCCCATTTGTTCCTTCTCAGTTTATCTTGGATTATAAGAACTTCTAGGCCAAGTAGTTGATGTTTTCATGAAACACATGAGTTAGATGGTGTCAGGGTGACTTAATAGATGTTTGTCAAGCACCCACGGTGTTTGAAGATTGAAGAAATGTTGTTTTCAGAGTTGTAAGCCCATTTGTTCCTTCTCGGTTTATCTTGGATTATAAGAACTTCTAGGCCAAGTAGTTGATGTTTTCATGAAACACATGAGTTAGATGGTGTTTGGGAGAGTCAATAGATGTTTGTCAAGCACCCACGGTGTTTGAAGACTTAAGAAATGTTGGTTTAAGAGTTGTAAGCCCATTTGTTCCTTCTCAGTTTATCTTGGATTATAAGAACTTCTAGGCCAAGTAGTTGATGTTTTCATGAAACACATGAGTTAGATGGTGTACGGGAGAGTCAATAGATGTTTGTCAAGCACCCACGGTGTTTGAAGACTCAAGAAATGGTGGTTTAAGAGTTATAAGCCCATTTCTTCCTTCTCGGTTTATCTTGGATTATAAGAACTTCTATGCCAAGTAGTTGATGTTTTCATGAAACACATGAGTTAGATGGTGTTTGGGAGAGTCAATAGATGTTTGTCAAGCACCCACGGTGTTTGAAGACTGAAGAAATGTTGGTTTAAGAGTTGTAAGCCCATTTGTTCCTTCTCGGTTTATCTTGGATTATAAGAACTTCTAGGCCAAGTAGTTGATGTTTTCATGAAACACATGAGTTAGATGGTGTTTGGGAGAGTCAATAGATGTTTGTCAAGCACCCACGGTGTTTGAAGACTGAAGAAATGTTGGTTTAAGAGTTGTAAGCCCATTTGTTCCTTCTCAGTTTATCTTGGATTATAAGAACTTCTAGGCCAAGTAGTTGATGTTTTCATGAAACACATGAGTTAGATGGTGTTTGGGAGAGTCAATAGATGTTTGTCATGCACCCACGGTGTTTGAAGACTGAAGAAATGTTGGTTTAAGAGTTGTAAGCCCATTTGTTCCTTCTCGGTTTATCTTGGATTATAAGAACTTCTAGGCCAAGTAGTTGATGTTTTCATGAAACACATGAGTTAGATGGTGTATGGGAGAGTCAATAGATGTTTGTCAAGCACCCACGGTGTTTGAAGACTCAAGTTATCGTGGTTTAAGAGTTATAAGCCCATTTCTTCCTTCTCGGTTTATCATGGACTATAAGAACTTCTATGACAAGAAGTTGAGGTTTTCGTGAAACACATGAGTTAGATGGTGTTTGGGAGAGTCAATAGATGTTTATCAAGCACCCACGGTGTTTGAAGACTCAAGAAATGTTGGTTTAAGAGTTGTAAGCCCATTTGTTCCTTCTCAGTTTATCTTGGATTATAAGAACTTCTAGGCCAAGTAGTTGATGTTTTCATGAAACACATGTGTTAGATGGTGTTTGGGAGAGTCAATAGATGTTTGTCATGCGCCCACAGTGTTTGAAGACTGAAGAAATCTTGGTTTAAGAGTTGTAAGCCCATTTGTTCCTTCTCGGTTTATCTTGGATTATAAGAACTTCTAGGCCAAGTAGTTGATGTTTTCATGAAACACATGAGTTAGATGGTGTTTGGGAGAGTCAATAGATGTTTGTCAAGCACCCACGGTGTTTGAAGACTGAAGAAATCTTGGTTTAAGAGTTGTAAGCCCATTTGTTCCTTCTCGGTTTATCTTGGATTATAAGAACTTCTAGGCCAAGTAGTTGATGTTTTCATGAAACACATGAGTTAGATGGTGTTTGGGAGAGTCAATAGATGTTTGTCAAGCACCCACGGTGTTTGAAGACTGAAGAAATGTTGGTTTAAGAGTTGTAAGCCCATTTGTTCCTTCTCGGTTTATCTTGGATTATAAGAACTTCTAGGCCAAGTAGTTGATGTTTTCATGAAACACATGAGTTAGATGGTGTTTGGGAGAGTCAATAGATGTTTGTCATGCACCCACGGTGTTTGAAGACACAAGTTATCGTGGTTGAAGAGTTATAAGCCCATTTCTTCCTTCTCGGTTTATCATGGACTATAAGAACTTCTATGCCAAGTAGTTGATGTTTTCATGAAACACATGAGTTAGATGGTGTTTGGGAGAGTCAATAGATGTTTGTCAAGCACCCACGGTGTTTGAAGACTGAAGAAATGTTGGTTTAAGAGTTGTAAGCCCATTTGTTCCTTCTCAGTTTATCTTGGATTATAAGAACTTCTAGGCCAAGTAGTTGATGTTTTCATGAAACACATGAGTTAGATGGTGTACGGGAGAGTCAATAGATGTTTGTCATGCACCCACGGTGTTTGAAGACTAAAGAAATGTTGGTTTAAGAGTTGTAAGCCCATTTGTTCCTTCTCGGTTTATCTTGGATTATAAGAACTTCTAGGCCAAGTAGTTGATGTTTTCATGAAACACATGAGTTAGATGGTGTACGGGAGAGTCAATAGATGTTTGTCAAGCACCCACGGTGTTTGAAGACTCAAGTTATTGTGGTTTAAGAGTTATAAGCTCATTTCTTCCTTCTCGGTTTATCATGGACTATAAGAACTTCTATGACAAGAAGTTGAGGTTTTCGTGAAGCACATGAGTTAGATGGTGTTTGGCAGTGTCAATAGATGTTTGTCAAGCAACCACGGTGTTTGAAGACTGAAGAAACGTTGGTTTAAGAGTTGTAAGCCCATTTGTTCCTTCTCGGTTTATCTTGGATTATAAGAACTTCTAGGCCAAGTAGTTGATGTTTTCATGAAACACATGAGTTAGATGGTGTTTGGGAGAGTCAATAGATGTTTGTCAAGCACCCGCGGTGTTTGAAGACTGAAGAAATGTTGGTTTAAGAGTTGTAAGCCCATTTGTTCCTTCTCGGTTTATCTTGGATTATAAGAACTTCTAGGCCAAGTAGTTGATGTTTTCATGAAACACATGAGTTAGATGGTGTACGGGAGAGTCAATAGATGTTTGTCAAGCACCCACGGTGTTTGAAGACTCAAGTTATTGTGGTTTAAGAGTTATAAGCTCATTTCTTCCTTCTCGGTTTATCTTGGATTATAAGAACTTCTATGCCAAGTAGTTGATGTTTTCATGAAACACATGAGTTAGATGGTGTTTGGGAGAGTCAATAGATGTTTGTCAAGCACCCACGGTGTTTGAAGACTGAAGAAATGTTGGTTTAAGAGTTGTAAGCCCATTTGTTCCTTCTCGGTTTATCTTGGATTATAAGAACTTCTAGGCCAAGTAGTTGATGTTTTCATGAAACACATGAGTTAGATGGTGTCAGGGTGAGTCAATAGATGTTTGTCAAGCACCCACGGTGTTTGAAGACTGAAGAAATGTTGGTTTAAGAGTTGTAAGCCCATTTGTTCCTTCTCGGTTTATCTTGGATTATAAGAACTTCTAGGCCAAGTAGTTGATGTTTTCATGAAACACATGAGTTAGATGGTGTTTGGGAGAGTCAATAGATGTTTGTCATGCACCCACGGTGTTTGAAGACTGAAGAAATGTTGGTTTAAGAGTTGTAAGCCCATTTGTTCCTTCTCGGTTTATCTTGGATTATAAGAACTTCTAGGCCAAGTAGTTGATGTTTTCATGAAACACATGAGTTAGATGGTGTACGGGAGAGTCAATAGATGTTTGTCAAGCACCCACGGTGTTTGAAGACTCAAGTTATCGTGGTTTAAGAGTTATAAGCCCATTTCTTCCTTCTCGGTTTATCATGGACTATAAGAACTTCTATGACAAGAAGTTGAGGTTTTCGTGAAGCACATGAGTTAGATGGTGTTTGGGAGAGTCAATAGATGTTTGTCAAGCACCCACGGTGTTTGAAGACTGAAGAAATGTTGGTTTAAGAGTTGTAAGCCCATTTGTTCCTTCTCGGTTTATCTTGGATTATAAGAACTTCTAGGCCAAGTAGTTGATGTTTTCATGAAACACATGAGTTAGATGGTGTTTGGGAGAGTCAATAGATGTTTGTCATGCGCCCACAGTGTTTGAAGACTGAAGAAATCTTGGTTTAAGAGTTGTAAGCCCATTTGTTCCTTCTCAGTTTATCTTGGATTATAAGAACTTCTAGGCCAAGTAGTTGATGTTTTCATGAAACACATGAGTTAGATGGTGTTTGGGAGAGTCAATAGATGTTTGTCAAGCACCCACGGTGTTTGAAGACTGAAGAAATCTTGGTTTAAGAGTTGTAAGCCCATTTGTTCCTTCTCAGTTTATCTTGGATTATAAGAACTTCTAGGCCAAGTAGTTGATGTTTTCATGAAACACATGAGTTAGATGGTGTTTGGGAGAGTCAATAGATGTTTGTCATGCACCCACGGTGTTTGAAGACTGAAGAAATGTTGGTTTAAGAGTTGTAAGCCCATTTGTTCCTTCTCGGTTTATCTTGGATTATAAGAACTTCTAGGCCAAGTAGTTGATGTTTTCATGAAACACATGAGTTAGATGGTGTACGGGAGAGTCAATAGATGTTTGTCAAGCACCCACGGTGTTTGAAGACTCAAGTTATCGTGGTTTCAGAGTTATAAGCCCATTTCTTCCTTCTCGGTTTATCATGGACTATAAGAACTTCTATGACAAGAAGTTGAGGTTTTCGTGAAGCACATGAGTTAGATGGTGTTTGGGAGTGTCAATAGATGTTTGTCATGCACCCACGGTGTTTGAAGACTAAAGAAATGTTGGTTTAAGAGTTGTAAGCCCATTTGTTCCATCTCAGTTTATCTTGGATTATACGAACTTCTAGGCCAAGTAGTTGATGTTTTCATGAAACACATGAGTTAGATGGTGTTTGGGAGAGTCAATAGATGTTTGTCAAGCACCCACGGTGTTTGAAGACTGAAGAAATCTTGGTTTAAGAGTTGTAAGCCCATTTGTTCCTTCTCGGTTTATCTTGGATTATAAGAACTTCTATGCCAAGTAGTTGATGTTTTCATGAAACACATGAGTTAGATGGTGTACGGGAGAGTCAATAGATGTTTGTCACGCACCCACGGTGTTTGAAGACTCAAGTAATCGTGGTTTAAGAGTTGTAAGCCCATTTGTTCCTTCTCGGTTTATCTTGGATTATAAGAACTTCTAGGCCAAGTAGTTGATGTTTTCATGAAACACATGAGTTAGATGGTGTTTGGGAGAGTCAATAGATGTTTGTCAAGCACCCACGGTGTTTGAAGACTGAAGAAATCGTGGTTTAAGAGTTGTAAGCCCATTTCTTCCTTCTCGGTTTATCTTTGATTATAAGAACTTCTATGCCAAGTAGTTGATGTTTTCATGAAACACATGAGTTAAATGGTGTTTGGGAGAGTCAATAGATGTTTTTCATGCACCCACGGTGTTCGAAGACTGAAGAAATGTTGGTTTAAGAGTTGTAAGCCCATTTGTTCCTTCTCGGTTTATCTTGGATTATAAGAACTTCTAGGCCAAGTAGTTGATGTTTTCATGAAACACATGAGTTAGATGGTGTACGGGAGAGTCAATAGATGTTTGTCAAGCACCCACGGTGTTTGAAGACTCAAGTTATCGTGGTTTAAGAGTTATAAGCCCATTTCTTCCTTCTCGGTTTATCATGGATTATAAGAACCTCTATAACAAGAAGTTGAGGTTTTCGTGAAACACATGAGTTAGATGGTGTTTGGGAGAGTCAATAGATGTTTGTCAAGCACCCACGGTGTTTGAAGACTGAAGAAATGTTGGTTTAAGAGTTGTAAGCCCATTTGTTCCTTCTCGGTTTATCTTGGATTATAAGAACTTCTAGGCCAAGTAGTTGATGTTTTCATGAAACACATGAGTTAGATGGTGTCAGGGTGAGTCAATAGATGTTTGTCAAGCACCCACGGTGTTTGAAGACTGAAGAAATGTTGGTTTAAGAGTTGTAAGCCCATTTGTTCCTTCTCGGTTTATCTTGGATTATAAGAACTTCTATGCCAAGTAGTTGATGTTTTCATGAAACACATGAGTTAGATGGTGTTTGGGAGAGTCAATAGATGTTTGTCATGCACCCACGGTGTTTGAAGACTGAAGAAATGTTGGTTTAAGAGTTGTAAGCCCATTTGTTCCTTCTCGGTTTATCTTGGATTATAAGAACTTCTAGGCCAAGTAGTTGATGTTTTCATGAAACACATGAGTTAGATGGTGTACGGGAGAGTCAATAGATGTTTGTCAAGCACCCACGGTGTTTGAAGACTCAAGTTATCGTGGTTTAAGAGTTATAAGCCCATTTCTTCCTTCTCGGTTTATCATGGATTATTAGAACCTCTATGACAAGAAGTTGAGGTTTTCATGAAACACATGAGTTAGATGGTGTATGGGAGAGTCAATAGATGTTTGTCAAGCACCCACGGTGTTTGAAGACTGAAGAAATGTTGGTTTAAGAGTTGTAAGCCCATTTGTTCCTTCTCGGTTTATCATGGATTATAAGAACCTCTATGACAAGAAGTTGAGGTTTTCGTGAAACACATGAGTTAGATGGTGTTTGGGAGTGTCAATAGATGTTTGTCAAGCACCCACGGTGTTTGAAGACTGAAGAAATGTTGGTTTAAGAGTTGTAAGCCCATTTGTTCCTTCTCGGTTTATCTTGGATTATAAGAACTTCTAGGCCAAGTAGTTGATGTTTTCATGAAACACATGAGTTAGATGGTGTACGGGAGAGTCAATAGATGTTTGTCAAGCACCCACGGTGTTTGAAGACTCAAGTTATTGTGGTTTAAGAGTTATAAGCTCATTTCTTCCTTCTCGGTTTATCTTGGATTATAAGAACTTCTAGGCCAAGTAGTTGATGTTTTCATGAAACACATGAGTTAGATGGTGTTTGGGAGAGTCAATAGATGTTTGTCAAGCACCCACGGTGTTTGAAGACTCAAGTTATCGTGGTTTAAGAGTTATAAGCCCATTTCTTCCTTCTCGGTTTATCATGGATTATAAGAACCTCTATGACAAGAAGTTGAGGTTTTCGTGAAACACATGAGTTAGATGGTGTTTGGGTGAGTCAATAGATGTTTGTCAAGCACCCACGGTGTTTGAAGACTGAAGAAATGTTGGTTTAAGAGTTGTAAGCCCATTTGTTCCTTCTCGGTTTATCTTGGATTATAAGAACTTCTATGCCAAGTAGTTGATGTTTTCATGAAACACATGAGTTAGATGGTGTCAGGGAGACTGCATAGATTTTGGTCAAGCACCCGCGGTGTTTGAAGACTGAAGAAATGTTGGTTTAAGAGTTGTAAGCCCATTTGTTCCTTCTCGGTTTATCTTGGATTATACGAACTTCTATGCCAAGTAGTTGATGTTTTCATGAAACACATGAGTTAGATGGTGTACGGGAGAGTCAATAGATGTTTGTCAAGCACCGACGGTGTTTGAAGACTCAAGTTATCGTGGATTAAGAGTTATAAGCCCATTTCTTCCTTCTCGGTTTATCATGGACTATAAGAACTTCTATGACAAGAAGTTGAGGTTTTCATGAAACACATGAGTTAGATGGTGTTTGGGTGAGTCAATAGATGTTTGTCAAGCACCCACGGTGTTTGAAGACTGAAGAAATGTTGGTTTAAGAGTTGTAAGCCCATTTGTTCCTTCTCGGTTTATCTTGGATTATAAGAACTTCTAGGCCAAGTAGTTGATGTTTTCATGAAACACATGAGTTAGATGGTGTACGGGAGAGTCAATAGATGTTTGTCAAGCACCGACGGTGTTTGAAGACTCAAGTTATCGTGGATTAAGAGTTATAAGCCCATTTCTTCTTTCTCGGTTTATCATGGATTATAAGAACTTCTATAACAAGTAGTTGATGTTTTCATGAAACACATGAGTTAGATGGTGTTTGGGAGAGTCAATAGATGTTTGTCAAGCACCCACGGTGTTTGAAGACTGAAGAAATGTTGGTTTAAGAGTTGTAAGCCCATTTGTTCCATCTCGGTTTATCTTGGATTATAAGAACTTCTAGGCCAAGTAGTTGATGTTTTCATGAAACACATGAGTTAGATGGTGTTTGGGAGAGTCAATAGATGTTTGTCAAGCACCCACGGTGTTTGAAGACTGAAGAAATGTTGGTTTAAGAGTTGTAAGCCCATTTGTTCCTTCTCGGTTTATCTTGGATTATACGAACTTCTATGCCAAGTAGTTGATGTTTTCATGAAACACATGAGTTAGATGGTGTATGGGAGAGTCAATAGATGTTTGTCATGCACCCACGGTGTTTGAAGACTGAAGAAATGTTGGTTTAAGAGTTGTAAGCCCATTTGTTCCTTCTCGGTTTATCTTGGATTATAAGAACTTCTAGGCCAAGTAGTTGATGTTTTCATGAAACACATGAGTTAGATGGTGTTTGGGAGAGTCAATAGATGTTTGTCATGCACCCACGGTGTTTGAAGACTCAAGTTATCGTGGTTTAAGAGTTATAAGCCCATTTCTTCCTTCTCGGTTTATCTTGGATTATAAGAACTTCTATGACAAGTAGTTGATGTTTTCATGAAACACATGAGTTAGATGGTGTTTGGGAGAGTCAATAGATGTTTGTCATGCACCCACGGTGTTTGAAGACTGAAGAAATGTTGGTTTAAGAGTTGTAAGCCCATTTGTTCCTTCTCGGTTTATCTTGGATTATAAGAACTTCTAGGCCAAGTAGTTGATGTTTTCATGAAACACATGAGTTAGATGGTGTATGGGAGAGTCAATAGATGTTTGTCAAGCACCCACGGTGTTTGAAGACTCAAGTTATCATGGTTTAAGAGTTATAAGACCATTTCTTCCTTCTCGGTTTATCAAGGATTATTAGAACCTCTATGACAAGAAGTTAAGGTTTTCATGAAACACATGAGTTAGATGGTGTTTGGGAGTGTCAATAGATGTTTGTCAAGCACCCACGGTGTTTGAAGATTGAAGAAATGTTGGTTTAAGAGTTGTAAGCCCATTTGTTCCTTCTCGGTTTATCTTGGATTATAAGAACTTCTAGGCCAAGTAGTTGATGTTTTCATGAAACACATGAGTTAGATGGTGTTTGGGAGAGTCAATAGATGTTTGTCAAGCACCCACGGTGTTTGAAGACTGAAGAAATGTTGGTTTAAGAGTTGTAAGCCCATTTGTTCCTTCTCGGTTTATCTTGGATTATAAGAACTTCTAGGCCAAGTAGTTGATGTTTTCATGAAACACATGAGTTAGATGGTGTACGGGAGAGTCAATAGATGTTTGTCAAGCACCCACGGTGTTTGAAGACTCAAGTTATCGTGGTTTAAGAGTTATAAGCCCATTTCTTCCTTCTCGGTTTATCATGGACTATAAGAACTTCTATGACAAGAAGTTGAGGTTTTCGTGAAGCACATGAGTTAGATGGTGTTTGGGAGTGTCAATAGATGTTTGTCAAGCACCCACGGTGTTTGAAGACTGAAGAAATGTTGGTTTAAGAGTTGTAAGCCCATTTGTTCCTTCTCGGTTTATCTTGGATTATAAGAACTTCTAGGCCAAGTAGTTGATGTTTTCATGAAACACATGAGTTAGATGGTGTACGGGAGAGTCAATAGATGTTTGTCAAGCACCCACGGTGTTTGAAGACTCAAGTTATCGTGGTTTAAGAGTTATAAGCCCATTTCTTCCTTCTCGGTTTATCATGGATTATAAGAACCTCTATAACAAGAAGTTGAGGTTTTCGTGAAACACATGAGTTAGATGGTGTTTGGGTGAGTCAATAGATGTTTGTCAAGCACCCACGGTGTTTGAAGACTAAAGAAATGTTGGTTTAAGAGTTGTAAGCCCATTTGTTCCTTCTCGGTTTATCTTGGATTATAAGAACTTCTAGGCCAAGTAGTTGATGTTTTCATGAAACACATGAGTTAGATGGTGTACGGGAGAGTCAATAGATGTTTGTCAAGCACCCACGGTGTTTGAAGACTCAAGTTATCATGGTTTAAGAGTTATAAGTCCATTTCTTCCTTCTCGGTTTATCTTGGATTATAAGAACTTCTAGGCCAAGTAGTTGATGTTTTCACGAAACACATGAGTTAGATGGTGTCATGGTGAGTCAATTGATGTTTGTCAAGCACCCACGGTGTTTGAAGACTGAAGAAATGTTGGTTTAAGAGTTGTAAGCCCATTTGTTCCTTCTCGGTTTATCTTGGATTATAAGAACTTCTAGGCCAAGTAGTTGATGTTTTCATGAAACACATGAGTTAGATGGTGTACGGGAGAGTCAATAGATGTTTGTCAAGCACCCACGGTGTTTGAAGACTCAAGTTATCGTGGTTTAAGAGTTATAAGCCCATTTCTTCCTTCTCGGTTTATCATGGATTATAAGAACATCTATGACAAGAAGTTGAGGTTTTCGTGAAACACATGAGTTAGATGGTGTATGGGAGAGTCAATAGATGTTTGTCAAGCACCCACGGTGTTTGAAGACTGAAGAAATGTTGGTTTAAGAGTTGTAAGCCCATTTGTTCCTTCTCGGTTTATCTTGGATTATAAGAACTTCTAGGCCAAGTAGTTGATGTTTTCATGAAACACATGAGTTAGATGGTGTTTGGGAGAGTCAATAGATGTTTGTCAAGCACCCACGGTGTTTGAAGACTGAAGAAATGTTGGTTTAAGAGTTGTAAGCCCATTTGTTCCTTCTCGGTTTATCTTGGATTATAAGAACTTCTATGCCAAGTAGTTGATGTTTTCATGAAACACATGAGTTAGATGGTGTACGGGAGAGTCAATAGATGTTTGTCAAGCACCGACGGTGTTTGAAGACTCAAGTTATCGTGGATTAAGAGTTATAAGCCCATTTCTTCTTTCTCGGTTTATCATGGACTATAAGAACTTCTATGACAAGAAGTTGAGGTTTTCGTGAAGCACATGAGTTAGATGGTGTTTGGGAGAGTCAATAGATGTTTATCAAGCACCCACGGTGTTTGAAGACTGAAGAAATGTTGGTTTAAGAGTTGTAAGCCCATTTGTTCCATCTCAGTTTATCTTGGATTATACGAACTTCTAGGCCAAGTAGTTGATGTTTTCATGAAACACATGAGTTAGATGGTGTTTGGGAGAGTCAATAGATGTTTGTCAAGCACCCGCGGTGTTTGAAGACTGAAGAAATGTTGTTTTCAGAGTTTTAAGCCAATTTGTTCCATCTCGGTTTATCTTGGATTATAAGAACTTCTATGCCAAGTAGTTGATGTTTTCATGAAACACATGAGTTAGATGGTGTACGGGAGAGTCAATAGATGTTTGTCAAGCACCCACGGTGTTTGAAGACTCAAGAAATGTTGGTTTAAGAGTTGTAAGCCCATTTGTTCCTTCTCGGTTTATCATGGACTATAAGAACTTCTATGACAAGAAGATGAGGTTTTCGTGAAACACATGAGTTTGATGGTGTTTGGGAGTGTCAATAGATGTTTGTCAAGCACCCACGGTGTTTGAAGACTCAAGTAATCGTGGTTTAAGAGTTATAAGCCCATTTGTTCCTTCTCGGTTTATCTTGGATTATAATAACTTCTATGACAAGTAGTTGATGTTTTCATGAAACACATGAGTTAGATGGTGTTTGGGAGAGTCAATAGATGTTTGTCAAGCACCCACGGTGTTTGAAGACTGAACAAATGTTGGTTTAAGAGTTGTAAGCCCATTTGTTCCTTCTCGGTTTATCTTGGATTATAAGAACTTCTAGGCCAAGTAGTTGATGTTTTCATGAAACACATGAGTTAGATGGTGTTTGGGAGAGTCAATAGATGTTTGTCAAGCACCCACGGTGTTTGAAGACTGAAGAAATGTTGGTTTAAGAGTTGTAAGCCCATTTGTTCCTTCTCGGTTTATCTTGGATTATAAGAACTTCTAGGCCAAGTAGTTGATGTTTTCATGAAACACATGAGTTAGATGGTGTTTGGGAGAGTCAATAGATGTTTGTCATGCGCCCACAGTGTTTGAAGACTGAAGAAATCTTGGTTTAAGAGTTGTAAGCCCATTTGTTCCTTCTCAGTTTATCTTGGATTATAAGAACTTCTAGGCCAAGTAGTTGATGTTTTCATGAAACACATGAGTTAGATGGTGTACGGGAGAGTCAATAGATGTTTGTCAAGCACCCACGGTGTTTGAAGACTCAAGTTATCGTGGTTTAAGAGTTATAAGCCCATTTCTTCCTTCTCGGTTTATCATGGATTATAAGAACCTCTACGACAAAAAGTTGAGGTTTTCGTGAAACACATGAGTTAGATGGTGTTTGGGTGAGTCAATAGATGTTTGTCAAGCACCCACGGTGTTTGAAGACTGAAGAAATGTTGGTTTAAGAGTTGTAAGCCCATTTGTTCCTTCTCGGTTTATCTTGGATTATAAGAACTTCTAGGCCAAGTAGTTGATGTTTTCATGAAACACATGAGTTAGATGGTGTACGGGAGAGTCAATAGATATTTGTCAAGCACCCACGGTGATTGAAGACTCAAGTTATCGTGGTTGAAGAGTTATAAGCCCATTTCTTCCTTCTCAGTTTATCTTGGATTATAAGAACTTCTAGGCCAAGTAGTTGATGTTTTCATGAAACACATGAGTTAGATGGTGTTTGGGAGAGACAATAGATGTTTGCCATGCACCCACGGTGTTTGAAGACTGAAGAAATGTTGGTTTAAGAGTTGTAAGCCCATTTGTTCCTTCTCGGTTTATCTTGGATTATAAGAACTTCTAGGCCAAGTAGTTGATGTTTTCATGAAACACATGAGTTAGATGGTGTACGGGAGAGTCAATAGATGTTTGTCAAGCACCCACGGTGTTTGAAGACTCAAGTTATCGTGGTTTAAGAGTTATAAGCCCATTTCTTCCTTCTCGGTTTATCATGGACTATAAGAACTTCTATGACAAGAAGTTGCGGTTTTCGTGAAGCACATGAGTTAGATGGTGTTTGGGAGAGTCAATAGATGTTTGTCAAGCACCCACGGTGTTTGAAGACTGAAGAAATGTTGGTTTAAGAGTTGTAAGCCCATTTGTTCCTTCTCGGTTTATCTTGGATTATAAGAACTTCTAGGCCAAGTAGTTGATGTTTTCATGAAACACATGAGTTAGATGGTGTATGGGAGAGTCAATAGATGTTTGTCAAGCACCCACGGTGTTTGAAGACTGAAGAAATCGTGGTTTAAGAGTTGTAAGCCCATTTGTTCCTTCACGGTTTATCTTGGATTATTAGAACTTCTATGACAAGTAGTTGATGTTTTCATGAAACACATGAGTTAGATGGTGTTTGGGAGAGTCAATAGATGTTTGTCAAGCACCCACGGTGTTTGAAGACTGAAGAAATGTTGGTTTAAGAGTTGTAAGCCCATTTGTTCCTTCTCGGTTTATCTTGGATTATAAGAACTTCTAGGCCAAGTAGTTGATGTTTTCATGAAACACATGAGTTAGATGGTGTCATGGTGAGTCAATTGATGTTTGTCAAGCACCCACGGTGTTTGAAGACTGGAGAAATGTTGGTTTAAGAGTTGTAAGCCCATTTGTTCCTTCTCGGTTTATCTTGGATTATAAGAACTTCTATGCCAAGTAGTTGATGTTTTCATGAAACACATGAGTTAGATGGTGTACGGGAGAGTCAATAGATGTTTGTCAAGCACCGACGGTGTTTGAAGACTCAAGTTATCGTGGTTTAAGAGTTATAAGCCCATTTCTTCCTTCTTAGTTTATCATGGATTATAAGAACTTCTATGACAAGAAGTTGTGGTTTTCGTGAAACACATGAATTAGATGGTGTTTGGGAGAGGCAATAGAAGTTTGTCAAGTACCCACGGTGTTTGAAGACTGAAGAAATGTTAGTTTAAGAGTTGTAAGCCCATTTGTTCCTTCTCAGTTTATCTTGGATTATAAGAACTTCTATGCCAAGTAGTTGATGTTTTCATGAAACACATGAGTTAGATGGTGTTTGGGAGAGTCAATAGATGTTTGTCAAGCACCCACGGTGTTTGAAGACTGAAGAAATGTTGGTTTAAGAGTTGTAAGCCCATTTGTTCCTTCTCGGTTTATCTTGGATTATAAGAACTTCTAGGCCAAGTAGTTGATGTTTTCATGAAACACATGAGTTAGATGGTGTACGGGAGAGTCAATAGATGTTTGTCAAGCACCCACGGTGTTTGAAGACTCAAGTTATTGTGGTTTAAGAGTTATAAGCTCATTTCTTCCTTCTCGGTTTATCTTGGATTATAAGAACTTCTAGGCCAAGTAGTTGATGTTTTCATGAAACACATGAGTTAGATGGTGTTTGGGAGAGTCAATAGATGTTTGTCAAGCACCCACGGTGTTTGAAGACTGAAGAAATGTTGGTTTAAGAGTTGTAAGCCCATTTGTTCCTTCTCGGTTTATCTTGGATTATAAGAACTTCTAGGCCAAGTAGTTGATGTTTTCATGAAACACATGAGTTAGATGGTGTACGGGAGAGTCAATAGATGTTTGTCAAGCACCCACGGTGTTTGAAGACTCAAGTTATCGTGGTTTAAGAGTTATAAGCCCATTTCTTCCTTCTCGGTTTATCATGGACTATAAGAACTTCTATGACAAGAAGTTGAGGTTTTCGTGAAGCACATGAGTTAGATGGTGTTTGGGAGTGTCAATAGATGTTTGTCATGCACCCACGGTGTTTGAAGACTGAAGAAATGTTGGTTTAAGAGTTGTAAGCCCATTTGTTCCTTCTCGGTTTATCTTGGATTATAAGAACTTCTAGGCCAAGTAGTTGATGTTTTCATGAAACACATGAGTTAGATGGTGTATGGGAGAGTCAATAGATGTTTGTCAAGCACCCACGGTGCTTGAAGACTCAAGAAATCGTGGTTTAAGAGTTATAAGCCCATTTCTTCCTTCTCGGTTTATCTTGGATTATACGAACTTCTATGCCAAGTAGTTGATGTTTTCATGAAACACATGAGTTAGATGGTGTATGGGAGAGTCAATAGATGTTTTTCATGCACCCACGGTGTTTGAAGACTGAAGAAATGTTGGTTTAAGAGTTGTAAGCCCATTTGTTCCTTCTCGGTTTATCTTGGATTATAAGAACTTCTAGGCCAAGTAGTTGATGTTTTCATGAAACACATGAGTTAGATGGTGTACGGGAGAGTCAATAGATATTTGTCAAGCACCCACGGTGATTGAAGACTCAAGTTATCGTGGTTGAAGAGTTATAAGCCCATTTCTTCCTTCTCGGTTTATCATGGACTATAAGAACTTCTATGACAAGAAGTTGAGGTTTTCGTGAAGCACATGAGTTAGATGGTGTTTGGGAGAGTCAATAGATGTTTGTCATGCACCCACGGTGTTTGAAGACTGAAGAAATGTTGGTTTAAGAGTTGTAAGCCCATTTGTTCCTTCTCGGTTTATCTTGGATTATAAGAACTTCTAGGCCAAGTAGTTGATGTTTTCATGAAACACATGAGTTAGATGGTGTACGGGAGAGTCAATAGATGTTTGTCAAGCACCCACGGTGTTTGAAGACTCAAGTTATCGTGGTTTAAGAGTTATAAGCCCATTTCTTCCTTCTCGGTTTATCATGGATTATAAGAACCTCTATAACAAGAAGTTGAGGTTTTCGTGAAACACATGAGTTAGATGGTTTTTGGGTGAGTCAATAGATGTTTGTCAAGCACCCACGGTGTTTGAAGACTGAAGAAATGTTGGTTTAAGAGTTGTAAGCCTATTTGATCCTTCTCAGTTTATCTTGGATTATAAGAACTTCGAGGCCAGGTAGTTGATGTTTTCAGGAAACACATGAGTTAGATGGTGTCAGGGTGACTCAATAGATTTTGGTCAAGCACCCACGGTGTTTGAAGACTGAAGAAATGTTGGTTTAAGAGTTGTAAGCCCATTTGTTCCTTCTCGGTTTATCTTGGATTATACGAACTTCTATGCCAAGTAGTTGATGTTTTCATGAAACACATGAGTTAGATGGTGTATGGGAGAGTCAATAGATGTTTTTCATGCACCCACGGTGTTTGAAGACTGAAGAAATGTTGGTTTAAGAGTTGTAAGCCCATTTGTTCCTTCTCGGTTTATCTTGGATTATAAGAACTTCTAGGCCAAGTAGTTGATGTTTTCATGAAACACATGAGTTAGATGGTGTACGGGAGAGTCAATAGATGTTTGTCAAGCACCCACGGTGTTTGAAGACTCAAGTTATCGTGGTTTAAGAGTTATAAGCCCATTTCTTCCTTCTCGGTTTATCATGGACTATAAGAACTTCTATGACAAGAAGTTGAGGTTTTCGTGAAACACATGAGTTAGATGGTGTTTGGGTGAGTCAATAGATGTTTGTCAAGCACCCACGGTGTTTGAAGACTGAAGAAATGTTTGTTTAAGAGTTGTAATCCCATTTGTTCCATCTCAGTTTATCTTGGATTATACGAACTTCTAGGCCAAGTAGTTGATGTTTTCATGAAACACATGAGTTAGATGGTGTTCGGGAGAGTCAATAGATGTTTGTCAAGCACCCGCGGTGTTTGAAGACTGAAGAAATGTTGGTTTAAGAGTTGTAAGCCCATTTGTTCCTTCTCGGTTTATCTTGGATTATAAGAACTTCTATGCCAAGTAGTTGATGTTTTCATGAAACACATGAGTTAGATGGTGTACGGGAGAGTCAATAGATGTTTGTCAAGCACCCACGGTGTTTGAAGACTCAAGTTATCGTGGTTTAAGAGTTATAAGCCCATTTCTTCCTTCTCGGTTTATCATGGATTATAAGAACCTCTATGACAAGAAGTTGAGGTTTTCGTGAAGCACATGAGTTAGATGGTGTTTGGCAGTGTCAATAGATGTTTGTCAAGCACCCACGGTGTTTGAAGACTGAAGAAATGTTGGTTTAAGAGTTGTAAGCCCATTTGTTCCTTCTCGGTTTATCTTGGATTATAAGAACTTCTAGGCCAAGTAGTTGATGTTTTCATGAAACACATGAGTTAGATGGTGTATGGGAGAGTCAATAGATGTTTGTCAAGCACCCACGGTGTTTGAAGACTCAAGTTATCGTGGTTTAAGAGTTATAAGCCCATTTCTTCCTTCTCGGTTTATCATGGATTATTAGAACCTCTATGACAAGAAGTTGAGGTTTTCGTGAAACACATGAGTTAGATGGTGTTTGGGAGCGTCAATAGATGTTTGTCAAGCACCCACGAGGTTTGAAGACTGAAGAAATGTTGGTTTAAGAGTTGTAAGCCCATTTGTTCCTTCTCGGTTTATCTTGGATTATAAGAACTTCTAGGCCAAGTAGTTGATGTTTTCATGAAACACATGAGTTAGATGGTGTTTGGGAGAGTCAATAGATGTTTGTCATGCACCCACGGTGTTTGAAGACTGAAGAAATGTTGGTTTAAGAGTTGTAAGCCCATTTGTTCCTTCTCGGTTTATCTTGGATTATAAGAACTTCTAGGCCAAGTAGTTGATGTTTTCATGAAACACATGAGTTAGATGGTGTACAGGAGAGTCAATAGATGTTTGTCAAGCACCCACGGTGTTTGAAGACACAAGTTATCATGGTTTAAGAGTTCTATGCCCATTTCTTCCTTCTCGGTTTATCAAGGATTATTAGAACCTCTATGACAAGAAGTTAAGGTTTTCATGAAACACATGAGTTAGATGGTGTTTGGGAGAGTCAATAGAGGTTTGTCATGCACCCACGGTGTTTGCAGACTGAAGAAATGTTGGTTTCAGAGTTGTAAGCCCATTTGTTCCTTCTCGGTTTATCTTGGATTATAAGAACTTCTAGGCCAAGTAGTTGATGTTTTCATGAAATACATGAGTTAGATGGTGTATGGGAGAGTCAATAGATGTTTGTCAAGCACCCACGGTGCTTGAAGACTCAAGTTATCGTGGTTTAAGAGTTATAAGCCCACTTCTTCCTTCTGGGTTTATCATGGATTATGAGAACCTCTATGACAAGAAGTTGAGGTTTTCGTGAAGCACATGAGTTAGATGGTGTTTGGGAGTGTCAATAGATGTTTGTCAAGCACCCACGGTGTTTGAAGACTGAAGAAATGTTGGTTTAAGAGTTGTAAGCCCATTTGTTCCTTCTCAGTTTATCTTGGATTATAAGAACTTCTAGGCCAAGTAGTTGATGTTTTCATGAAACACATGAGTTAGATGGTGTCATGGTGAGTCAATAGATGTTTGTCAAGCACCCACGGTGTTTGAAGACTGAAGAAATGTTGGTTTAAGAGTTGTAAGCCCATTTGTTCCTTCTCGGTTTATCTTGGATTATACGAACTTCTATGCCAAGTAGTTGATGTTTTCATGAAACACATGAGTTAGATGGTGTATGGGAGAGTCAATAGATGTTTGTCATGCACCCACGGTGTTTGAAGACTGAAGAAATGTTGGTTTAAGAGTTGTAAGCCCATTTGTTCCTTCTCGGTTTATCTTGGATTATAAGAACTTCTAGGCCAAGTAGTTGATGTTTTCATGAAACACATGAGTTAGATGGTGTTTGGGAGAGTCAATAGATGTTTGTCAAGCACCCACGGTGTTTGAAGACTCAAGTTATCGTGGTTTAAGAGTTATAAGCCCATTTCTTCCTTCTCGGTTTATCATGGATTATAAGAACTTCTATGACAAGAAGTTGAGGTTTTCGTGAAACACATGAGTTAGATGGTGTTTGGGTGAGTCAATAGATGTTTGTCAAGCACCCACGGTGTTTGAAGACTGAAGAAATGTTGGTTTAAGAGTTGTAAGCCCATTTGTTCCTTCTCAGTTTATCTTGGATTATAAGAACTTCTAGGCCAAGTAGTTGATGTTTTCATGAAACACATGAGTTAGATGGTGTTTGGGAGTGTCAATAGATGTTTGTCAAGCACCCACGGTGTTTGAAGACTGAAGAAATGTTGGTTTAAGAGTTGTAAGCCCATTTGTTCCTTCTCGGTTTATCTTGGATTATAAGAACTTCTATGCCAAGTAGTTGATGTTTTCATGAAACACATGAGTTAGATGGTGTACGGGAGAGTCAATAGATGTTTGTCAAGCACCCACGGTGTTTGAAGACTCAAGTTATCGTGGTTTAAGAGTTATAAGCCCATTTCTTCCTTCTCGGTTTATCATGGATTATAAGAACCTCTATAACAAGAAGTTGAGGTTTTCGTGAAACACATGAGTTAGATGGTTTTTGGGTGAGTCAATAGATGTTTGTCAAGCACCCACGGTGTTTGAAGACTGAAGAAATGTTGGTTTAAGAGTTGTAAGCCCATTTGTTCCTTCTCGGTTTATCTTGGATTATAAGAACTTCTAGGCCAAGTAGTTGATGTTTTCATGAAACACATGAGTTAGATGGTGTTTGGGAGAGTCAATAGATGTTTGTCAAGCACCCGCGGTGTTTGAAGACTGAAGAAATGTTGGTTTAAGAGTTGTAAGCCCATTTGTTCCTTCTCGGTTTATCTTGGATTATAAGAACTTCTAGGCCAAGTAGTTGATGTTTTCATGAAACACATGAGTTAGATGGTGTACGGGAGAGTCAATAGATGTTTGTCAAGCACCCACGGTGTTTGAAGACTCAAGTTATCGTGGTTTAAGAGTTATAAGCCCATTTCTTCCTTCTCGGTTTATCATGGACTATAAGAACTTCTATGACAAGAAGTTGAGGTTTTCGTGAAACACATGAGTTAGATGGTGTTTGGGAGTGTCAATAGATGTTTGTCAAGCACCCACGGTGTTTGAAGACTGAAGAAATGTTGGTTTAAGAGTTGTAAGCCCATTTGTTCCTTCTCGGTTTATCTTGGATTATAAGAACTTCTAGGCCAAGTAGTTGATGTTTTCATGAAACACATGAGTTAGATGGTGTATGGGAGAGTCAATAGATGTTTGTCAAGCACCCACGGTGCTTGAAGACGCAAGTTATCGTGGTTTAAGAGTTATAAGCCCACTTCTTCCTTCTCGGTTTATCATGGATTATGAGAACCTCTATGACAAGAAGTTGAGGTTTTCGTGAGACACATGAGTTAGATGGTGTTTGGGTGAGTCAATAGATGTTTGTCAAGCACCCACGGTGTTTGAAGACTGAAGAAATGTTGGTTTAAGAGTTGTAAGCCCATTTGTTCCTTCTCAGTTTATCTTGGATTATAAGAACTTCGAGGCCAAGTAGTTGATGTTTTCATGAAACACATGAGTTAGATGGTGTATGGGAGAGTCAATAGATGTTTGTCAAGCACCCACGGTGCTTGAAGACTCAAGTTATCGTGGTTTAAGAGTTATAAGCCCACTTCTTCCTTCTCGGTTTATCTTGGATTATAAGAACTTCGATGACAAGTAGTTGATGTTTTCATGAAACACATGAGTTAGATGGTGTTTGGGAGAGTCAATAGATGTTTGTCAAGCACCCACGGTGTTTGAAGACTGAAGAAATGTTGGTTTAAGAGTTGTAAGCCCATTTGTTCCTTCTCAGTTTATCTTGGATTATAAGAACTTCTAGGCCAAGTAGTTGATGTTTTCATGAAACACATGAGTTAGATGGTGTTTGGGAGTGTCAATAGATGTTTGTCAAGCACCCACGGTGTTTGAAGACTGAAGAAATGTTGGTTTAAGAGTTGTAAGCCCATTTGTTCCTTCTCGGTTTATCTTGGATTATAAGAACTTCTAGGCCAAGTAGTTGATGTTTTCATGAAACACATGAGTTAGATGGTGTACGGGAGAGTCAATAGATATTTGTCAAGCACCCACGGTGATTGAAGACTCAAGTTATCGTGGTTGAAGAGTTATAAGCCCATTTCTTCCTTCTCGGTTTATCATGGATTATAAGAACTTCTATGACAAGAAGTTGAGGTTTTCGTGAAGCACATGAGTTAGATGGTGTTTGGGAGTGTCAATAGATGTTTGTCATGCACCCACGGTGTTTGAAGACTGAAGAAATGTTGGTTTAAGAGTTGTAAGCCCATTTGTTCCTTCTCGGTTTATCTTGGATTATAAGAACTTCTAGGCCAAGTAGTTGATGTTTTCATGAAACACATGAGTTAGATGGTGTATGGGAGAGTCAATAGATGTTTGTCAAGCACCCACGGTGTTTGAAGAATCAAGTAATCGTGGTTTAAGAGTTATAAGCCCATTTCTTCCTTCTCGGTTTATCTTGGATTAAAAGAACTTCTATGCCAAGTAGTTGATGTTTTCATGAAACACATGAGTTAGATGGTGTTTGGGAGTGTCAATAGATGTTTGTCAAGCACCCACGGTGTTTGAAGACTGAAGAAATGTTGGTTTAAGAGTTGTAAGCCCATTTGTTCCTTCTCGGTTTATCTTGGATTATAAGAACTTCTAGGCCAAGTAGTTGATGTTTTCATGAAACACATGAGTTAGATGGTGTATGGGAGAGTCAATAGATGTTTGTCAAGCACCCACGGTGCTTGAAGACTCAAGTTATCGTGGTTTAAGAGTTATAAGCCCACTTCTTCCTTCTCGGTTTATCATGGATTATGAGAACCTCTATGACAAGAAGTTGAGGTTTTCGTGAAACACATGAGTTAGATGGTGTTTGGGTGAGTCAATAGATGTTTGTCAAGCACCCACGGTGTTTGAAGACTGAAGAAATGTTGGTTTAAGAGTTGTAAGCCTATTTGTTCCTTCTCAGTTTATCTTGGATTATAAGAACTTCGAGGCCAAGTAGTTGATGTTTTCATGAAACACATGAGTTAGATGGTGTCAGGGTGACTGCATAGATTTTGGTCAAGCACCCGCGGTGTTTGAAGACTGAAGAAATGTTGGTTTAAGAGTTGTAAGCCCATTTGTTCCTTCTCGGTTTATCTTGGATTATACGAACTTCTATGCCAAGTAGTTGATGTTTTCATGAAACACATGGGTTAGATGGTGTACGGGAGACTCAATAGATGTTTGTCAAGCACCCACGGTGTTTGAAGACTCAAGTAATCATGGTTTAAGAGTTATAAGCCCACTTCTTCCATCTCGATTTATCATGGACTATAGGAACTTCTATGACAAGAAGTTGAGGTTTTCGTGAAGCACATGAGTTAGATGGTGTTTGGGAGTGTCAATAGATGTTTGTCAAGCACCCACGGTGTTTGAAGACTGAAGAAATGTTGGTTTAAGAGTTGTAAGCCCATTTGTTCCTTCTCGGTTTATCTTGGATTATAAGAACTTCTAGGCCAAGTAGTTGATGTTTTCATGAAACACATGAGTTAGATGGTGTATGGGAGAGTCAATAGATGTTTGTCAAGCACCCACGGTGCTTGAAGACTCAAGTTATCGTGGTTTAAGAGTTATAAGCCCACTTCTTCCTTCTCGGTTTATCATGGATTATGAGAACCTCTATGACAAGAAGTTGAGGTTTTCGTGAGACACATGAGTTAGATGGTGTTTGGGAGTGTCAATAGATGTTTGTCATGCACCCACGGTGTTTGAAGACTGAAGAAATGTTGGTTTAAGAGTTGTAAGCCCATTTGTTCCTTCTCGGTTTATCTTGGATTATAAGAACTTCTAGGCCAAGTAGTTGATGTTTTCATGAAACACATGAGTTAGATGGTGTATGGGAGAGTCAATAGATGTTTGTCAAGCACCCACGGTGTTTGAAGACTCAAGTTATCGTGGTTTAAGAGTTATAAGCCCATTTCTTCCTTCTCGGTTTATCTTGGATTATAAGAACTTCTATGACAAGTAGTTGAGGTTTTCGTGAAACACATGAGTTAGATGGTGTTTGGGAGTGTCAATAGATGTTTGTCATGCACCCACGGTGTTTGAAGACTGAAGAAATGTTGGTTTAAGAGTTGTAAGCCCATTTGTTCCTTCTCGGTTTATCTTGGATTATAAGAACTTCTAGGCCAAGTAGTTGATGTTTTCATGAAACACATGAGTTAGATGGTGTATGGGAGAGTCAATAGATGTTTGTCAAGCACCCACGGTGCTTGAAGACTCAAGTTATCGTGGTTTAAGAGTTATAAGCCCACTTCTTCCTTCTCGGTTTATCATGGATTATGAGAACCTCTATGACAAGAAGTTGAGGTTTTCGTGAAACACATGAGTTAGATGGTGTTTGGGTGAGTCAATAGATGTTTGTCAAGCACCCACGGTGTTTGAAGACTGAAGAAATGTTGGTTTAAGAGTTGTAAGCCCATTTGTACCTTCTCGGTTTATCTTGGATTATAAGAACTTCTAGGCCAAGTAGTTGATGTTTTCATGAAACACATGAGTTAGATGGTGTTTGGGAGTGTCAATAGATGTTTGTCAAGCACCCACGGTGTTTGAAGACTGAAGAAATGTTGGTTTAAGAGTGTAAGCCCTTTTGTTCCTTCTCGGTTTATCTTGGATTATAAGAACTTCTAGGCCAAGTAGTTGATGTTTTCATGAAACACATGAGTTAGATGGTGTTTGGGAGAGTCAATAGATGTTTGTCAAGCACCCGCGGTGTTTGAAGACTGAAGAAATGTTGTTTTCAGAGTTTTAAGCCCATTTGTTCCTTCTCGGTTTATCTTGGATTATACGAACTTCTATGCCAAGTAGTTGATGTTTTCATGAAACACATGGGTTAGATGGTGTACGGGAGAGTCAATAGATGTTTGTCAAGCACCCACGGTGTTTGAAGACTCAAATAATCGTGGTTTAAGAGTTATAAGCCCACTTCTTCCTTCTCGGTTTATCATGGATTATAAGAACCTCTATGACAAGAAGTTGAGGTTTTCGTGAAACACATGAGTTAGATGGTGTTTGGGAGTGTCAATAGATGTTTGTCAAGCACCCACGGTGTTTGAAGACTGAAGAAATGTTGGTTTAAGAGTTGTAAGCCCATTTCTTCCTTCTCGGTTTATCTTGGATTATAAGAACTTCTATGACAAGTAGTTGATGTTTTCATGAAACACATGAGTTAGATGGTGTTTGGGAGTGTCAATAGATGTTTGTCAAGCACCCACGGTGTTTGAAGACTGAAGAAATGTTGGTTTAAGAGTTGTAAGCCCATTTGTTCCTTCTCGGTTTATCTTGGATTATAAGAACTTCTAGGCCAAGTAGTTGATGTTTTCATGAAACACATGAGTTAGATGGTGTATGGGAGAGTCAATAGATGTTTGTCATGCACCCACGGTGTTTGAAGACTGAAGAAATCTTGGTTTAAGAGTTGTAAGCCCATTTGTTCCTTCTCAGTTTATCTTGGATTATAAGAACTTCTAGGCCAAGTAGTTGATGTTTTCATGAAACACATGAGTTAGATGGTGTTTGGGAGAGTCAATAGATGTTTGTCATGCACCCACGGTGTTTGAAGACTGAAGAAATCTTGGTTTAAGAGTTGTAAGCCCATTTGTTCCTTCTCGGTTTATCTTGGATTATAAGAACTTCTAGGCCAAGTAGTTGATGTTTTCATGAAACACATGAGTTAGATGGTGTTTGGGAGAGTCAATATATGTTTGTCAAGCACCCGCGGTGTTTGAATACAGAAGAAATGAAGGTAAAAGAGTTGTAAGCCCATTTGTTCCTTCTCGGTTTATCTTGGATTATAAGAACTTCTAGGCCAAGTAGTTGATGTTTTCATGAAACACATGAGTTAGATGGTGTTTGGGAGAGTCAATAGATGTTTGTCAAGCACCCACGGTGTTTGAAGACTGAAGAAATGTTGGTTTAAGAGTTGTAAGCCCATTTGTTCCTTCTCGGTTTATCTTGGATTATAAGAACTTCTATGCCAAGTAGTTGATGTTTTCATGAAACACATGAGTTAGATGGTGTTTGGGAGAGTCAATAGATGTTTGTCAAGCACCCACGGTGTTTGAAGACTCAAGAAATCGTGGTTTAAGAGTTATAAGCCCATTTGTTCCTTCTCGGTTTATCTTGGATTATAAGAACTTCTATGACAAGTAGTTGATGTTTTCATGAAACACATGAGTTAGATGGTGTTTGGGAGAGTCAATAGATGTTTGTCAAGCACCCACGGTGTTTGAAGACTGAAGAAATGTTGGTTTAAGATTTGTAAGCCCATTTCTTCCTTCTCGGTTTATCATGGACTATAAGAACTTCTATGACAAGAAGTTGAGGTTTTCGTGAAGCACATGAGTTAGATGGTGTTTGGGAGTGTCAATAGATGTTTGTCAAGCACCCACGGTGTTTGAAGACTGAAGAAATGTTGGTTTAAGAGTTGTAAGCCCATTTGTTCCATCTCGGTTTATCTTGGATTATAAGAACTTCTAGGCCAAGTAGTTGATGTTTTCATGAAACACATGAGTTAGATTGTGTATGGGAGAGTCAATAGATGTTTGTCATGCACCCACGGTGTTTGAAGACTGAAGAAATCTTGGTTTAAGAGTTGTTAGCCCATTTGTTCCTTCTCAGTTTATCTTGGATTATAAGAACTTCTAGGCCAAGTAGTTGATGTTTTCATGAAACACATGAGTTAGATGGTGTTTGGGAGAGTCAATAGATGTTTGTCATGCGCCCACAGTGTTTGAAGACTGAAGAAATCTTGGTTTAAGAGTTGTAAGCCCATTTGTTCCTTCTCAGTTTATCTTGGATTATAAGAACTTCTAGGCCAAGTAGTTGATGTTTTCATGAAACACATGAGTTAGATGGTGTACGGGAGAGTCAATAGATGTTTGTCAAGCACCCACGGTGTTTGAAGACTCAAGTTATCGTGGTTTAAGAGTTATAAGCCCATTTCTTCCTTCTCGGTTTATCATGGACTATAAGAACTTCTATGACAAGAAGTTGAGGTTTTCGTGAAGCACATGAGTTAGATGGTGTTTGGGAGTGTCAATAGATGTTTGTCAAGCACCCACGGTGTTTGAAGACTGAAGAAATGTTGGTTTAAGAGTTGTAAGCCCATTTGTTCCTTCTCGGTTTATCTTGGATTATAAGAACTTCTAGGCCAAGTAGTTGATGTTTTCATGAAACACATGAGTTAGATGGTGTACGGGAGAGTCAATAGATATTTGTCAAGCACCCACGGTGATTGAAGACTCAAGTTATCGTGGTTGAAGAGTTATAAGCCCATTTCTTCCTTCTCAGTTTATCTTGGATTATAAGAATTTCTAGGCCAAGTAGTTGAGGTTTTCATGAAACACATGAGTTAGATGGTTTTTGGGTGAGTCAATAGATGTTTGTCACGCACCCACGGTGTTTGAAGACTGAAGAAATGTTGGTTTAAGAGTTGTAAGCCCATTTGTTCCTTCTCGGTTTATCTTGGATTATAAGAACTTCTATGCCAAGTAGTTGATGTTTTCATGAAACACATGAGTTAGATGGTGTACGGGAGAGTCAATAGATGTTTGTCAAGCACCCACGGTGTTTGAAGACTCAAGTTATCGTGGTTGAAGAGTTATAAGCCCATTTCTTCCTTCTCGGTTTATCATGGACTATAAGAACTTCTATGACAAGTAGTTGATGTTTTCATGAAACACATGAGTTAGATGGTGTTTGGGAGTGTCAATAGATGTTTGTCATGCACCCATGGTGTTTGAAGACTGAAGAAATGTTGGTTTAAGAGTTGTAAGCCCATTTGTTCCTTCTCGGTTTATCTTGGATTATAAGAACTTCTAGGCCAAGTAGTCGATGTTTTCATGAAACACATGAGTTAGATGGCGTATGGGAGAGTCAATAGATGTTTGTCAAGCACCCACGGTGCTTGAAGACTCAAGTTATCGTGGTTTAAGAGTTATAAGCCCATTTCTTCCTACTCGGTTTATCATGGATTATAAGAACCTCTATAACAAGAAGTTGAGGTTTTCATGAAACACATGAGTTAGATGGTTTTTGGGTGAGTCAATAGATGTTTGTCAAGCACCCACAGTGTTTGAAGACTGAAGAAATGTTGGTTTAAGAGTTGTAAGCCTATTTGATCCTTCTCAGTTTATCTTGGATTAGAAGAACTTCGAGGCCAGGTAGTTGATGTTTTCATGAAACACATGAGTTAGATGGTGTCAGGGTGACTCAATAGATTTTGGTCAAGCACCCACGGTGTTTGAAGACTGAAGAAATGTTGGTTTAAGAGTTGTAAGCCCATTTGTTCCTTCTCGGTTTATCTTGGATTATAAGAACTTCTATGCCAAGTAGTTGATGTTTTCATGAAACACATGAGTTAGATGGTGTACGGGAGAGTCAATAGATATTTTTCAAGCACCCACGGTGATTGAAGACTCAAGTTATCGTGGTTGAAGAGTTATAAGCCCATTTCTTCCTTCTCAGTTTATCTTGGATTATAAGAACTTCTAGGGCAAGTAGTTGATGTTTTCATGAAACACATGAGTTAGATGGTGTTTGGGAGTGTCAATAGATGTTTGTCATGCACCCACGGTGTTTGAAGACTGAAGAAATGTTGGTTTAAGAGTTGTAAGCCCATTTGTTCCTTCTCGGTTTATCTTGGATTATAAGAACTTCTATGCCAAGTAGTTGATGTTTTCATGAAACACATGAGTTAGATGGTGTACGGGAGAGTCAATAGATGTTTGTCAAGCACCCACGGTGTTTGAAGACTCAAGTTATCGTGGTTTAAGAGTTATAAGCCCATTTCTTCCTTCTCGGTTTATCATGGACTATAAGAACTTCTATGACAAGAAGTTGAGGTTTTCGTGAAACACATGAGTTAGATGGTGTTTGGGAGTGTCAATAGATGTTTGTCATGCACCCACGGTGTTTGAAGACTGAAGAAATGTTGGTTTAAGAGTTGTAAGCCCATTTGTTCCTTCTCGGTTTATCTTGGATTATAAGAACTTCTAGGCCAAGTAGTTGATGTTTTCATGAAACACATGAGTTAGATGGTGTATGGGAGAGTCAATAGATGTTTGTCAAGCACCCACGGTGCTTGAAGACTCAAGTTATCGTGGTTTAAGAGTTATAAGCCCACTTCTTCCTTCTCGGTTTATCATGGATTATAAGAACATCTATGACAAGTAGTTGATGTTTTCATGAAACACATGAGTTAGATGGTGTCAGGGTGAGTCAATAGATGTTTGTCAAGCACCCACGGTGTTTGAAGACTGAAGAAATGTTGGTTTAAGAGTTGTAAGCCCATTTGTTCCTTCTCGGTTTATCTTGGATTATAAGAACTTCTAGGCCAAGTAGTTGATGTTTTCATGAAACACATGAGTTAGATGGTGTCAGGGTGAGTCAATAGATGTTTGTCAAGCACCCACGGTGTTTGAAGACTGAAGAAATGTTGGTTTAAGAGTTGTAAGCCCATTTGTTCCTTCTCGGTTTATCTTGGATTATAAGAACTTCTATGCCAAGTAGTTGATGTTTTCATGAAACACATGAGTTAGATGGTGTACGGGAGAGTCAATAGATATTTGTCAAGCACCCACGGTGATTGAAGACTCAAGTTATCGTGGTTGAAGAGTTATAAGCCCATTTCTTCCTTCTCGGTTTATCATGGACTATAAGAACTTCTATGACAAGAAGTTGAGGTTTTCGTGAAGCACATGAGTTAGATGGTGTTTGGGAGTGTCAATAGATGTTTGTCATGCACCCACGGTGTTTGAAGACTGAAGAAATGTTGGTTTAAGAGTTGTAAGCCCATTTGTTCCTTCTCGGTTTATCTTGGATTATAAGAACTTCTAGGCCAAGTAGTTGATGTTTTCATGAAACACATGAGTTAGATGGTGTACGGGAGAGTCAATAGATGTATGTCAAGCACCCACGGTGTTCGAAGACTCAAGTTATCGTGGTTGAAGAGTTATAAGCCTATTTCTTCCTTCTCGGTTTATCATGGACTATATGAACTTCTATGACAAGAAGTTGAGGTTTTCGTGAAGCACATGAGTTAGATGGTGTTTGGGAGTGTCAATAGATGTTTGTCATGCACCCATGGTGTTTGAAGACTGAAGAAATGTTGGTTTAAGAGTTGTAAGCCCATTTGTTCCTTCTCGGTTTATCTTGGATTATAAGAACTTCTAGGCCAAGTAGTCGATGTTTTCATGAAACACATGAGTTAGATGGCGTATGGGAGAGTCAATAGATGTTTGTCAAGCACCCACGGTGCTTGAAGACTCAAGTTATCGTGGTTTAAGAGTTATAAGCCCATTTCTTCCTACTCGGTTTATCATGGATTATAAGAACCTCTATAACAAGAAGTTGAGGTTTTCATGAAACACATGAGTTAGATGGTTTTTGGGTGAGTCAATAGATGTTTGTCAAGCACCCACGGTGTTTGAAGACTGAAGAAATGTTGGTTTAAGAGTTGTAAGCCTATTTGTTCCTTCTCAGTTTATCTTGGATTATAAGAACTTCGAGGCCAGGTAGTTGATGTTTTCATGAAACACATGAGTTAGATGGTGTCAGGGTGACTCAATAGATTTTGGTCAAGCACCCACGGTGTTTGAAGACTGAAGAAATGTTGGTTTAAGAGTTGTAAGCCCATTTGTTCCTTCTCGGTTTATCTTGGATTATACGAACTTCTATGCCAAGTAGTTGATGTTTTCATGAAACACATGAGTTAGATGGTGTATGGGAGAGTCAATAGATGTTTGTCATGCACCCACGGTGTTTGAAGACTGAAAAAATCTTGGTTTAAGAGTTGTTAGCCCATTTGTTCCTTCTCAGTTTATCTTGGATTATAAGAACTTCTAGGCCAAGTAGTTGATGTTTTCATGAAACACATGAGTTAAATGGTGTTTGGGAGAGTCAATAGATGTTTTTCATGCACCCACGGTGTTCGAAGACTGAAGAAATGTTGGTTTAAGAGTTGTAAGCCCATTTGTTCCTTCTCGGTTTATCTTGGATTATAAGAACTTCTATGCCAAGTAGTTGATGTTTTCATGAAACACATGAGTTAGATGGTGTACGGGAGAGTCAATAGATATTTGTCAAGCACCCACGGTGATTGAAGACTCAAGTTATCGTGGTTGAAGAGTTATAAGCCCATTTCTTCCTTCTCGGTTTATCATGGATTATAAGAACCTCTATGACAAGAAGTTGAGGTTTTCGTGAAGCACATGAGTTAGATGGTGTTTGGGAGTGTCAATAGATGTTTGTCAAGCACCCACGGTGTTTGAAGACTGAAGAAATGTTGGTTTAAGAGTTGTAAGCCCATTTGTTCCTTCTCGGTTTATCTTGGATTATAAGAACTTCTAGGCCAAGTAGTTGATGTTTTCATGAAACACATGAGTTAGATGGTGTTTGGGAGAGTCAATAGATGTTTGTCAAGCACCCGCGGTGTTTGAAGACTGAAGAAATGTTGGTTTAAGAGTTGTAAGCCCATTTGTTCCTTCTCGGTTTATCTTGGATTATAAGAACTTCTAGGCCAAGTAGTTGATGTTTTCATGAAACACATGAGTTAGATGGTGTATGGGAGAGTCAATAGATGTTTGTCATGCACCCACGGTGTTTGAAGACTGAAGAAATGTTGGTTTAAGAGTTGTAAGCCCATTTGTTCCTTCTCGGTTTATCTTGGATTATAAGAACTTCTAGGCCAAGTAGTTGATGTTTTCATGAAACACATGAGTTAGATGGTGTATGGGAGAGTCAATAGATGTTTGTCATGCACCCACGGTGTTTGAAGACTGAAGAAATCTTGGTTTAAGAGTTGTAAGCCCATTTGTTCCTTCTCAGTTTATCTTGGATTATAAGAACTTCTAGGCCAAGTAGTTGATGTTTTCATGAAACACATGAGTTAGATGGTGTTTGGGAGAGTCAATAGATGTTTGTCATGCACCCACGGTGTTTGAAGACTGAAGAAATGTTGGTTTAAGAGTTGTAAGCCCATTTGTTCCTTCTCGGTTTATCTTGGATTATAAGAACTTCTAGGCCAAGTAGTTGATGTTTTCATGAAACACATGAGTTAGATGGTGTACGGGAGAGTCAATAGATGTTTGTCAAGCACCCACGGTGATTGAAGACTCAAGTTATCGTGGTTTAAGAGTTATAAGCCCATTTATTCCTTCTCGGTTTATCTTGGATTATAAAAACTTCTAGGCCAAGTAGTTGATGTTTTCATGAAACACATGAGTTAGATGGTGTTTGGGAGAGTCAATAGATGTTTGTCAAGCACCCGCGGTGTTTGCAGACTTAAGAAATGTTCTTTTAAGAGTTGTAAGCCCATTTGTTCCTTCTCGGTTTATCTTGGATTATAAGAACTTCTAGGCCAAGTAGTTGATGTTTTCATGAAACACATGAGTTAGATGGTGTATGGGAGAGTCAATAGATGTTTGTCATGCACCCACGGTGTTTGAAGACTGAAGAAATGTTGGTTTAAGAGTTGTAAGCCCATTTGTTCCTTCTCGGTTTATCTTGGATTATAAGAACTTCTAGGCCAAGTAGTTGATGTTTTCATGAAACACATGAGTTAGATGGTGTTTGGGAGAGTCAATAGATGTTTGTCATGCACCCACGGTGTTTGAAGACTGAAGAAATGTTGGTTTAAGAGTTCTAATCCCATTTGTTCCTTCTCGGTTTATCTTGGATTATAAGAACTTCTAGGCTAAGTAGTTGATGTTTTCATGAAACACATGAGTTAGATGGTGTTTGGGAGAGTCAATATATGTTTGTCAAGCACCCGCGGTGTTTGAAGACTGAAGAAATGTTGGTTTAAGAGTTGTAAGCCCATTTGTTCCTTCTCGGTTTATCTTGGATTATAAGAACTTCTAGGCCAAGTAGTTGATGTTTTCATGAAACACATGAGTTAGATGGTGTTTGGGAGAGTCAATAGATGTTTGTCATGCACCCACGGTGTTTGAAGACTGAAGAAATGTTGGTTTAAGAGTTGTAAGCCCATTTGTTCCTTCTCGGTTTATCTTGGATTATAAGAACTTCTAGGCCAAGTAGTTGATGTTTTCATGAAACACATGAGTTAGATGGTGTATGGGAGAGTCAATAGATGTTTGTCATGCACCCACGGTGTTTGAAGACTGAAGAAATGTTGGTTTAAGAGTTGTAAGCCCATTTGTTCCTTCTCGGTTTATCTTGGATTATAAGAACTTCTAGGCCAAGTAGTTGATGTTTTCATGAAACACATGAGTTAGATGGTGTACGGGAGAGTCAATAGATATTTGTCAAGCACCCACGGTGATTGAAGACTCAAGTTATCGTGGTTGAAGAGTTATAAGCCCATTTTTCCTTCTCAGTTTATCTTGGATTATAAGAACTTCTAGGCCAAGTAGTTGATGTTTTCATGAAACACATGAGTTAGATGGTGTTTGGGAGAGTCAATAGATGTTTGTCTTGCAGCCACGGTGTTTGAAGACTGAAGAAATGCTGGTTTAAGAGTTGAAAGCCCATTTGTTCATTCTCGGTTTATCTTGGATTATAAGAACTTCTAGGCCAAGTAGTTGATGTTTTCATGAAACACATGAGTTAGATGGTGTTTGGGAGAGTCAATAGATGTTTGTCAAGCACCCACGGTGTTTGAAGACTGAAGAAATGTTGGTTTAAGAGTTGTAAGCCCATTTGTTCCTTCTCGGTTTATCTTGGATTATAAGAACTTCTAGGCCAAGTAGTTGATGTTTTCATGAAACACATGAGTTAGATGGTGTTTGGGAGAGTCAATAGATGTTTGTCATGCACCCACGGTGTTTGAAGACTGAAGAAATGTTGGTTTAAGAGTTGTAAGCCCATTTGTTCCTTCTCGGTTTATCTTGGATTATAAGAACTTCTAGGCCAAGTAGTTGATGTTTTCATGAAACACATGAGTTAGATGGTGTACGGGAGAGTCAATAGATATTTGTCAAGCACCCACGGTGATTGAAGACTCAAGTTATCGTGGTTGAAGAGTTATAAGCCCATTTCTTCCTTCTCAGTTTATCTTGGATTATAAGAACTTCTAGGCCAAGTAGTTGATGTTTTCATGAAACACATGAGTTAGATGGTGTTTGGGAGAGTCAATAGATGTTTGTCAAGCACCCACGGTGTTCGAAGGCGAAGAAATGTTGGTTTAAGAGTTGTAAGCCCATTTCTTCCTTCTCGGTTTATCTTGGATTATAAGAACTTCTAGGCCAAGTAGTTGATGTTTTCATGAAACACATGAGTTAGATGGTGTTTGGGAGAGTCAATAGATGTTTGTCATGCACCCACGGTGTTTGAAGACTGAAGAAATGTTGGTTTAAGAGTTGTAAGCCCATTTGTTCCTTCTCAGTTTATCTTGGATTATAAGAACTTCTAGGCCAAGTAGTTGATGTTTTCATGAAACACATGAGTTAGATGGTGTTTGGGAGAGTCAATAGATATTTGTCAAGCACCCACGGTGATTGAAGACTCAAGTTATCGTGGTTGAAGAGTTATAAGCCCATTTCTTCCTTCTCAGTTTATCTTGGATTATAAGAACTTCTAGGCCAAGTAGTTGATGTTTTCATGAAACACATGAGTTAGATGGTGTTTGGGAGAGTCAATAGATGTTTGTCAAGCACCCACGGTGTTTGAAGACTGAAGAAATGTTGGTTTAAGAGTTGTAAGCCCATTTGTTCCTTCTCGGTTTATCTTGGATTATAAGAACTTCTAGGCCAAGTAGTTGATGTTTTCATGAAACACATGAGTTAGATGGTGTTTGGGAGAGTCAATAGATGTTTGTCATGCACCCACGGTGTTTGAAGACTGAAGAAATGTTGGTTTAAGAGTTGTAAGCCCATTTGTTCCTTCTCAGTTTATCTTGGATTATAAGAACTTCTAGGCCAAGTAGTTGATGTTTTCATGAAACACATGAGTTAGATGGTGTACGGGAGAGTCAATAGATATTTGTCAAGCACCCACGGTGTTTGAAGACTCAAGTTATCGTGGTTGAAGAGTTATAAGCCCATTTCTTCCTTCTCAGTTTATCTTGGATTATAAGAACTTCTAGGCCAAGTAGTTGATGTTTTCATGAAACACATGAGTTAGATGGTGTTTGGGAGAGTCAATAGATGTTTGTCATGCACCCACGGTGTTTGAAGACCAAGAAATGTTGGTTTAAGAGTTGTAAGCCCATTTGTTCCTTCTCAGTTTATCTTGGATTATAAGAACTTCTAGGCCAAGTAGTTGATGTTTTCATGAAACACATGAGTTAGATGGTGTTTGGGAGAGTCAATAGATGTTTGTCATGCACCCACGGTGTTTGAAGACTAAAGAAATGTTGGTTTAAGAGTTGTAAGCCCATTTGTTCATTCTCGGTTTATCTTGGATTATAAGAACTTCTAGGCCAAGTAGTTGATGTTTTCATGAAACACATGAGTTAGATGGTGTTTCGGAGAGTCAATAGATGTTTGTCAAGCACCCACGGTGTTTGAAGACTGAAGAAATGTTGGTTTAAGAGTTGTAAGCCCATTTGTTCCTTCTCGGTTTATCTTGGATTATAAGAACTTCTAGGCCAAGTAGTTGATGTTTTCATGAAACACATGAGTTAGATGGTGTTTGGGAGTGTCAATAGATGTTTGTCAGGCACCCACGGTGTTTGAAGACTGAAGAAATGTTGGTTTAAAAGTTGTATGCCCATTTGTTCCTTCTCGGTTTATCATGGATTATAAGAACTTCTAGGCCAAGTAGTTGCTGTTTTCATGAAACACATGAGTTAGATGGTGTATGGGAGAGTCAATAGATGTTTGTCATGCACCCACGGTGTTTGAAGACTGAAGAAATCTTGGTTTAAGAGTTGTTAGCCCATTTGTTCCTTCTCAGTTTATCTTGGATTATAAGAACTTCTAGGCCAAGTAGTTGATGTTTTCATGAAACACATGAGTTAGATGGTGTTTGGGAGAGTCAATAGATGTTTGTCATGCACCCACGGTGTTTGAAGACTGAAGAAATGTTGGTTTAAGAGTTGTAAGCCCATTTGTTCCTTCTCGGTTTATCTTGGATTATAAGAACTTCTAGGCCAAGTAGTTGATGTTTTCATGAAACACATGAGTTAGATGGTGTACGGGAGAGTCAATAGATATTTGTCAAGCACCCACGGTGATTGAAGACTCAAGTTATCGTGGTTGAAGAGTTATAAGCCCATTTCTTCCTTCTCAGTTTATCTTGGATTATAAGAACTTCGAGGCCAAGTAGTTGATGTTTTCATGAAACACATGAGTTAGATGGTGTTTGGGAGAGACAATAGATGTTTGCCATGCACCCACGGTGTTTGAAGACTGAAGAAATGTTGGTTTAAGAGTTGTAAGCCCATTTGTTCCTTCTCGGTTTATCTTGGATTATAAGAACTTCTAGGCCAAGTAGTTGATGTTTTCATGAAACACATGAGTTAGATGGTGTTTGGGAGAGTCAATAGATGTTTGTCAAGCACCCACGGTGTTTGAAGACTGAAGAAATGTTGGTTTAAGAGTTGTAAGCCCATTTGTTCCTTCTCGGTTTATCTTGGATTATAAGAACTTCTAGGCCAAGTAGTTGATGTTTTCATGAAACACATGAGTTAGATGGTGTTTGGGAGAGTCAATAGATGTTTGTCATGCACCCACGGTGTTTGAAGACTGAAGAAATCTTGGTTTAAGAGTTGTAAGCCCATTTGTTCCTTCTCGGTTTATCTTGGATTATAAGAACTTCTAGGCCAAGTAGTTGATGTTTTCATGAAACACATGAGTTAGATGGTGTACGGGAGAGTCAATAGATGTTTGTCAAGCACCCACGGTGTTTGAAGACTCAAGTTATCGTGGTTGAAGAGTTATAAGCCCATTTCTTCCTTCTCGGTTTATCTTGGATTATAAGAACTTCTAGGCCAAGTAGTTGATGTTTTCATGAAACACATGAGTTAGATGGTGTTTGGGAGAGTCAATAGATGTTTGTCATGCACCCACGGTGTTTGAAGACTGAAGAAATCTTGGTTTAAGAGTTGTTAGCCCATTCGTTCCTTCTCAGTTAATCTTGGATTATAAGAACTTCTAAGGCAAGTAGTTGATGTTTTCATGAAACACATGAGTTAGATGGTGTTTGTGAGAGTCAATAGATGTTTGTCATGCACCCACGGTGTTTGAAGACTGAAAAAATCTTGGTTTAAGAGTTGTTAGCCCATTTGTTCCTTCTCAGTTTATCTTGGATTATAAGAACTTCTAGGCCAAGTAGTTGATGTTTTCATGAAACACATGAGTTAAATGGTGTTTGGGAGAGTCAATAGATGTTTGTCATGCACCCACGGTGTTTGAAGACTGAAGAAATGTTGGTTTAAGAGTTGTAAGCCCATTTCTTCCTTCTCGGTTTAGCATGGACTATAAGAACTTCTATGACAAGAAGTTGAGGTTTTCGTGAAACACATGAGTTAGATGGTGTACGGGAGAGTCAATAGATATTTGTCAAGCACCCACGGTGATTGAAGACTCAAGTTATCGTGGTTGAAGAGTTATAAGCCCATTTCTTCCTTCTCGGTTTATCATGGACTATAAGCACTTCTACGACAAGAAGTTGAGGTTTTCGTGAAGCACACGAGTTAGATGGTGTTTGGGTGAGTCAATAGATGTTTGTCACGCACCAACGGTGTTTGAAGAATGAAGAAATGTTGGTTTAAGAGTTGTAAGCCCATTTGTTCCTTCTCGGTTTATCTTGGATTATAAGAACTTCTAGGCCAAGTAGTTGATGTTTTCATGAAACACATGAGTTAGATGGTGTTTGGGAGAGTCAATAGATGTTTGTCATGCACCCACGGTGTTTGAAGACTGAAGAAATGTTGGTTTAAGAGTTGTAAGCCCATTTGTTCCTTCTCGGTTTATCTTGGATTATAAGAACTTCTAGGCCAAGTAGTTGATGTTTTCATGAAACACATGAGTTAGATGGTGTATGGGAGAGTCAATAGATGTTTGTCATGCACCCACGGTGTTTGAAGACTGAAGAAATCTTGGTTTAAGAGTTGTTAGCCCATTTGTTCCTTCTCAGTTTATCTTGGATTATAAGAACTTCTAGGCCAAGTAGTTGATGTTTTCATGAAACACATGAGTTAGATGGTGTTTGGGAGAGTCAATAGATGTTTGTCATGCACCCACGGTGTTTGAAGACTGAAGAAATCTTGGTTTAAGAGTTGTTAGCGTATTTGTTCCTTCTCAGTATATCTTGGATTATAAGAACTTCTATTCCAAGTAGTTGATGTTTTCATGAAACACATGAGTTAGATGGTGTACAGGAGAGTCAATAGATGTTTGTCAAGCACCCACGGTGTTCGAAAACTTAAGTTATCATGGTTTAAGATTTATAAGCCCATTTCTTCCTTCTCGATTTAGCATGGACTATAAGAACTTCTATGACAAGAAGTTGAGGTTTTCGTGAAACACGTGAGTTTGATGGTGTTTGGGAGTGTCAATAGATGTTTGTCAAACACCCACGGTGTATGAAGACTGAAGAAATGTTGGTTTAAGAGTTGTAAGCCCATTTGTTCCTTCTCGGTTTATCTTGGATTATACGAACTTCTATGCCAAGTAGCAGATGTTTTCATGAAACACATGGGTTAGATGGTGTACGTGAGAGTCAATAGATGTTTGTCAAGCACCTACGGTGTTTGAAGACTCAAGTAATCGTGGTTTAAGAGTTATAAGCCCATTTCTTCCTTCTCGGTTTATCATGGACTATAAGAACCTCTACGATAAGAAGTTGAGGTTTTCGTGAAACACATGAGTTAGATGGTGTTTGGGTGAGTCAATAGATGTTTGTCAAGCACCCACGGTGTTTGAAGACTGAAGAAATGTTGGTTTAAGAGTTGTAAGCCCATTTGTTCCTTCTCGATTTATCTTGGATTATAAGAACTTCTAGGCCAAGTAGTTGATGTTTTCATGAAACACATGAGTTAGATGGTGTTTGGGAGAGTCAATAGATGTTTGTCATGCGCCCACAGTGTTTGAAGACTGAAGAAATCTTGGTTTAAGAGTTGTTAGCCCATTTGTTCCTTCTCAGTTTATCTTGGATTATAAGAACTTCTAAACCAAGTAGTTGATGTTTTCATGAAACACATGAGTTAGATGGTGTTTGGGAGAGTCAATAGATGTTTGTCATGCACCCACGGTGTTTGAAGACTGAAGAAATCTTCGTTTAAGAGTTGTTAGCCCATTTGTTCTTTCTGAGTTTATCTTGGATTATATGAATTTCTAAGCCAAGTAGTTGATGTTTTCATGAAACACGTGAGTTAGATGGTGTACGGGAGAGTCAATAGATGTTTGTCAAGCACCCACGGTGTTTGAAGACTCAAGTAATCGTGGTTTAAGAGTTATAAGCCCATTTCTTCCTTCTCGGTTTATCATGGACTATAAGAACTTCTATGACAAGAAGTTGAGGTTTTCGTGAAGCACATGAGTTAGATGGTGTTTGGGAGTGTCAATAGATGTTTGTCAAGCACCCACGGTGTTTGAAGACTGAAGAAATGTTGGTTTAAGAGTTGTAAGCCCATTTGTTCCTTCTCGGTTTATCTTGGATTATAAGAACTTCTAGGCCAAGTAGTTGATGTTTTCATGAAACACATGAGTTAGATGGTGTTTGGGAGAGTCAATAGATGTTTGTCATGCACCCACGGTGTTTGAAGACTGAAGAAATGTTGGTTTAAGAGTTGTAAGCCCATTTGTTCCTTCTCGGTTTATCTTGGATTATAAGAACTTCTAAGCCAAGTAGTTGATGTTTTCATGAAACACATGAGTTAGATGGTGTTTGGGAGAGTCAATAGATGTTTGCCATGCACCCACGGTGTTTGAAGACTGAAGAAATCTTGGTTTAAGAGTTGTTAGCCCATTTGTTCCTTCTCGGTTTATCTTGGATTATAAGAACTTCTAGGCCAAGTAGTTGATGTTTTCATGAAACACATGAGTTAGATGGTGTACGGGAGAGTCAATAGATGTTTGTCAAGCACCCACGGTGTTTGAAGACTCAAGAAATCGTGGTTTAAGAGTTATAAGCCCATTTCTTCCTTCTCGGTTTATCATGGATTATAAGAACCTCTACGACAAGAAGTTGAGGTTTTCGTGAAACACATGAGTTAGATGGTGTTTGGGTGAGTCAATAGATGTTTGTCAAGCACCCACGGTGTTTGAAGACTGAAGAAATGTTGGTTTAAGAGTTGTAAGCCCATTTGTTCCTTCTCGGTTTATCTTGGATTATAAGAACTTCTAGGCCAAGTAGTTGATGTTTTCATGAAACACATGAGTTAGATGGTGTTTGGGAGAGTCAATAGATGTTTGTCATGCACCCACGGTGTTTGAAGACTGAAGAAATGTTGGTTTAAGAGTTGTAAGCCCATTTGTTCCTTCTCAGTTTATCTTGGATTATAAGAACTTCTAGGCCAAGTAGTTGATGTTTTCATGAAACACATGAGTTAGATGGTGTTTGGGAGAGTCAATAGATGTTTGTCATGCACCCACGGTGTTTGAAGACTGAAGAAATGTTGGTTTAAGAGTTGTAAGCCCATTTGATCCGTCTCGGTTTATCTTGGATTATAAGAACTTCTAGGCCAAGTAGTTGATGTTTTCATGAAACACATGAGTTAGATGGTGTATGGGAGAGTCAATAGATGTTTGTCATGCACCCACGGTGTTTGAAGACTGAAGAAATCTTGGTTTAAGAGTTGTTAGCCCATTTGTTCCTTCTCAGTTTATCTTGGATTATAAGAACTTCTAGGCCAAGTAGTTGATGTTTTCATGAAACACATGAGTTAGATGGTGTTTGGGAGAGTCAATAGATGTTTGTCATGCACCCACGGTGTTTGAAGACTGAAGAAATCTTGGTTTAAGAGTTGTAAGCCCATTTGTTCCTTCTCAGTTTATCTTGGATTATAAGAACTTCTATGCCAAGTAGTTGATGTTTTCATGAAACACATGAGTTAGATGGTGTACGGGAGAGTCAATAGATGTTTGTCAAGCACCCACGGTGTTTGAAGACTCAAGTTATCGTGGTTTAAGAGTTATAAGCTCATTTCTTCCTTCTCGGTTTATCATGGACTATAAGAACTTCTATGACAAGAAGTTGAGGTTTTCGTGAAGCACATGAGTTAGATGGTGTTTGGCAGTGTCAATAGATGTTTGTCAAGCAACCACGGTGTTTGAAGACTGAAGAAACGTTGGTTTAAGAGTTGTTAGCCCATTTGTTCCTTCTCAGTTTATCTTGGATTATAAGAACTTCTAGGCCAAGTAGTTGATGTTTTCATGAAACACATGAGTTAGATGGTGTTTGGGAGAGTCAATAGATGTTTGTCATGCACCCACGGTGTTTGAAGACTGAAGAAATGTTGGTTTAAGAGTTGTAAGCCCATTTGTTCCTTCTCGGTTTATCTTAGATTATAAGAACCTCTAAGCCAAGTAGTTGCTGTTTTCATGAAACACCTGAGTTAGATGGTGTATGGGAGAGTCAATAGATGTTTGTCATGCACCCACGGTGTTTGAAGACTGAAGAAATCTTGGTTTAAGAGTTGTTAGCCCATTTGTTCCTTCTCAGTTTATCTTGGATTATAAGAACTTCTAAGCCAAGTAGTTGATGTTTTCATGAAACACATGAGTTAGATGGTGTTTGGGAGAGTCAATAGATGTTTGTCATGCACCCACGGTGTTTGAAGACTGAAGAAATCTTGGTTTAAGAGTTGTTAGCTCATTTGTTCCTTCTCAGTTTATCTTGGATTATAAGAACTTCTATTCCAAGTAGTTGATGTTTTCATCAAACACATGAGTTAGATGGTGTACGGGAGAGTCAATAGATGTTTGTCAAGCACCCACGGTGTTTGAAGACTCAAGTTATCGTGGTTTAAGAGTTATAAGCCCATTTCTTCCTTCTCAATTTAGCATGGACTATAAGAACTTCAATGAAAAGAAGTTGAGGTTTTCGTGAAACACATGAGTTTGATGGTGTGTGGGAGTGTCAATAGATGTTTGTCAAACACCCACGGTGTTTGAAAACGAAAGAAATGTTCGTTTAAGAGTTGTAAGCCCATTTGTTCCTTCTCGGTTTATCTTGGATTATAAGAACTTCTAGGCCAAGTAGTTGTTGTTTTCATGAAACACATGAGTTAGATGGTGTATGGGAGAGTCAATAGATGCTTGTCATGCACCCACGGTGTTTGAAGACTGAAGAAATCTTGGTTTAAGAGTTGTTAGCCCATTTGTTCCTTCTCGGTTTATCTTAGATTATAAGAACTTCTAGGCCAAGTAGTTGCTGTTTTCATGAAACACATGAGTTAGATGGTGTTCGGGAGAGTCAATAGATGTTTGTCATGCACCCACGGTGTTTGAAGACTGAAGAAATGTTGGTTTAAGAGTTGTAAGCCCATTTGTTCCTTCTCGGTTTATCTTGGATTATAAGAACTTCTAGGCCAAGTAGTTGATGTTTTCATGAAACACATGAGTTAGATGCTGTTTGGGAGAGTCAATAGATGTTTGTCATGCACCCACGGAGATTGAAGACTGAAGAAATCCTGGTTTAAGAGTTGTAAGCCCATTTGTTCCTTCTCAGTTTATCTTGGATTATAAGAACTTCTAAGCCATGTAGTTGATGTTTTCATGAAACACATGAGTTAGATGGTGTTTGGGAGAGTCAATAGATGTTTTTCATGCACCCACGGTGTTTGAAGACTGAAGAAATCTTGGTTTAACAGTTGTTAGCCCATTTGTTCCTTCTCAGTTTATCTTGGATTATAAGAACTTCTATTCCAAGTAGTTGATGTTTTCATGAAACACATGAGTTAGATGGTGTACGGGAGAGTCAATAGATGTTTGTCATGCACCCACGGTGTTTGAAGACTGAAGAAATGTTGGTTTAAGAGTTGTAAGCCCATTTGATCCTTATCAGTTTATCTTGGATTATAAGAACTTCTAGGCCAAGTAGTTGCTGTTTTCATGAAACACATGAGTTAGATGGTGTTTGGGAGAGTCAATAGATGTTTGCCATGCACCCACGGTGTTTGAAGACTGAAGAAATCTTGGTTTAAGAGTTGTTAGCCCATTTGTTCCTTCTCGGTTTATCTTAGATTATAAGAACTTCTAAGCCAAGTAGTTGATGTTTTCATGAAACACATGAGTTAGATGGTGTTTGGGAGAGTCAATAGATGTTTGTCATGCACCCACGGTGTTTGAAGACTGAAGAAATCTTGGTTTAGGAGTTGTTAGCTCATTTGTTCCTTCTCAGTTTATCTTGGATTATAAGAACTTCTATGAAAAGAAGTTGAGGTTTTCGTGAAACACATGAGTTTGATGGTGTTTGGGAGTCTCAATAGATGTTTGTCAATCACCCACGGTGTTTGAAGACTAAAGAAATCTTGGTTTAAGAGTTGTTAGCCCATTTGTTCCTTCTCGGTTTATCTTAGATTATAAGAACTTCTAAGCCAAGTAGTTGATGTTTTCATGAAACACATGAGTTAGATGGTGTATGGGAGAGTCAATAGATGCTTGTCATGCACCCACGGTGTTTGAAGACTGAAGAAATCTTGGTTTAAGAGTTGTTAGCCCATTTGTTCCTTCTCAGTTTATCTTGGATTATAAGAACTTCTAGGCCAAGTAGTTGATGTTTTCATGAAACACATGAGTTAAATGGTGTTTGGGAGAGTCAATAGATGTTTTTCATGCACCCACGGTGTTCGAAGACTGAAGAAATGTTGGTTTAAGAGTTGTTAGCCCATTTGTTCCTTCTCAGTTTATCTTGGATTATAAGAACTTCTATTCCAAGTAGTTGATGTTTTCATGAAACACATGAGTTAGATGGTGTACGGGAGAGTCAATAGATGTTTGTCAAGCACCCACGGTGTTTGAAGACTCAAGTTATCGTGGTTTAAGAGTTATAAGCCCATTTCTTCCTTCTCGGTTTATCATGGACTATAAGAACTTCTATGACAAGAAGATGAGGTTTTCGTGAAACACATGAGTTTGATGGTGTTTGGGAGTGTCAATAGATGTTTGTCAAACACCCACGGTGTTTGAAGACTGAAGAAATGTTGGTTTAAGAGTTGTTAGCCCATTTGTTCCTTCTCGGTTTATCTTGGATTATAAGAACTTCTAGGCCAAGTAGTTGATGTTTTCATGAAACACATGAGTTAGATGGTGTACGGGAGAGTCAATAGATATTTGTCAAGCACCCACGGTGATTGAAGACTCAAGTTATCGTGGTTGAAGAGTTATAAGCCCATTTCTTCCTTCTCGGTTTATCATGGATTATAAGAACCTCTACGACAAGAAGTTGAGGTTTTCGTGAAACACATGAGTTAGATGGTGTTTGGGTGAGTCAATAGATGTTTGTCAAGCACCCACGGTGTTTGAAGACTGAAGAAATGTTGGTTTAAGAGTTGTAAGCCTATTTGTTCCTTCTCAGTTTATCTTGGATTATAAGAACTTCGAGGCCAAGTAGTTGATGTTTTCATGAAACACATGAGTTAGATGGTGTCAGGGTGACTTAATAGATGTTTGTCAAGCACCCACGGTGTTTGAAGACTGAAGAAATGTTGGTTTAAGAGTTGTAAGCCCATTTCTTCCTTCTCGGTTTATCTTGGATTATAAGAACTTCTAGGCCAAGTAGTTGATATTTTCATGAAACACATGAGTTAGATGGTGTACGGGAGAGTCAATAGATGTTTGTCATGCACCCACGGTGTTTGAAGACTAAAGAAATGTTGGTTTAAGAGTTGTAAGCCCATTTGTTCCTTCTCGGTTTATCTTGGATTATAAGAACTTCTAGGCCAAGTAGTTGATGTTTTCATTAAACACATGAGTTAGATGGTGTTTGGGAGAGTCAATAGATGTTTGTCATGCACCCACGGTGTTTGAAGACTGAAGAAATGTTGGTTTAAGAGTTGTAAGCCCATTTGTTCCTTCTCGGTTTATCTTGGATTATAAGAACTTCTAGGCCAAGTAGTTGATGTTTTCATGAAACACATGAGTTAGATGGTGTTTGGGAGAGTCAATAGATGTATGTCATGCACCCACGGTGTTTGAAGACTGAAGAAATGTTGCTTGAAGAGTTGTAAGCCCTTTTGTTCCTTCCTAGTTTATCTTGGATTATAAGAACTTCTAGGCCAAGTAGTTGATGTTTTCATGAAACACATGGGTTAGATGGTGTACGGGAGAGTCAATAGATGTTTGTCATGCACCCACGGTGTTTGAAGACTGAAGAAATATTGGTTTAAGAGTTGAAAGCCCTTTTGTTCCTTCTCAGTTTATCTTGGATTATAAGAACTTCTAGGCCAAGTAGTTGATGTTTTCATGAAACACATGGGTTAGATGGTGTACGGGAGAGTCAATAGATGTTTGTCAAGCACCCACGATGTTTGAAGACTCAAGTGATCGTGGTTTAAGAGTTATAAGCCCATTTCTTCCTTCTCGGTTTATCATGGACTATAAGAACTTCTATGACAAGAAGTTGAGGTCTTCGTGAAGCACATGAGTTAGATGGTGTTTGGGAGTGTCAATAGATGTTTGTCAAGCACCCACGGTGTTTTAAGACTGAAGAAATGTTGGTTTAAGAGTTGTAAGCCCATTTGTTCCTTTTCGGTTTATCTTGGATTATAACAACTTCTAGGCCAAGTAGTTGCTGTTTTCATGAAACACATGAGTTAGATGGTGTTTGGGAGAGTAAATAGATGTTTGTCATGCACCCACGGTGTTTGAAGACTGAAGAAATGTTGGTTTAAGAGTTGTAAGCCCATTTGTTCCTTCTCGGTTTATCTTGGATTATACGAACTTCTATGCCAAGTAGTTGATGTTTTCATGAAACACATGAGTTAGATGGTGTACGGGAGAGTCAATAGATGTTTGTCAAGCACCCACGGTGTTTGAAGACTCAAGTAATCGTGGTTTAAGAGTTATAAGCCCATTTCTTCCTTCTCGGTTTATCATGGACTATAAGAACCTCTACGATAAGAAGTTGAGGTTTTCGTGAAACACATGAGTTAGATGGTGTTTGGGTGAGTCAATAGATGTTTGTCAAGCACCCACGGTGTTTGAAGACTGAAGAAATGTTGGTTTAAGAGTTGTAAGCCCATTTGTTCCTTCTCGGTTTATCTTGGATTATAAGAACTTCTAGGCCAAGTAGTTGATGTTTTCATGAAACACATGAGTTAGATGGTGTTTGGGAGAGTCAATAGATGTTTGTCATGCACCCACGGTGTTTGAAGACTGAAGAAATGTTGGTTTAAGAGTTGTAAGCCCATTTGTTCCTTCTCGGTTTATCTTGGATTATAAGAACTTCTAGGCCAAGTAGTTGATGTTTTCATGAAACACATGAGTTAGATGGTGTTTGGGAGAGTCAATAGATGTATGTCATGCACCCACGGTGTTTGAAGACTGAAGAAATGTTGCTTGAAGAGTTGTAAGCCCAATTGTTCCTTCTCGGTTTATCATCGATTATAAGAACTTCTAGGCCAAGTAGTTGCTGTTTTCATGAAACACATGAGTTAGATGGTGTTTAGGAGAGTCAATAGATGTTTGTCATGCACCCACGGTGTTTGAAGACTGAAGAAATATTGGTTTAAGAGTTGTAAGCCCTTTTGTTCCTTCCTAGTTTATCTTGGATTATAAGAACTTCTAGGCCAAGTAGTTGATGTTTTCATGAAACACATGGGTTAGATGGTGTACGGGAGAGTCAATAGATGTTTGTCAAGCACCCACGATGTTTGAAGACTCAAGTGATCGTGGTTTAAGAGTTATAAGCCCATTTCTTCCTTCTCGGTTTATCATGGACTATAAGAACTTCTATGACAAGAAGTTGAGGTTTTCGTGAAGCACATGAGTTAGATGGTGTTTGGGAGTGTCAATAGATGTTTGTCAAGCACCCACGGTGTTTGAAGACTGAAGAAATGTTGGTTTAAGAGTTGTAAGCCCATTTGTTCCTTCTCAGTTTATCTTGGATTATAAGAACTTCTAGGCCAAGTAGTTGATGTTTTCATGAAACACATGAGTTAGATGGTGTTTGGGAGAGTCAATAGATGTTTGTCATGCACCCACGGTGTTTGAAGACTGAAGAAATGTTGGTTTAAGAGTTGTAAGCCCATTTGTTCCTTCTCGGTTTATCTTGGATTATAAGAACTTCTATGCCAAGTAGTTGATGTTTTCATGAAACACATGAGTTAGATGGTGTACGGGAGAGTCAATAGATGTTTGTCAAGCACCCACGGTGTTTGAAGACTCAAGTAATCGTGGTTTAAGAGTTATAAGCCCATTTCTTCCTTCTCGGTTTATCATGGACTATAAGAACCTCTACGATAAGAAGTTGAGGTTTTCTGGAAACACATGAGTTAGATGGTGTTTGGGTGAGTCAATAGATGTTTGTCAAGCACCCACGGTGTTTGAAGACTGAAGAAATGTTGGTTTAAGAGTTGTAAGCCCATTTGTTCCTTCTCGGTTTATCTTGGATTATAAGAACTTCTAGGCCAAGTAGTTGATGTTTTCATGAAACACATGAGTTAGATGGTGTTTGGGAGAGTCAATAGATGTTTGTCATGCACCCACGGTGTTTGAAGACTGAAGAAATGTTGCTTTAAGAGTTGTAAGCCCATTTGTTCCTTCTCAGTTTATCTTGGATTATAAGAACTTCTAGGTCAAGTAGTTGATGTTTTCATGAAACACATGAGTTAGATGGTGTTTGGGAGAGTCAATAGATGTTTGTCATGCACCCTCGGTGTTTGAAGACTGAAGAAATGTTGGTTTAAGAGTTGTAAGCCCATTTGATCCTTATCAGTTTATCTTGGATTATAAGAACTTCTAGGCCAAGTAGTTGCTGTTTTCATGAAACACATGAGTTAGATGGTGTATGGGAGAGTCAATAGATGTTTGTCATGCACCCACGGTGTTTGAAGACTGAAGAAATCTTGGTTTAAGAGTTGTTAGCCCATTTGTTCCTTCTCAGTTTATCTTGGATTATAAGAACTTCTAAACCAAGTAGTTGATGTTTTCATGAAACACATGAGTTAGATGGTGTTTGGGAGAGTCAATAGATGTTTGTCATGCACCCACGGTGTTTGAAGACTGAAGAAATCTTCGTTTAAGAGTTGTTAGCCCATTTGTTCTTTCTGAGTTTATCTTGGATTATAAGAATTTCTAAGCCAAGTAGTTGATGTTTTCATGAAACACGTGAGTTAGATGGTGTACGGGAGAGTCAATAGATGTTTGTCAAGCACCCACGGTGTTTGAAGACTCAAGTTATCGTGGTTTAAGAGTTATAAGCCCATTTCTTCCTTCTCGGTTTATCATGGACTATAAGAACTTCTATGACAAGAAGTTGAGGTTTTCGTGAAACACATGAGTTAGATGGTGTTTGGGAGTGTCAATAGATGTTTGTCCAACACCCACGGTGTTTGAAGACTGAAGAAATGTTGGTTTAAGAGTTGTAATCCCATTTGTTCCATCTCAGTTTATCTTGGATTATACGAACTTCTAGGCCAAGTAGTTGATGTTTTCATGAAACACATGAGTTAGATGGTGTTTGGGAGAGTCAATAGATGTTTGTCATGCACCCACGGTGTTTGAAGACTGAAGAAATGTTGGTTTAAGAGTTGTAAGCCCAATTGTTCCTTCTCGGTTTATCTTAGATTATAAGAACTTCTAGGCCAAGTAGTTGCTGTTTTCATGAAACACCTGAGTTCGATGGTGTATGGGAGAGTCAATAGATGTTTCTCATGCACCCACGGTGTTTGAAGACTGAAGAAATCTTGGTTTAAGAGTTGTTAGCCCATTTATTCCTTCCCAGTTTATCTTGGATTATAAGAACTTCTAGGCCAAGTAGTTGATGTTTTCATGAAACACATGAGTTAGATGGTGTTTGGGAGAGTCAATAGATGTTTGTCATGCACCCACGGTGTTTGAAGACTGAAGAAATCTTCGTTTAAGAGTTGTTAGCCTATTTGTTCTTTCTGAGTTTATCTTGGATTATAAGAATTTCTAAGCCAAGTAGTTGATGTTTTCATGAAACACGTGAGTTAGATGGTGTACGGGAGAGTCAATAGATGTTTGTCAAGCACCCACGGTGTTTGAAGACTCAAGTTATCGTGGTTTAAGAGTTATAAGCCCATTTCTTCCTTCTCGGTTTATCATGGACTACAAGAACTTCTATGACAAGAAGTTGAGGTTTTCGTGAAACACATGAGTTTGATGGTGTTTGGGAGTGTCAATAGATGTTTGTCCAACACCCACGGTGTTTGATGACTGAAGAAATGTTGGTGTAAGAGTTGTAAGCCAATTTGTTCCTTCTCGGTTTATCTTGGATTATAAGAACTTCTAGGCCAAGTAGTTGATGTTTTCATGAAACACATGAGTTAGATGGTGTTTGGGAGAGTCAATAGATGTTTGTCATGCACCCACGGTGTTTGAAGACTTAAGAAATGTTGCTTTAAGAGTTGAAAGCCCAATTGTTCCTTCTCGGTTTATCTTAGATTATAAGAACTTCTAGGCCAAGTAGTTGCTGTTTTCATGAAACACTTGAGTTAGATGGTGTATGGGAGAGTCAATAGATGTTTCTCATGCACCCACGGTGTTTGAAGACTGAAGAAATCTTGGTTTAAGAGTTGTTAGCCCCTTTCTTCCTTCTCAGTTTATCTTGGATTATAAGAACTTCTAGGCCAAGTAGTTGATGTTTTCATGAAACACATGAGTTAGATGGTGTACGGGAGAGTCAATAGATGTTTGTCAAGAACCCACGATGTTTGAAGACTCAAGTAATCGTGGTTTAAGAGTTATAAGCCCATTTCTTCCTTCTCGGTTTATCATGGACTATAAGAACTTCTATGACAAGAAGTTGAGGTTTTCGTGAAGCACATGAGTTAGATGGTGTTTGGGAGTGTCAATAGATGTTTGTCAAGCACCCACGGTGTTTGAAGACTGAAGAAATGTTGGTTTAAGAGTTGTAAGCCCATTTGTTCCTTCTCGGTTTATCTTGGATTATAAGAACTTCTAGGCCAAGTAGTTGATGTTTTCATGAAACACATGAGTTAGATGGTGTATGGGAGAGTCAATAGATGTTTGTCATGCACCCACGGTGTTTGAAGACTGAAGAAATCTTGGTTTAAGAGTTGTTAGTTCATTTGTTCCTTCTCGGCTTATCTTGGATTATAAGAACTTCTATTCCAAGTAGTTGACGTTTTCATGAAACACATGAGTTAGATGGTGTACGGGAGAGTCAATAGATGTTTGTGAAGCACCCACGGTGTTTGAAGACTCAAATTATCGTGGTTTAAGAGTTATAAGCCCATTTCTTCCTTCTCAGTTTATCATGGACTATAAGAACTTCTATGAAAAGAAGTTGAGGTTTTCGTGAAACACATGAGTTTGATGGTGTTTGGGAGTGTCAATAGATGTTTGTCAAACACCCACGGTGTTTGAAGACTAAAGAAATGTTGGTTTAAGAGTTGTAAGCCCATTTGTTCCTTCTCGGTTTATCTTGGATTATAAGAACTTCTAGGCCAAGTAGTTGCTGTTTTCATGAAACACATGAGTTAGATGGTGTATGGGAGAGTCAATAGATGCTTGTCATGCACCCACGGTGTTTGAAGACTGAAGAAATGTTGGTTTAAGAGTTGTAAGCCCATTTGTTCCTTCTCAGTTTATCTTGGATTATACGAACTTCTATGCCAAGTAGCAGATGTTTTCATGAAACACATGGGTTAGATGGTGTACGGGAGAGTCAATAGATGTTTGTCAAGCACCCACGGTGTTTGAAGACTCAAGTAATCGTGGTTTAAGAGTTATAAGCCCATTTCTTCCTTCTCGGTTTATCATGGACTATAAGAACCTCTACGATAAGAAGTTGAGGTTTTCTGGAAACACATGAGTTAGATGGTGTTTGGGTGAGTCAATAGATGTTTCTCAAGCACCCACGGTGTTTGAAGACTGAAGAAATGTTGCTTTAAGAGTTGTAAGCCAATTTGTTCCTTCTCGGTTTATCTTGGATTATAAGAACTTCTAGGCCAAGTAGTTGATGTTTTCATGAAACACATGAGTTAGATGATGTTTGGGAGAGTCAATAGATGTTTGTCATGCACCCACGGTGTTTGAAGACTGAAGAAATGTTGCTTTAAGAGTTGTAAGCCCATTTTTTCCTTCTCGGTTTATAAGAACTTCTAGGTCAAGTAGTTGATGTTTTCATGAAACACATGAGTTAGATGGTGTTTGGGAGAGTCAATAGATGTTTGTCATGCACCCTCGGTGTTTGAAGACTGAAGAAATGTTGGTTTAAGAGTTGTAAGCCCATTTGATCCTTCTCAGTTTATCTTGAATTATAAGAACTTCTAGGCCAAGTAGTTGCTGTTTTCATGAAACACATGAGTTAGATGGTGTATGGGAGAGTCAATAGATGTTTGTCATGCACCCACGGTGTTTGAAGACTGAAGAAATCTTGGTTTAAGAGTTGTTAGCCCATTTGTTCCTTCTCAGTTTATCTTGGATTATAAGAACTTCTAAACCAAGTAGTTGATGTTTTCATGAAACACATGAGTTAGATGGTGTTTGGGAGAGTCAATAGATGTTTGTCATGCACCCACGGTGTTTGAAGACTGAAGAAATCTTCGTTTAAGAGTTGTTAGCCTATTTGTTCTTTCGGAGTTTATCTTGGATTATAAGAATTTCTAAGCCAAGTAGTTGATGTTTTCATGAAACACGTGAGTTAGATGGTGTACGGGAGAGTCAATAGATGTTTGTCAAGCACCCACGGTGTTTGAAGACTCAAGTTATCGTGGTTTAAGAGTTATAAGCCCATTTCTTCCTTCTCGGTTTATCATGGACTACAAGAACTTCTATGACAAGAAGTTGAGGTTTTCGTGAAACACATGAGTTTGATGGTGTTTGGGAGTGTCAATAGATGTTTGTCCAACACCCACGGTGTTTGAAGACTGAAGAAATGTTGGTGTAAGAGTTGTAAGCCAATTTGTTCCATCTCGGTTTATCTTGGATTATAAGAACTTCTAGGCCAAGTAGTTGATGTTTTCATGAAACACATGAGTTAGATGGTGTTTGGGAGAGTCAATAGATGTTTGTCATGCACCCACGGTGTTTGAAGACTTAAGAAATGTTGCTTTAAGAGTTGTAAGCCCAATTGTTCCTTCTCGGTTTATCTTAGATTATAAGAACTTCTAGGCCAAGTAGTTGCTGTTTTCATGAAACACCTGAGTTCGATGGTGTATGGGAGAGTCAATAGATGTTTCTCATGCACCCACGGTGTTTGAAGACTGAAGAAATCTTGGTTTAAGAGTTGTTAGGCCCTTTCTTCCTTCTCAGTTTATCTTGGATTATAAGAACTTCTAGGCCAAGTAGTTGATGTTTTCATGAAACACATGAGTTAGATGGTGTTTGGGAGAGTCAATAGATGTTTGTCATGCACCCACGGTGTTTGAAGACTGAAGAAATCTTCGTTTAAGAGTTGTTAGCCTATTTGTTCTTTCTGAGTTTATCTTGGATTATAAGAATTTCTAAGCCAAGTAGTTGATGTTTTCATGAAACACGTGAGTTAGATGGTGTACGGGAGAGTCAATAGATGTTTGTCAAGCACCCACGGTGTTTGAAGACTCAGGTTATCGTGGTTTAAGAGTTATAAGCCCATTTCTTCCTTCTCGGTTTATCATGGACTACAAGAACTTCTATGACAAGAAGTTGAGGTTTTCGTGAAACACATGAGTTTGATGGTGTTTGGGAGTGTCAATAGATGTTTGTCCAACACCCACGGTGTTTGAAGACTGAAGAAATGTTGGTGTAAGAGTTGTAAGCCAATTTGTTCCTTCTCGGTTTATCTTGGATTATAAGAACTTCTAGGCCAAGTAGTTGATGTTTTCATGAAACACATGAGTTAGATGGTGTTTGGGAGAGTCAATAGATGTTTGTCATGCACCCACGGTGTTTGAAGACTTAAGAAATGTTGCTTTAAGAGTTGAAAGCCCAATTGTTCCTTCTCGGTTTATCTTAGATTATAAGAACTTCTAGGCCAAGTAGTTGCTGTTTTCATGAAACACTTGAGTTAGATGGTGTATGGGAGAGTCAATAGATGTTTCTCATGCACCCACGGTGTTTGAAGACTGAAGAAATCTTGGTTTAAGAGTTGTTAGCCCATTTGTTCCTTCTCAGTTTATCTTGGATTATAAGAACTTCTAGGCCAAGTAGTTGATGTTTTCATGAAACACATGAGTTAGATGGTGTACGGGAGAGTCAATAGATGTTTGTCAAGAACCCACGATGTTTGAAGACTCAAGTAATCGTGGTTTAAGAGTTATAAGCCCATTTCTTCCTTCTCGGTTTATCATGGACTATAAGAACTTCTATGACAAGAAGTTGAGGTTTTCGTGAAGCACATGAGTTAGATGGTGTTTGGGAGTGTCAATAGATGTTTGTCAAGCACCCACGGTGTTTGAAGACTGAAGAAATGTTGGTTTAAGAGTTGTAAGCCCATTTGTTCCTTCTCGGTTTATCTTGGATTATAAGAACTTCTAGGCCAAGTAGTTGCTGTTTTCATGAAACACATGAGTTAGATGGTGTATGGGAGAGTCAATAGATGTTTGTCATGCACCCACGGTGTTTGAAGACTGAAGAAATCTTGGTTTAGGAGTTGTTAGCTCATTTGTTCCTTCTCAGTTTATCTTGGATTATAAGAACTTCTAAGCCAAGTAGTTGATGTTTTCATGAAACACATGAGTTAGATGGTGTTTGGGAGAGTCAATAGATGTTTGTCATGCACCCACGGTGTTTGAAGACTGAAGAAATCTTGGTTTAGGAGTTGTTAGTTCATTTGTTCGTTCTCAGTTTATCTTGGATTATAAGAACTTCTATTCCAAGTAGTTGACGTTTTCATGAAACACATGAGTTAGATGGTGTACGGGAGAGTCAATAGATGTTTGTGAAGCACCCACGGTGTTTGAAGACTCAAATTATCGTGGTTTAAGAGTTATAAGCCCATTTCTTCCTTCTCAGTTTAGCATGGACTATAAGAACTTCTATGAAAAGAAGTTGAGGTTTTCGTGAAACACATGAGTTTGATGGTGTTTGGGAGTGTCAATAGATGTTTGTCAAACACCCACGGTGTTTGAAGACTAAAGAAATGTTGGTTTAAGAGTTGTAAGCCCATTTGTTCCTTCTCGGTTTATCTTGGATTATAAGAACTTCTAGGCCAAGTAGTTGCTGTTTTCATGAAACACATGAGTTAGATGGTGTATGGGAGAGTCAATAGATGCTTGTCATGCACCCACGGTGTTTGAAGACTGAAGAAATGTTGGTTTAAGAGTTGTAAGCCCATTTGTTCCTTCTCGGTTTATCTTGGATTATACGAACTTCTAGGCCAAGAAGTTGATGTTTTCGTCAAACACATGAGTTAGATGGTGTTTGGGTGTGTCAATAGATGTTTCTCAAGCACCCACGGTGTTTGAAGACTGAAGAAATGTTGGTTTAAGAGTTGTAAGCCTATTTGTTCCTTCTCAGTTTATCTTGGATTATAAGAACTTCGAGGCTAAGTAGTTGATGTTTTCATGAAACACATGAGTTGGATGGTGTCAGGGTGACTCAAAAGATGTTGGTCAAGCACCCACGGTGTTTGAAGACTGAAGAAATGTTGGTTTAAGAGTTGTAAGCCAATTTGTTCCTTCTCGGTTTATCTTGGATTATACGAACTTCTACGCCAAGAAGTTGATATTTTCATGAAACACATGTGTTAGATGGTGTATGGGTGAGTCAATAGATGTTTGTCATGCACGCACGGTGTTTGAAGACTGAAGAAATGTTGCTTTAAGAGTTGTAAGCCCAATTGTTCCTTCTCGGTTTATCTTAGATTATAAGAACTTCTAGGCCAAGTAGTTGATGTTTTCCTTAAACACATGAGTTAGATGGTGTTTGGGAGAGTCAATAGATGTTTGTCATGCACCCACGGTGTTTGAAGACTGAAGAAATGTTGGTTTAAGAGTTGTAAGCCCATTTGTTCCTTCTCGGTTTATCTTGGATTATAAGAACTTCTAGGCCAAGTAGTTGATGTTTTCATGAAACACATGAGTTAGATGGTGTTTGGGAGAGTCAATAGATGTTTGTCATGCACCCACGGTGTTTGAAGACTGAAGAAATCTTGGTTTAGGAGTTGTTAGCTCATTTGTTCGTTCTCAGTTTATCTTGGATTATAAGAACTTCTATTCCAAGTAGTTGACGTTTTCATGAAACACATGAGTTAGATGGTGTACGGGAGAGTCAATAGATATTTGTCAAGCACCCACGGTGTTTGAAGACTCAAGTTATCGTGGTTTAAGAGTTATAAGCCCATTTCTTCCTTCTCAGTTTAGCATGGACTATAAGAACTTCTATGAAAAGAAGTTGAGGTTTTCGTGAAACACATGAGTTTGATGGTGTTTGGGAGTGTCAATAGATGTTTGTCAAACACCCACGGTGTTTGAAGACTAAAGAAATGTTGGTTTAAGAGTTGTTAGCCCATTTGTTCCTTCTCGGTTTATCTTGGATTATAAGAACTTCTAGGCCAAGTAGTTGCTGTTTTCATGAAACACATGAGTTAGATGGTGTATGGGAGAGTCAATAGATGCTTGTCATGCACCCACGGTGTTTGAAGACTGAAGAAATGTTGGTTTAAGAGTTGTAAGCCCATTTGTTCCTTCTCGGTTTATCTTGGATTATACGAACTTCTAGGCCAAGAAGTTGATGTTTTCGTCAAACACATGAGTTAGATGGTGTTTGGGTGTGTCAATAGATGTTTCTCAAGCACCCACGGTGTTTGAAGACTGAAGAAATGTTGGTTTAAGAGTTGTAAGCCTATTTGTTCCTTCTCAGTTTATCTTGGATTATAAGAACTTCGAGGCTAAGTAGTTGATGTTTTCATGAAACACATGAGTTGGATGGTGTCAGGGTGACTCAAAAGATGTTGGTCAAGCACCCACGGTGTTTGAAGACTGAAGAAATGTTGGTTTAAGAGTTGTAAGCCCATTTGTTCCTTCTCGGTTTATCTTGGATTATACGAACTTCTACGCCAAGAAGTTGATATTTTCATGAAACACATGTGTTAGATGGTGTATGGGTGAGTCAATAGATGTTTGTCATGCACCCACGGTGTTTGAAGACTGAAGAAATGTTGCTTTAAGAGTTGTAAGCCCAATTGTTCCTTCTCGGTTTATCTTAGATTATAAGAACTTCTAGGCCAAGTAGTTGATGTTTTCATTAAACACATGAGTTAGATGGTGTTTGGGAGAGTCAATAGATGTTTGTCATGCACCCACGGTGTTTGAAGACTGAAGAAATGTTGGTTTAAGAGTCGTAAGCCCATTTGTTCCTTCTCGGTTTATCTTGGATTATAAGAACTTCTAGGCCAAGTAGTTGATGTTTTCATGAAACACATGTGTTAGATGGTGTTTGGGAGAGTCAATAGATGTATGTCATGCACCCACGGTGTTTGAAGACTGAAGAAATGTTGCTTGAAGAGTTGTAAGCCCAATTGTTCCTTCTCGGTTTATCTTCGATTATAAGAACTTCTAGGCCAAGTAGTTGCTGTTTTCATGAAACACATGAGTTAGATGGTGTTTGGGAGAGTCAATAGATGTTTCTCATGCACCCACGGTGTTTGAAGACTGAAGAAATCTTGGTTTAAGAGTTGTAAGCCCTTTTGTTCCTTCTCAGTTTATCTTGGATTATAAGAACTTCTAGGCCAAGTAGTTGATGTTTTCATGAAACACATGGGTTAGATGGTGTACGGGAGAGTCAATAGATGTTTGTCATGCACCCACGATGTTTGAAGACTCAAGTGATCGTGGTTTAAGAGTTATAAGCCCATTTCTTCCTTCTCGGTTTATCATGGACTATAAGAACTTCTATGACAAGAAGTTGAGGTCTTCGTGAAGCACATGAGTTAGATGGTGTTTGGGAGTGTCAATAGATGTTTGTCAAGCACCCACGGTGTTTTAAGACTGAAGAAATGTTGGTTTAAGAGTTGTAAGCCCATTTGTTCCTTTTCGGTTTATCTTGGATTATAAGAACTTCTAGGCCAAGTAGTTGCTGTTTTCATGAAACACATGAGTTAGATGGTGTTTGGGAGAGTCAATAGATGTTTGTCATGCACCCACGGTGTTTGAAGACTGAAGAAATGTTGGTTTAAGAGTTGTAAGCCCATTTGTTCCTTCTCGGTTTATCTTGGATTATACGAACTTCTATGCCAAGTAGCAGATGTTTTCATGAAACACATGGGTTAGATGGTGTACGGGAGAGTCAATAGATGTTTGTCAAGCACCCACGGTGTTTGAAGACTCAAGTAATCGTGGTTTAAGAGTTATAAGCCCATTTCTTCCTTCTCGGTTTATCATGGACTATAAGAACCTCTACGATAAGAAGTTGAGGTTTTCGTGAAACACATGAGTTAGATGGTGTTTGGGTGAGTCAATAGATGTTTCTCAAGCACCCACGGTGTTTGAAGACTGAAGAAATGTTGCTTTAAGAGTTGTAAGCCAATTTGTTCCTTCTCGGTTTATCTTGGATTATAAGAACTTCTAGGCCAAGTAGTTGATGTTTTCATGAAACACATGAGTTAGATGATGTTTGGGAGAGTCAATAGATGTTTGTCATGCACCCACGGTGTTTGAAGACTGAAGAAATGTTGCTTTAAGAGTTGTAAGCCTATTTGTTCCTTCTCGGTTTATAAGAACTTCTAGGTCAAGTAGTTGATGTTTTCATGAAACACATGAGTTAGATGGTGTTTGGGAGAGTCAATAGATGTTTGTCATGCACCCTCGGTGTTTGAAGACTGAAGAAATGTTGGTTTAAGAGTTGTAAGCCCATTTGATCCTTCTCAGTTTATCTTGGATTATAAGAACTTCTAGGCCAAGTAGTTGCTGTTTTCATGAAACACATGAGTTAGATGGTGTATGGGAGAGTCAATAGATGTTTGTCATGCACCCACGGTGTTTGAAGACTGAAGAAATCTTGGTTTAAGAGTTGTTAGCCCATTTGTTCCTTCTCAGTTTATCTTGGATTATAAGAACTTCTAAACCAAGTAGTTGATGTTTTCATGAAACACATGAGTTAGATGGTGTTTGGGAGAGTCAATAGATGTTTGTCATGCACCCACGGTGTTTGAAGACTGAAGAAATCTTCGTTTAAGAGTTGTTAGCCTATTTGTTCTTTCTGAGTTTATCTTGGATTATAAGAATTTCTAAGCCATGTAGTTGATGTTTTCATGAAACACGTGAGTTAGATGGTGTACGGGAGAGTCAATAGATGTTTGTCAAGCACCCACGGTGTTTGAAGACTCAGGTTATCGTGGTTTAAGAGTTATAAGCCAATTTCTTCCTTCTCGGTTTATCATGGACTACAAGAACTTCTATGACAAGAAGTTGAGGTTTTCGTGAAACACATGAGTTTGATGGTGTTTGGGAGTGTCAATAGATGTTTGTCCAACACCCACGGAGTGTGAAGACTGAAGAAATGTTGGTGTAAGAGTTGTAAGCCAATTTGTTCCTTCTCGGTTTATCTTGGATTATAAGAACTTCTAGGCCAAGTAGTTGATGTTTTCATGAAACACATGAGTTAGATGGTGTTTGGGAGAGTCAATAGATGTTTGTCATGCACCCACGGTGTTTGAAGACTGAAGAAATGTTGCTTTAAGAGTTGTAAGCCCAATTGTTCCTTCTCGGTTTATCTTAGATTATAAGAACTTCTAGGCCAAGTAGTTGCTGTTTTCATGAAACACCTGAGTTAGATGGTGTATGGGAGAGTCAATAGATGTTTGTCATGCACCCACGGTGTTTGAAGACTGAAGAAATCTTGGTTTAAGAGTTGTTAGCCCCTTTCTTCCTTCTCAGTTTATCTTGGATTATAAGAACTTCTAGGCCAAGTAGTTGATGTTTTCATGAAACACATGAGTTAGATGGTGTACGGGAGAGTCAATAGATGTTTGTCAAGCACCCACGATGTTTGAAGACTCGAGTAATCGTGGTTTAAGAGTTATAAGCCCATTTCTTCCTTCTCGGTTTATCATGGACTATAAGAACTTCTATGACAAGAAGTTGAGGTTTTCGCGAAGCACATGAGTTAGATGGTGTTTGGGAGTGTCAATAGATGTTTGTCAAGCACCCACGGTGTTTGAAGACTGAAGAAATGTTGGTTTAAGAGTTGTAAGCCCATTTGTTCCTTCTCGGTTTATCTTGGATTATAAGAACTTCTAGGCCAAGTAGTTGCTGTTTTCATGAAACACATGAGTTAGATGGTGTATGGGAGAGTCAATAGATGCTTGTCATGCACCCACGGTGTTTGAAGACTGAAGAAATGTTGGTTTAAGAGTTGTAAGCCCATTTGTTCCTTCTCGGTTTATCTTGGATTATAAGAACTTCTAGGCCAAGTAGTTGCTGTTTTCATGAAACACATGAGTTAGATGGTGTATGGGAGAGTCAATAGATGTTTGTGATGCACCCACGGTGTTTGAAGACTCAGGTTATCGTGGTTTAAGAGTTATAAGCCCATTTCTTCCTTCTCGGTTTATCATGGACTATAAGAACTTCTATGACAAGAAGTTGAGGTTTTCGTGAAACACATGAGTTTGATGGTGTTTGGGAGTGTCAATAGATGTTTGTCCAACACCCACGGTGTTTGAAAACTGAAGAAATGTTGGTGTAAGAGTTGTAAGCCAATTTGTTCCATCTCGGTTTATCTTGGATTATAAGAACTTCTAGGCCAAGTAGTTGATGTTTTCATGAAACACATGAGTTAGATGGTGTTTGGGAGAGTCAATAGATGTTTGTCATGCACCCACGGTGTTTGAAGACTGAAGAAATCTTGGTTTAAGAGCCGTTAGCCCATTTGTTCTTTCTGAGTTTATCTTGGATTATAAGAATTTCTAAGCCAAGTAGTTGATGTTTTCATGAAACACGTGAGTTAGATGGTGTACGGGAGAGTCAATAGATGTTTGTCAAGCACCCACGGTGTTTGAAGACTCAGGTTATCGTGGTTAAAGAGTTATAAGCCCATTTCTTCCATCTCGGTTTATCATGGACTATAAGAACTTCTATGACAAGAAGTTGAGGTTTTCGTGAAACACATGAGTTTGATGGTGTTTGGGAGTGTCAATAGATGTTTGTCCAACACCCACGGTGTTTGAAAACTGAAGAAATGTTGGTGTAAGAGTTGTAAGCCAATTTGTTCCTTCTCGGTTTATCTTGGATTACAAGAACTTCTAGGCCAAGTAGTTGATGTTTTCATGAAACCCATGAGTTAGATGGTGTTTGGGAGAGTCAATAGATGTTTGTCATGCACCCACGGTGTTTGAAGACTGAAGAAATGTTGCTTTAAGAGTTGTAAGCCCAATTGTTCCTTCTCGGTTTATCTTAGATTATAAGAACTTCTAGGCCAAGTAGTTGCTGTTTTCATGAAACACCTGAGTTAGATGGTGTATGGGAGAGTCAATAGATGTTTGTCATGGACCCACGGTGTTTGAAGACTGAAGAAATGTTGGTTTAAGAGTTGTAAGCCCATTTGTTCCTTCTCGGTTTATCTTGGATTATAAGAACTTCTAGGCCAAGTAGTTGCTGTTTTCATGAAACACATGAGTTAGATGGTGTATGGGAGAGTCAATAGATGCTTGTCATGCACCCATGGTGTTTGAAGACTGAAGAAATGTTGGTTTAAGAGTTGTAAGCCCATTTGTTCCTTCTCGGTTTATCTTGGATTATAAGAACTTCTAGGCCAAGTAGTTGCTGTTTTCATGAAACACATGAGTTAGATGGTGTTTGGGAGAGTCAATAGATGTTTGTCATGCACCCACGGTGTTTGAAGACTGAAGAAATCTTGGTTTAGGAGTTGTTAGCTCATTTGTTCCTTCTCAGTTTATCTTGGATTATAAGAACTTCTATTCCAAGTAGTTGACGTTTTCATGAAACACATGAGTTAGATGGTGTACGGGAGAGTCAATAGATGTTTGTCAAGCACCCACGGTGTTTGAAGACTTAAGTTATCGTGGTTTAAGAGTTATAAGACCATTTCTTCCTTCTCAGTTTAGCATGGACTATAAGAACTTCTATGAAAAGAAGTTGAGGTTTTCGTGAAACACATGAGTTTGGTGGTGTTTGGGAGTGTCAATAGATGTTTGTCAAACACCCACGGTGTTTGAAGACTAAAGAAATGTTGGTTTAAGAGTTGAAAGCCTATTTGTTCCTTCTCGGTTTATCTTGGATTATAAGAACTTCTAGGCCAAGTAGTTGCTGTTTTCATGAAACACATGAGTTAGATGGTGTATGGGAGAGTCAATAGATGCTTGTCATGCACCCACGGTGTTTGAAGACTGAAGAAATGTTGGTTTAAGATTTGTAAGCCCATTTGTTCCTTCTCGGTTTATCTTGGATTATACGAACTTCTAGGCCAAGAAGTTGATGTTTTCGTCAAACACATGAGTTAGATGGTGTTTGGGTGTGTCAATAGATGTTTCTCAAGCACCCACGGTGTTTGAAGACTGAAGAAATGTTGGTTTAAGAGTTGTAAGCCTATTTGTTCCTTCTCAGTTTATCTTGGATTATAAGAACTTCGAGGCTAATTAGTTGATGTTTTCATGAAACACATGAGTTAGATGGTGTCAGGGTGACTCAAAAGATGTTGGTCAAGCACCCACGGTGTTTGAAAACTGAAGAAATGTTGGTTTAAGAGTTGTAAGCCCATTTGTTCGTTCTCGGTTTATCTTGGATTATACGAACTTCTAGGCCAAGAAGTGGATGTTTTCATGAAACACATGTGTTAGATGGTGTATGGGTGAGTCAATAGATGTTTGTCATGCACCCATGGTGTTTGAAGACTGAAGAAATGTTGCTTTAAGAGTTGTAAGCCCAATTGTTCCTTCTCGGTTTATCTTAGATTATATGAACTTCTAGGCCAAGTAGTTGATGTTTTCATGAAACACATGAGTTAGATGGTGTATGGGAGAGTCAATAGATGTATGTCATGCACCCACGGTGTTTGAAGACTGAAGAAATCTTGGTTTAAGAGTTGTTAGCCCATTTGTTCCTTCTCAGTTTATCTTGGATTATAAGAACTTCTAGGCCAAGTAGTTGATGTTTTCATTAAACACATGAGTTAGATGGTGTTTGGGAGAGTCAATAGATGTTTGTCATGCTCCCACGGTGTTTGAAGACTGAAGAAATGTTGGTTTAAGAGTTGTAAGCCCATTTGTTCCTTCTCGGTTTATCTTGGATTATAAGAACTTCTAGGCCAAGAAGTTGATGTTTTCATGAAACACATGAGTTAGATGGTGTTTGGGAGAGTCAATAGATGTTTGTCATGCACCCACGGTGTTTGAAGACTGAAGAAATGTTGGTTTAAGAGTTGTAAGCCCATTTGTTCCTTCTCGGTTTATCTTGGATTATAAGAACTTCTAGGCCAAGAAGTTGATGTTTTCATGAAACACATGAGTTAGATGGTGTTTGGGAGAGTCAATAGATGTTTGTCATGCACCCACGGTGTTTGAAGACTGAAGAAATCTTGGTTTAAGAGTTGTTAGCCCATTTGTTCCTTCTCGGTTTATCTTGGATTATAAGAACTTCTAGGCCAAGTAGTTGCTGTTTTCTTGAAACACATGAGTTAGATGGTGTTTGGGAGAGTCAATAGATGTTTGTCATGCACCCACGGAGTTTGAAGACTGAAGAAATGTTGGTTTAAGAGTTCTAAGCCCATTTGTTCCTTCTCGGTTTATCTTGGATTATAAGAACTTCTAGGCCAAGTAGTTGATGTTTTCATGAAACACATGAGTTAGATGGTGTTTAGGAGAGTCAATAGATGTTTGTCATGCACCCACGGTGTTTGAAGACTGAAGAAATGTTGGTTTAAGAGTTGTAAGCCCATTTGTTCCTTCTCGGTTTATCTTGGATTATAAGAACTTCTAGGCCAAGAAGTTGATGTTTTCATGAAACACATGAGTTAGATGGTGTTTGGGAGAGTCAATAGATGTTTGTCATGCACCCACGGTGTTTGAAGACTGAAGAAATGTTGGTTTAAGAGTTATAAGCCCATTTCTTCCTTCTCGGTTTATCATGGACTATAAGAACTTCTATGACATGAAGTTCAGGTTTTCGTGAAGCACATGAGTTAGATGGTGTTTGGGAGTGTCAATAGATGTTTGTCAAACACCCACGGTGTTTGAAGACTGAAGAAATGTTGGTTTAAGAGTTGTAAGCCCATTTGTTCCTTCTCGGTTTATCTTGGATTATATAAACTTCTTTGCCAAGTAGTTGATGTTTTCATGAAACACATGGGTTAGATGGTGTACGGGAGAGTCAATAGATGTTTGTCAAGCACCCACGGTGTTTGAAGACTCAAGTAATCGTGGTTTAAGAGTTATAAGCCCATTTCTTCCTTCTCGATTTATCATGGACTATAAGAACTTCTATGACAAGAAGTTGATGTTTTCGTGAAGCACATGAGTTAGATGGTGTTAGGGAGTGTCAATAGATGTTTGTCAAGCACCCACGATGTTTGAAGACTGTGGAAATGTTGGTTTAAGATTTGTAAGCCCATTTGATCCTTCTCGGTTTATCTTGGATTATAAGAACTTCTAGGCCAAGTAGTTGCTGTTTTCATGAAACACATGAGTTAGATGGTGTTTGGGAGAGTCAATAGATGTTTGTCATGCACCCACGATGTTTGATGACTGAAGAAATCTTGGTTTAAGAGTTGAAAGCCCATTTGTTCCATCTCAGTTTATCTTGGATTATAAGAACTTCTAGGCCAAGTAGTTGATGTTTTCATGAAACACATGAGTTAGATGGTGTACGGTAGAGTCAATAAATGTTTGTCAAGCACCCACGGTGTTTGAAGACTCAAGTTATCGTGGTTTAAGAGTTATAAGCCCATTTCTTCCTTCTCGGTTTATCATGGACTATAAGAACTTCTATGACAAGAAGTTGAGGTTTTCGTGAAACACATGAGTTTGATGGTGTTTGGGAGTGTCAATAGATGTTTGTCAAACACCCACGGTGTTTGAAGACTGAAGAAATGTTGGTTTAAGAGTTGTAAGGCCAATTGTTCCTTCTAGGTTTATCTTGGATTATAAGAACTTCTAGGCCAAGTACTTGCTGTTTTCGTGAAACACATGAGTTAGATGGTGTATGGGAGAGTCAATAGATGTTTGTCATGCACCCACGGTGTTTGAAGACTGAAGAAATCTTGGTTTAAGAGTTGTTAGCCCATTTGTTCCTTCTCAGTTTATCTTGGATTATAAGAACTTCGAGGCCAAGTAGTTGATGTTTTCATGAAACACATGAGTTAGATGGTGTTTGGGAGAGTCAATAGATGTTTGTCATGGACCCACTCTGTTTGAAGACTGAAGAAATGTTGGTTTAAGAGTTGTAAGCCCATTTGTTCCTTCTCGGTTTATCTTGGATTATAAGAACTTCTAGGCCAAGAAGTTGATGTTTTCATGAAACACATGAGTTAGATGGTGTTTGGGAGAGTCAATAGATGTTTGTCATGCACCCACGGTGTTTGAAGACTGAAGAAATCTTCGTTTAAGAGTTCTAAGCCCATTTGTTCCTTCTCGGTTTATCTTGGATTATAAGAACTTCTAGGCCAAGAAGTTGATGTTTTCATGAAACACATGAGTTAGATGGTGTTTGGGAGAGTCAATAGATGTTTGTCATGCACCCACGGTGTTTGAAGACTGATGAAATGTTGGTTTAAGAGTTGTAAACCCTTTTGTTCCTTCTCAGTTTATCTTGGATTATATGAACTTCTAGGCCAAGAAGTTGATCTTTTCATGAAACACATGAGTTAGATGGTGTTTGGGAGAGTCAATAGATGTTTGTCATGCACCCACGGTGTTTGAAGACTGAAGAAATGTTGGTTTAAGAGTTGTAAGCCCATTTGTTCCTTCTCGGTTTATCTTGGATTATAAGAACTTCTAGGCCAAGAAGTTGATGTTTTCATGAAACACATGAGTTAGATGGTGTTTGGGAGAGTCAATAGATGTTTGTCATGCACCCACGGTGTTTGAAGACTGAAGAAATCTTGGTTTAAGAGTTGTTAGCCCATTTGTTCCTTCTCGGTTTATCTTGGATTATAAGAACTTCTAGGCCAAGTAGTTGCTGTTTTCTTGAAACACATGAGTTAGATGGTGTTTGGGAGAGTCAATAGATGTTTGTCATGCACCCACGGAGTTTGAAGACTGATGAAATGTTGGCTTAAGAGTTCGAAGCCCATTTGTTCCTTCTCGGTTTATCTTGGATTATAAGAACTTCTAGGCCAAGAAGTTGATGTTTTCATGAAACACATGAGTTAGATGGTGTTTGGGAGAGTCAATAGATGTTTGTCATGCACCCACGGTGTTTGAAGACTGAAGAAATGTTGGTTTAAGAGTTGTAAGCCCATTTGTTCCTTCTCGGTTTATCTTGGATTATAAGAACTTCTAGGCCAAGAAGTTGATGTTTTCATGAAACACATGAGTTAGATGGTGTTTGGGAGAGTCAATAGATGTTTGTCATGCACCCACGGTGTTTGAAGACTGAAGACATGTTGGTTTAAGAGTTATAAGCCCATTTCTTCCTTCTCGGTTTATCATGGACTATAAGAACTTCTATGACAAGGAGTTGAGGTTTTCGTGAAGCACATGAGTTAGATGGTGTTTGGGAGTGTCAATAGATGTTTGTCAAACACCCACGGTGTTTGAAGACTGAAGAAATGTTAGTTTAAGAGTTGTAAGCCCATTTGTTCCTTCTCGGTTTATCTTGGATTATATAAACTTCTTTGCCAAGTAGTTGATGTTTTCATGAAACACATGGGTTAGATGGTGTACGGGAGAGTCAATAGATGTTTGTCAAGCACCCACGGTGTTTGAAGACTCAAGTAATCGTGGTTTAAGAGTTATAAGCCCATTTCTTCCTTCTCGATTTATCATGGACTATAAGAACTTCTATGACAAGAAGTTGATGTTTTCGTGAAGCACATGAGTTAGATGGTGTTAGGGAGTGTCAATAGATGTTTGTCAAGCACCCACGGTGTTTGAAGACTGTGGAAATGTTGGTTTAAGATTTGTAAGCCCATTTGATCCTTCTCGGTTTATCTTGGATTATAAGAACTTCTAGGCCAAGTAGTTGCTGTTTTCATGAAAGACATGAGTTAGATGGTGTTTGGGAGAGTCAATAGATGTTTGTCATGCACCCACGATGTTTGATGACTGAAGAAATCTTGGTTTAAGAGTTGAAAGCCCATTTGTTCCATCTCAGTTTATCTTGGATTATAAGAACTTCTAGGCCAAGTAGTTGATGTTTTCATGAAACACATGAGTTAGATGGTGTACGGTAGAGTCAATAAATGTTTGTCAAGCACCCACGGTGTTTGAAGACTCAAGTTATCGTGGTTTAAGAGTTATAAGCCCATTTCTTCCTTCTCGATTTATCATGGACTATAAGAACTTCTATGACAAGAAGTTGATGTTTTCGTGAAGCACATGAGTTAGATGGTGTTAGGGAGTGTCAATAGATGTTTGTCAAGCACCCACGGTGTTTGAAGACTGTGGAAATGTTGGTTTAAGATTTGTAAGCCCATTTGATCCTTCTCGGTTTATCTTGGATTATAAGAACTTCTAGGCCAAGTAGTTGATGTTTTCATGAAACACATGAGTTAGATGGTGTTTGGGAGAGTCAATAGATGTTTGTCATGCACCCACGGTGTTTGAAGACTGAAGAAATGTTGGTTTAAGAGTTGTAAGCCCATTTGTTCCTTCTCGGTTTATCTTGGATTATAAGAACTTCTAGGCCAAGAAGTTGATGTTTTCATGAAACACATGAGTTAGATGGTGTTTGGGAGAGTCAATAGATGTTTGTCATGCACCCACGGTGTTTGAAGACTGAAGAAATCTTGGTTTAAGAGTTGTTAGCCCATTTGTTCCTTCTCGGTTTATCTTGGATTATAAGAACTTCTAGGCCAAGTAGTTGCTGTTTTCTTGAAACACATGAGTTAGATGGTGTTTGGGAGAGTCGATAGATGTTTGTCATGCACCCACGGAGTTTGAAGACTGAAGAAATGTTGGTTTAAGAGTTCTAAGCCCATTTGTTCCTTCTCGGTTTATCTTGGATTATAAGAACTTCTAGGCCAAGAAGTTGATGTTTTCATGAAACACATGAGTTAGATGGTGTTTGGGAGAGTCAATAGATGTTTGTCATGCACCCACGGTGTTTGAAGACTGATGAAATGTTGGTTTAAGAGTTGTAAACCCTTTTGTTCCTTCTCAGTTTATCTTGGATTATATGAACTTCTAGGCCAAGAAGTTGATCTTTTCATGAAACACATGAGTTAGATGGTGTTTGGGAGAGTCAATAGATGTTTGTCATGCACCCACGGTGTTTGAAGACTGAAGAAATGTTGGTTTAAGAGTTGTAAGCCCATTTGTTCCTTCTCGGTTTATCTTGGATTATAAGAACTTCTAGGCCAAGAAGTTGATGTTTTCATGAAACACATGAGTTAGATGGTGTTTGGGAGAGTCAATAGATGTTTGTCATGCACCCACGGTGTTTGAAGACTGAAGAAATCTTGGTTTAAGAGTTGTTAGCCCATTTGTTCCTTCTCGGTTTATCTTGGATTATAAGAACTTCTAGGCCAAGTAGTTGATGTTTTCTTGAAACACATGAGTTAGATGGTGTTTGGGAGAGTCAATAGATGTTTGTCATGCACCCACGGTGTTTGAAGACTGAAGAAATGTTGGTTTAAGAGTTCTAAGCCCATTTGTTCCTTCTCGGTTTATCTTGGATTATAAGAACTTCTAGGCCAAGAAGTTGATGTTTTCATGAAACACATGAGTTAGATGGTGTTTGGGAGAGTCAATAGATGTTTGTCATGCACCCACGGTGTTTGAAGACTGAAGAAATGTTGGTTTAAGAGTTGTAAGCCCATTTGTTCCTTCTCGGTTTATCTTGGATTATAAGAACTTCTAGGCCAAGAAGTTGATGTTTTCATGAAACACATGAGTTAGATGGTGTTTGGGAGAGTCAATAGATGTTTGTCATGCACCCACGGTGTTTGAAGACTGAAGAAATGTTGGTTTAAGAGTTATAAGCCCATTTCTTCCTTCTCGGTTTATCATGGACTATAAGAACTTCTATGACAAGGAGTTGAGGTTTTCGTGAAGCACATGAGTTAGATGGTGTTTGGGAGTGTCAATAGATGTTTGTCAAACACCCACGGTGTTTGAAGACTGAAGAAATGTTAGTTTAAGAGTTGTAAGCCCATTTGTTCCTTCTCGGTTTATCTTGGATTATATAAACTTCTTTGCCAAGTAGTTGATGTTTTCATGAAACACATGGGTTAGATGGTGTACGGGAGAGTCAATAGATGTTTGTCAAGCACCCACGGTGTTTGAAGACTCAAGTAATCGTGGTTTAAGAGTTATAAGCCCATTTCTTCCTTCTCGATTTATCATGGACTATAAGAACTTCTATGACAAGAAGTTGATGTTTTCGTGAAGCACATGAGTTAGATGGTGTTAGGGAGTGTCAATAGATGTTTGTCAAGCACCCACGGTGTTTGAAGACTGTGGAAATGTTGGTTTAAGATTTGTAAGCCCATTTGATCCTTCTCGGTTTATCTTGGATTATAAGAACTTCTAGGCCAAGTAGTTGCTGTTTTCATGAAACACATGAGTTAGATGGTGTTTGGGAGAGTCAATAGATGTTTGTCATGCACCCACGATGTTTGATGACTGAAGAAATCTTGGTTTAAGAGTTGAAAGCCCATTTGTTCCATCTCAGTTTATCTTGGATTATAAGAACTTCTAGGCCAAGTAGTTGATGTTTTCATGAAACACATGAGTTAGATGGTGTACGGTAGAGTCAATAGATGTTTGTCAAGCACCCACGGTGTTTGAAGACTCAAGTTATCGTGGTTTAAGAGTTATAAGCCCATTTCTTCCTTCTCGGTTTATCATGGACTATAAGAACTTCTATGACAAGAAGTTGAGGTTTTCGTGAAACACATGAGTTTGATGGTGTTTGGGAGTGTCAATAGATGTTTGTCAAACACCCACGGTGTTTGAAGACTGAAGAAATGTTGGTTTAAGAGTTGTAAGGCCAATTGTTCCTTCTAGGTTTATCTTGGATTATAAGAACTTCTAGGCCAAGTACTTGCTGTTTTCGTGAAACACATGAGTTAGATGGTGTATGGGAGAGTCAATAGATGTTTGTCATGCACCCACGGTGTTTGAAGACTGAAGAAATCTTGGTTTAAGAGTTGTTAGCCCATTTGTTCCTTCTCAGTTTATCTTGGATTATAAGAACTTCGAGGCCAAGTAGTTGATGTTTTCATGAAACACATGAGTTAGATGGTGTTTGGGAGAGTCAATAGATGTTTGTCATGGACCCACTCTGTTTGAAGACTGAAGAAATGTTGGTTTAAGAGTTGTAAGCCCATTTGTTCCTTCTCGGTTTATCTTGGATTATAAGAACTTCTAGGCCAAGAAGTTGATGTTTTCATGAAACACATGAGTTAGATGGTGTTTGGGAGAGTCAATAGATGGTTGTCATGCACCCACGGTGTTTGAAGACTGAAGAAATCTTGGTTTAAGAGTTGTTAGCCCATTTGTTCCTTCTCAGTTTATCTTGGATTATAATAACTTCTAAGCCAAGTAGTTGATGTTTTCATGAAACAAATGAGTTAGACGGTGTTTGGGAGAGTCAATAGATGTTTGTCATGCACCCACGGTGTTTGAAGACTGAAGAAATCTTGGTTTAAGAGTTGTTAGCCCATTTGTTCCTTCTCAGTTTATCTTGGATTATAAGAACTTCTATTCCAAGTAGTTGATGTTTTCATGAAACACATGAGTTAGATGGTGTACGGGAGAGTCAATAGATGTTTGTCAAGCACCCACGGTGTTTGAAGACTCAAGTTATCGTGGTTTAAGAGTTATAAGCCCATTTCTTTCTTCTCGGTTTAGCATGGACTATAAGAACTTCTATGAAAAGAAGTTGAGGTTTTCGTGAAATACATGAGTTTGATGGTGTTTGAGAGTGTCAATAGATGTTTGTCAAACACCCACGGTGTTTGAAGACTGAAGAAATGTTGGTTTAAGAGTTGTAAGCCCATTTGTTCCTTCTCGGTTTATCTTGGATTATTCAAACTTCTATGCCAAGTAGTTGATGTTTTCATGAAACACATGGGTTAGATGGTGTTTGGGAGTGTCAATAGATGTTTGTCAAGCACCCACGGTGTTTGAAGACTCAAGTAATCGTGGTTTAAGAGTTATAAGCCCACTTCTTCCATCTCGATTTATCATGGACTATAAGAACTTCTATGACAAGAAGTTGAGGTTTTCGTGAAGCACATGAGTTAGATGGTGTTTGGGAGTGTCAATAGATGTTTGTCAAGCACCCACGGTGTTTGAAGACTGAGGAAATGTTGGTTTAAGAGTTGTAAGCCCATTTGATCCTTCTCAGTTTATCTTGGATTATAAGAACTTCTAGGCCAAGTAGTTGCTGTTTTCATGAAACACATGAGTTAGATGGTGTTTGAGAGAGTCAATAGATGTTTGTCATGCACCCACGATGTTTGATGACTGAAGAAATCTTGGTCTAAGAGTTGAAAGCCCATTTGTTCCTTCTCAGTTTATCTTGGATTATAAGAACTTCTAGGCCAAGTAGTTGATGTTTTCATGAAACACATGAGTTAGATGGTGTACGGGAGAGTCAATAGATGTTTGTCAAGCACCCACGGTGTTTGAAGACTCAAGTTATCGTGGTTTAAGAGTTATAAGCCCATTTCTTCCTTCTCGGTTTATGATGGACTATAAGAACTTCTATGACAAGAAGTTGAGGTTTTCGTGAAACACATGAGTTTGATGGTGTTTGGGAGTGTCAATAGATGTTTGTCAAACACCCACGGTGTTTGAAGACTGAAGAAATGTTGGTTTAAGAGTTGTAAGGCCAATTGTTCCTTCTCGGTTTATCTTGGATTATAAGAACTTCTAGGCCAAGTAGTTGATGTTTTCATGAAACACATGAGTTAGATGGTGTATGGGAGAGTCAATAGATGTTTGTCATGCACCCACGGTGTTTGAAGACTGAAGAAATCTTGGTTTAAGAGTTGTTAGCCCATTTGTTCCTTCTCAGTTTATCTTGGATTATAAGAACTTCGAGGCCAAGTAGTTGATGTTTTCATGAAACACATGAGTTAGATGGTGTTTGGGAGAGTCAATAGATGTTTGTCATGGACCCACGGTGTTTGAAGACTGAAGAAATGTTGGTTTAAGAGTTGTAAGCCCATTTGTTCCTTCTCGGTTTATCTTGGATTATAAGAACTTCTAGGCCAAGAAGTTGATGTTTTCATGAAACACATGAGTTAGATGGTGTTTGGGAGAGTCAATAGATGTTTGTCATGCACCCACGGTGTTTGAAGACTGAAGAAATCTTGGTTTAAGAGTTGTAAGCCTATTTGTTCCTTCTCAGTTTATCTTCGATTATAAGAACTTCGAGGCTAAGTAGTTGATGTTTTCATGAAACACATGAGTTAGATGGTGTTTGGGTGACTCAATAGATGTTGGTCAAGCACCCACGGTGTTTGAAGACTGAAGAAATGTTGGTTTAAGAGTTGTAAGCCCATTTGTTCCTTCTCGGTTTATCTTGGATTATAAGAACTTCTAGGCCAAGAAGTTGATGTTTTCATGAAACACATGAGTTAGATGGTGTTTGGGAGAGTCAATAGATGTTTGTCATGCACCCACGGTGTTTGAAGACTGAAGAAATCTTGGTTTAAGAGTTGTTAGCCCATTTGTTCCTTCTCAGTTTATCTTGGATTATAAGAACTTCTAAGCCAAGTAGTTGATGTTTTCATGAAACACACGAGTTAGACGGTGTTTGGGAGAGTCAATAGATGTTTGTCATGCACCCACGGTGTTTGAAGACTGAAGAAATCTTGGTTTAAGAGTTGTTAGCCCATTTGTTCCTTCTCAGTTTATCTTGGATTATAAGAACTTCTATTCCAAGTAGTTGATGTTTTCATGAAACACATGAGTTAGATGGTGTACGGGAGAGTCAATAGATGTTTGTCAAGCACCCACGGTGTTTGAAGACTCAAGTTATCGTGGTTTAAGAGTTATAAGCCCATTTCATCCTTCTCGGTTTATCATGGATTATAAGAACCTCTATAACAAGAAGTTGAGGTTTTCGTGTAACACATGAGTTAGATGGTGTTTGGGAGTGTCAATAGATGTTTGTCAAACACCCACGGTGTTTGAAGACTGAAGAAATGTTGGTTTAAGAGTTGTAAGCCCATTTGTTCCTTCTCGGTTTATCTTGGATTATTCAAACTTCTATGCCAAGTAGTTGATGTTTTCATGAAACACATGGGTTAGATGGTGTACGGGAGAGTCAATAGATGTTTGTCAAGCAGCCACGGTGTTTGAAGACTCAAGTAATCGTGGTTTAAGAGTTATAAGCCCATTTCTTCCTTCTCGATTTATCATGGACTATAAGAACTTCTATGACAAGAAGTTGAGGTTTTCGTGAAGCACATGAGTTAGATGGTGTTTGGGAGTGTCAATAGATGTTTGTCAAGCACCCACGGTGTTTGAAGACTGAGGAAATGTTGGTTTAAGAGTTGTAAGCCCATTTGATCCTTCTCGGTTTATCTTGGATTATAAGAACTTCTAGGCCAAGTAGTTGCTGTTTTCATGAAACACATGAGTTAGATGGTGCTTGGGAGAGTCAATAGATGTTTGTCATGGACCCACGGTGTTTGAAGACTGAAGAAATGTTGGTTTAAGAGTTGTAAGCCCATTTGTTCCTTCTCGGTTTATCTTGGATTATAAGAACTTCTAGGCCAAGAAGTTGATGTTTTCATGAAACACACGAGTTAGACGGTGTTTGGGAGAGTCAATAGATGTTTGTCATGCACCCACGGTGTTTGAAGACTGAAGAAATCTTGGTTTAAGAGTTGTTAGCCCATTTGTTCCTTCTCAGTTTATTTTGGATTATAAGAACTTCTATTCCAAGTAGTTGATGTTTTCATGAAACACATGAGTTAGATGGTGTACGGGAGAGTCAATAGATGTTTGTCAAGCACCCACGGTGTTTGAAGACTCAAGTTATCGTGGTTTAAGAGTTATAAGCCCATATCATCCTTCTCGGTTTATCATGGATTATAAGAACCTCTATAACAAGAAGTTGAGGTTTTCGTGTAGCACATGAGTTAGATGGTGTTTGGGAGTGTCAATAGATGTTTGTCAAACACCCACGGTGTTTGAAGACTGAAGAAATGTTGGTTTAAGAGTTGTAAGCCCATTTGTTCCTTCTCGGTTTATCTTGGATTATAAGAACTTCTATGCCAAGTAGTTGATGTTTTCATGAAACACATGAGTTAGATGGTGTACGGGAGAGTCAATAGATGTTTGTCAAGCAGCCACGGTGTTTGAAGACTCAAGTAATCGTGGTTTAAGAGTTATAAGCCCATTTCTTCCTTCTCGATTTATCATGGACTATAAGAACTTCTATGACAAGAAGTTAAGGTTTTCGTGAAGCACATGAGTTAGATGGTGTTTGGGAGTGTCAATAGATGTTTGTCAAGCACCCACGGTGTTTGAAGACTGAGGAAATGTTGGTTTAAGAGTTGTAAGCCCATTTGATCCTTCTCGGTTTATCTTGGATTATAAGAACTTCTAGGCCAAGTAGTTGCTGTTTTCATGAAACACATGAGTTAGATGGTGTTTGGGAGAGTCAATAGATGTTTGTCATGCACCCACGATGTTTGATGACTGAAGAAATCTTGGTTTAAGAGTTGTAAACCCATTTGTTCCATCTCAGTTTATCTTGGATTATAAGAACTTCTAGGCCAAGTAGTTGATGTTTTCATGAAACACATGAGTTAGATGGTGTACGGGAGAGTCAATAGATGTTTGTCAAGCACCCACGGTGTTTGAAGACTCAAGTTATTGTGGTTTAAGAGTTATAAGCTCATTTCTTCCTTCTCGGTTTATCATGGACTATAAGAACTTCTATGACAAGAAGTTGAGGTTTTCGTGAAGCACATGAGTTAGATGGTGTTTGGCAGTGTCAATAGATGTTTGTCAAGCAACCACGGTGTTTGAAGACTGAAAAAATGTTGGTTTAAGAGTTGTAAGCCCAATTGTTCCTTCTCGGTTTATCTTGGATTATAAGAACTTCTAGGCCAAGTAGTTGATGTTTTCATGAAACACATGAGTTAGATGGTGTTTGGGAGAGTCAATAGATGTTTGTCATGCGCCCACAGTGTTTGAAGACTGAAGAAATCTTGGTTTAAGAGTTGTAAGCCCATTTGTTCCTTCTCAGTTTATCTTGGATTATAAGAACTTCGAGGCCAAGTAGTTGATGTTTTCATGAAGCACATGAGTTAGATGGTGTTTGGGAGAGTCAATAGATGTTTGTCATGGACCCACGGTGTTTGAAGCCTGAAGAAATGTTGGTTTAAGAGTTGTAAGCCCATTTGTTCCTTCTCGGTTTATCTTGGATTATATAAACTTCTATGCCAAGTAGTTGATGTCTTCATGAAACACATGGGTTAGATGGTGTACGGGAGAGTCAATAGATGTTTGTCAACCACCCACGGTGTTTGAAGACTCAAGTAATCGTGGTTTAAGAGTTATAAGCCCATTTCTTCGTTCTCGATTTATCATGGACTATAAGAACTTCTATGACAAAAAGTTGAGGTTTTCGTGAAGCACATGAGTTAGATGGTGTTTGGGAGTGTCAATAGATGTTTGTCAAGCACCCAAGGTGTTTGAAGACTGTGGAAATGTTGGTTTAAGAGTTGTAAGCCCATTTGATCCTTCTCGGTTTATCTTGGATTATAAGAACTTCTAGGCCAAGTAGTTGCTGTTTTCATGAAACACATGAGTTAGATGGTGTTTGGGAGAGTCAATAGATGTTTGTCATGCACCCACGATGTTTGATGACTGAAGAAATCTTGGTTTAAGAGTTGTAAGCCAATTTGTTCCATCACGGTTTATCTTGGTTTATAAGAACTTCTAGGCCAAGTAGTTGATGTTTTCATGAAACACATGAGTTAGATGGTGTACGGGAGAGTCAATAGATGTTTGTCAAGCACCCACGGTGTTTGAAGACTCAAGTTATCGTGGTTTAAGAGTTATAAGCCCATTTCTTCCTTCTCGGTTTATCATGGACTATAAGAACTTCTATGACAAGAAGTTGAGGTTTTCGTGAAACACATGAGTTTGATGGTGTTTGGGAGTGTCAATAGATGTTTGTCAAACACCCACGGTGTTTGAAGACTGAAGAAATGTTGGTTTAAGAGTTGTAAGGCCAATTGTTCCTTCTCGGTTTATCTTGGATTATAAGAACTTCTAGGCCAAGTACTTGCTGTTTTCGTGAAACACATGAGTTAGATGGTGTATGGGAGAGTCAATAGATGTTTGTCATGCACCCACGGTGTTTGAAGACTGAAGAAATCTTGGTTTAAGAGTTGTTAGCCCATTTGTTCCTTCTCAGTTTATCTTGGATTATAAGAACTTCGAGGCCAAGTAGTTGATGTTTTCATGAAACACATGAGTTAGATGGTGTTTGGGAGAGTCAATAGATGTTTGTCATGGACCCACTCTGTTTGAAGACTGAAGAAATGTTGGTTTAAGAGTTGTAAGCCCATTTGTTCCTTCTCGGTTTATCTTGGATTATAAGAACTTCTAGGCCAAGAAGTTGATGTTTTCATGAAACACATGAGTTAGATGGTGTTTGGGAGAGTCAATAGATGTTTGTCATGCACCCACGGTGTTTGAAGACTGAAGAAATCTTGGTTTAAGAGTTGTAAGCCTATTTGTTCCTTCTCAGTTTATCTTCGATTATAAGAACTTCGAGGCTAAGTAGTTGATGTTTTCATGAAACACATGAGTTAGATGGTGTCAGGGTGACTCAATAGATGTTGGTCAAGCACCCACGGTGTTTGAAGACTGAAGAAATGTTGGTTTAAGAGTTGTAAGCCCATTTGTTCCTTCTCGGTTTATCTTGGATTATAAGAACTTCTAGGCCAAGAAGTTGATGTTTTCATGAAACACATGAGTTAGATGGTGTTTGGGAGAGTCAATAGATGTTTGTCATGCACCCACGGTGTTTGAAGACTGAAGAAATCTTGGTTTAAGAGTTGTTAGCCCATTTGTTCCTTCTCAGTTTATCTTGGATTATAAGAACTTCTAGGCCAAGTAGTTGATGTTTTCATGAAACACATGAGTTAGATGGTGTTTGGGAGAGTCAATAGATGTTTGTCATGCACCCACGGTGTTTGAAGACTGAAGAAATCTTGGTTTAAGAGTTGTTAGCCCATTTGTTCCTTCTCAGTTTATCTTGGATTATAAGAACTTCTATTCCAAGTAGTTGATGTTTTCATGAAGCACATGAGTTAGATGGTGTTTGGGAGAGTCAATAGATGTTTGTCATGGACCCACGGTGTTTGAAGACTCAAGTTATCGTGGTTTAAGAGTTATAAGCCCATTTCTTTCTTCTCGGTTTAGCATGGACTATAAGAACTTCTACGAAAAGAAGTTGAGGTTTTCGTGAAATACATGAGTTTGATGGTGTTTGGGAGTGTCAATAGATGTTTGTCAAGCACCCACGGTGTTTGAAGACTGAGGAAATGTTGGTTTAAGAGTTGTAAGCCCATTTGATCCTTCTCGGTTTATCTTGGATTATAAGAACTTCTAGGCCAAGTAGTTGCTGTTTTCATGAAACACATGAGTTAGATGGTGTTTGGGAGAGTCAATAGATGTTTGTCATGCACCCACGATGTTTGATGACTGAAGAAATCTTGGTTTAAGAGTTGTAAACCCATTTGTTCCATCTCAGTTTATCTTGGATTATAAGAACTTCTAGGCCAAGTAGTTGATGTTTTCAAGAAACACATGAGTTAGGTGGTGTACGGGAGAGTCAATAGATGTTGTCAAGCACCCACGGTGTTTGAAGACTCAAGTTATCGTGGTTTAAGAGTTATAAGCCCATTTCTTCCTTCTCGGTTTATCATGGACTATAACAATTTCTATGACAAGAAGTTGAGGTTTTCGTGAAACACATGAGTTTGATGGTGTTTGGGAGTGTCAATAGATGTTTGTCAAACACCCACGGTGTTTGAAGACTGAAGAAATGTTGGTTTAAGAGTTGTAAGACCAATTGTTCCTTCTCGGTTTATCTTAGATTATAAGAACTTCTAGGCCAAGTAGTTGCTGTTTTCGTGAAACACATGAGTTAGATGGTGTATGAGAGAGTCAATAGATGTTTGTCATGCACCCACGGTGTTTGAAGACTGAAGAAATCTTGGTTTAAGAGTTGTTAGCCCATTTGTTCCTTCTCAGTTTATCTTGGATTATAAGAACTTCGAGGCCAAGTAGTTGATGTTTTCATGAAGCACATGAGTTAGATGGTGTTTGGGAGAGTCAATAGATGTTTGTCATGGACCCACGGTGTTTGAAGACAGAAGAAATGTTGGTTTAAGAGTTGTAAGCCCATTTGTTCCTTCTCGGTTTATCTTGGATTATAAGAACTTCTAGGCCAAGAAGTTGATGTTTTCATGAAACACATGAGTTAGATGGTGTTTCGGAGAGTCAATAGATGTTTGTCATGCACCCACGGTGTTTGAAGACTGAAGAAATGTTGGTTTAAGAGTTGTAAGCCCATTTGTTCCTTCTCGGTTTATCTTGGATTATAAGAACTTCTAGGCCAAGTAGTTGATGTTTTCATGAAACACATGAGTTAGATGGTGTTTGGGAGAGTCAATAGATGTTTGTCATGCACCCACGGTGTTTGAAGACTGAAGAAATCTTGGTTTAAGAGTTGTAAGCCCATTTGTTCCTTCTCAGTTTATCTTGGATTATAAGAACTTCTAGGCCAAGTAGTTGATGTTTTCATGAAACACATGAGTTAGATGGTGTACGGGAGAGTCAATAGATGTTTGTCAAGCACCCACGGTGTTTGAAGACTCAAGTAATCGTGGTTTAAGAGTTATAAGCCCATTTCTTCCTTCTCGGTTTATCATGGACTATAAGAACTTCTATGACAAGAAGTTGAGGTTTTCGTGAAGCACATGAGTTAGATGGTGTTTGGGAGTGTCAATAGATGTTTGTCAAGCACCCACGGTGTTTGAAGACTGAAGAAATGTTGGTTTAAGAGTTGTAAGCCCATTTGTTCCTTCTCGGTTTATCTTGGATTATAAGAACTTCTAGGCCAAGTAGTTGATGTTTTCATGAAACACATGAGTTAGATGGTGTTTGGGATAGTCAATAGATGTTTGTCATGCACCCACGGTGTTTGAAGACTGAAGAAATCTTGGTTTAAGAGTTGATAGCCCATTTGTTCCTTCTCAGTTTATCTTGGATTATAAGAACTTCTAAGCCAAGTAGTTGATGTTTTCATGAAACACACGAGTTAGACGGTGTTTGGGAGAGTCAATAGATGTTTGTCATGCACCCACGGTGTTCGAAGACTGAAGAAATCCTGGTTTAAGAGTTGTTAGCCCATTTGTTCCTTCTCAGTTTATCTTGGATTATAAGAACTTCTATTCCAAGTAGTTGATGTTTTCATGAAACACATGAGTTAGATGGTGTACGGGAGTGTCAATAGATGTTGGTCAAGCACCCACGGTGTTTGAAGGCTCAAGTTATCGTGGTTTAAGAGTTATAAGCCCATTTCTTTCTTCTCGGTTTAGCATGGACTATAAGAATTTCTATGAAAAGAAGTTGAGGTTTTCGGGAAATACATGAGTTTGATGGTGTTTGGGAGTGTCAAAAGATATTTGTCAAACACCCACGGTGTTTGAAGACTGAAGAAATGTTGGTTTAAGAGTTGTAAGCCCATTTGTTCCTTCTCGGTTTATCTTGGATTATACGAACTTCTATGCCAAGTAGTTGATGTTTTCATGAAACACATGGGTTAGATGGTGTACGGGAGACTCAATAGATGTTTGTCAAGCACCCACGGTGTTTGAAGACTCAAGTAATCGTGGTTTAAGAGTTATAAGCCCACTTCTTCCATCTCGATTTATCATGGACTATAAGAACTTCTATGACAAGAAGTTGAGGTTTTCGTGAAGCACATGAGTTAGATGGTGTTTGGGAGTGTCAATAGATGTTTGTCAAGCACCCACGGTGTTTGAAGACTGAAGAAATGTTGGTTTAAGAGTTGTAAGCCCATTTGTTCCTTCTCGGTTTATCTTGGATTATAAGAACTTCTAGGCCAAGTAGTTGCTGTTTTCATGAAACACATGAGTTAGATGGTGTTTGGGAGAGTCAATAGATGTTTGTCATGCACCCACGTTGTTTGATGACTGAAGAAATCTTGGTTTAAGAGTTGTAAGCCCATTTGTTCCATCTCAGTTTATCTTCGATTATAAGAACTTCTAGGCCAAGTAGTTGATGTTTTAATGAAACACATGAGTTAGATGGTGTACGGGAGAGTCAATAGATGTTTGTCAAGCACCCACGGTGTTTGAAGACTCAAGTTATCGTGGTTTAAGAGTTATAAGCCCATTTCTTCCTTCTCGGTTTATCATGGACTATAAGAACTTCTATGATAAGAAGTTGAGGTTTTCATGAAACACATGAGTTTGATGGTGTTTGGGAGTGTCAATAGATGTTTGTCAAACACCCACGGTGTTTGATGACTGAAGAAATGTTGGTTTAAGAGTTGTAAGCCCAATTGTTCCTTCTCGGTTTATCTTAGATTATAAGAACTTCTAGGCCAAGTAGTTGCTGTTTTCGTGAAACACATGAGTTAGATGGTATATGGGAGAGTCAATAGATGTTTGTCATGCACCCACGGTGTTTGAAGACTGAAGAAATCTTGGTTTAAGAGTTGTTAGCCCATTTGTTCCTTCTCAGTTTATCTTGGATTATAAGAACTTCTAGGCCAAGTAGTTGATGTTTTCATGAAACACATGAGTTAGATGGTGTTTGGGAGAGTCAATAGATGTTTGTCATGCGCCCACAGTGTTTGAAGACTGAAGAAATCTTGGTTTAAGAGTTGTAAGCCCATTTGTTCCTTCTCGGTTTATCTTGGATTATAAGAACTTCTAGACCAAGAAGTTAATGTTTTCATGAAACACATGAGTTAGATGGTGTTTGGGAGAGTCAATAGATGTTTGTCATGCGCCCACAGTGTTTGAAGACTGAAGAAATCTTGGTTTAAGAGTTGTAAGCCCATTTGTTCCTTCTCAGTTTATCTTGGATTATAAGAACTTCGAGGCCAAGTAGTTGATGTTTTCATGAAACACATGAGTTAGATGGTGTCAGGGTGACTTAATAGATGTTTGTCAAGCACCCACGGTGTTCGAAGACTGAAGAAATGTTGGTTTAAGAGTTGTAAGCCCATTTGTTCCTTCTCGGTTTATCTTGGATTATACGAACTTCTAGGCCAAGAAGTTGATGTTTTCATGAAACACATGAGTTAGATGGTGTATGGGAGAGTCAATAGTTGTTTGTCATGCACCCACGGTGTTTGAAGACTGAAGAAATCTTGGTTTAAGAGTTGTTAGCCCATTTGATCCTTCTCGGTTTATCTTCGATTATACGAAATTCTAAGCCAAGAAGTTGATGTTTTCGTGAAACACATGAGTTAGATGGTGTATGGGTGAGTCAATAGATGTTTGTCATGCACCCACGGTGTTTGAAGACTGAAGAAATGTTGGTTTAAGAGTTGTAAGCCCATTTCTTCCTTCTCGGTTTATCTTGGATTATAAGAACTTCTAAGCCAAGTAGTTGATGTTTTCATGAAACACATGAGTTAGATGGTGTACGGGAGAGTCAATAGATATTTGTCATGCACCCATGGTGTTTGAAGACTGAAGAAATCTTGGTTAAAGAGTTCTTAGCCCATTTGTTCCTTCTCAGTTTATCTTGGATTATAAGAACTTCTAGGCCAAGTAGTTGCTGGTTTCCTGAAACACATGAGTTAGATGGTGTAACGGAGAGGCAATAGATGTTTGTCATGCACCCACGGTGTTCGAAGACTGAGGAAATGTTGGTTTAAGAGTTGTAAGCCCATTTGATCCTTCTCGGTTTATCTTGGATTATAAGAACTTCTAGGCCAAGTAGTTGCTGTTTTCATGAAACACATGAGTTAGATGGTGTTTGGGAGAGTCAATAGATGTTTGTCATGCACCCACGATGTTTGATGACTGAAGAAATCTTAGTTTAAGAGTTGTAAGCCCATTTGTTCCATCTCAGTTTATCTTGGATTAGAAGAACTTCTAGGCCAAGTAGTTGATGTTTTCATGAAACACATGAGTTAGATGGTGTACGGGAGAGTCAATAGATGTTTGTCAAGCACCCACGGTGTTTGAAGACTCAAGTTATCGTGGTTTAAGAGTTATAAGCCCATTTCTTCGTTCTCGGTTTAGCATGGACTATAAGAACTTCTACGACAAGAAGTTGAGATTTTCGTGAAACACATGAGTTAGATGGTGTTTGGGAGTGTCAATAGATGTTTGTCAAACACCCACGGTGTTTGAAGACTGAAGAAATGTTGGTTTAAAAGTTGTAAGCCCATTTGTTCCTTCTCGGTTTATCTTGGATTATAAGAACTTCTAGGCCAAGTAATAGATGTTTTCATGAAACACATGAGTTAGATGGTGTTTGGGACAGTCAATAGATGTTTGTCATGCACCCACGGTGTTTGAAGACTGAAGAAATGTTGGTTTAAGAGTTGTTTGCCCATTTGTTCCTTCTCGGTTTATCTTGGATTATAAGAACTTCTAGGCCAAGTAGTTGATGTTTTCATGAAACACATGAGTTAGATTGTGTACGGGAGAGTCAATAGATATTTGTCAAGCACCCACGGTGATTGAAGACTCAAGTTATCGTGGTTGAAGAGTTATCAGCCCATTTCTTCCTTCTCAGTTTATCTTGGATTATAAGAATTTCTAGGCCAAGTAGTTGATGTTTTCATGAAACAGATGAGGTAGATGGTGTTTGGGAGAGTCAATGGATGTTTTTCATGCACCCACGGTGTTTGAAGACTGAAGAAATCTTGGATTAAGAGTTGTTTGCCCATTTGTTCCTTCTCAGTTTATCTTGGATTATAAGAACTTCTAGGCCAAGTAGTTGCTGTTTTCATGAAACACATGAGTTAGATGGTGTATGGGAGAGTCAATAGATGTTTGTCATGCACCCACGGTGTTTGAAGACTGAAGAAATCTTGGTTTAAGAGTTGTTAGCCCATTTGATCCTTCTCGGTTTATCTTGGATTATAAGAACTTCTAGGCCAAGTAGTTGCTGTTTTCATGAAACACATGAGTTAGATGGTGTTTGGGAGAGTCAATAGATGTTTGTCATGCACCCACGATGTTTGATGACTGAAGAAATCTTAGTTTAAGAGTTGTAAGCCCATTTGTTCCATCTCAGTTTATCTTGGATTAGAAGAACTTCTAGGCCAAGTAGTTGATGTTTTCATGAAACACATGAGTTAGATGGTGTACGGGAGAGTCAATAGATGTTTGTCAAGCACCCACGGTGTTTGAAGACTCAAGTTATCGTGGTTTAAGAGTTATAAGCCCATTTCTTCCTTCTTGGTTTAGCATGGACTATAAGAACTTCTACGACAAGAAGTTGAGATTTTCGTGAAACACATGAGTTTGATGGTGTTTGGGAGTGTCAATAGATTTTTGTCAAACACCCACGGTGTTTGAAGACTGAAGAAATGTTGGTTTAAAAGTTGTAAGCCCATTTGTACCTTCTCGGTTTATCTTGGATTATAAGAACTTCTAGGCCAAGTAATTGATGTTTTCATGAAACACATGAGTTAGATGGTGTTTGGGACAGTCAATAGATGTTTGTCATGCACCCACGGTGTTTGAAGACTGAAGAAATGTTGGTTTAAGAGTTGTTTGCCCATTTGTTCCTTCTCAGTTTATCTTGGATTATAAGAACTTCTAGGCCAAGTAGTTGATGTTTTCATGAAACACATGAGTTAGATGGTGTTTGGGTGAGTCATTAGATGTTTGTCAAGCACCCACGGTGATTGAAGACTCAAGTTATCGCGGTTGAAGAGTTATAAGCCCATTTCTTCCTTCTCGGTTTATCATGGATTATAAGAACCTCTATGACAAGAAGTTCAGGTTTTAGTGAAACACATTAGTTAGATGGTGTTTGGGTGAGTCAATAGATGTTTGTCAAGCACCAACGGTGTTTGAAGACAGAAGAAATGTTGGTTTAAGAGTTGTAAGCCTATTTGTTCCTTCTCAGTTTATCTTGGATTATAAGAACTTCGAGGCCAAGTAGTTGATGTTTTCATGAAACACATGAGTTAGATGGTGTCAGGGTGACTTAATAGATGTTTGTCAAGCACCCACGGTGTTCGAAGACTGAAGAAATGTTGGTTTAAGAGTTGTAAGCCCATTTGTTCCTTCTCGGTTTATCTTGGATTATAAGAACTTCTAGGCCAAGTAGTTGATGTTTTCATGAAACACATGAGTTAGATGGTGTACGGGAGAGTCAATAGATATTTGTCAAGCACCCACGGTGATTGAAGACTCAAGTTATCGTGGTTGAAGAGTTATAAGCCCATTTCTTCCTTCTCGGTTTATCATGGATTATAAGAACCTCTATGACAAGAAGTTGAGGTTTTCGTGAAACACATGAGTTAGATGGTGTTTGGGTGAGTCAATAGATGTTTGTCAAGCACCCACGGTGTTTGAAGACTGAAGAAATGTTGGTTTAAGAGTTGTAAGCCCATTTGTTCCTTCTCAGTTTATCTTGGATTATAAGAACTTCGAGGCCAAGTAGTTGATGTTTTCATGAAACACATGAGTTAGATGGTGTCAGGGTGACTTAATAGATGTTTGTCAAGCACCCACGGTGTTCGAAGACTGAAGAAATGTTGGTTTAAGAGTTGTAAGCCCATTTGTTCCTTCTCGGTTTATCTTGGATTATAAGAACTTCTAGGCCAAGTAGTTGATGTTTTCATGAAACACATGAGTTAGATGGTGTCAGGGTGACTTAATAGATGTTGGTCAAGCACCGACGGTGTTCGAAGACTGAAGAAATATTGGTTTAGGAGTTGTAAGCCCATTTGTTCCTTCTCAGTTTATCTTGGATTATACGAACTTCTAGGCCAATAAGTTGATGTTTTCATGAAACACATGAGTTAGATGGTGTATGGGAGAGTCAATAGATGTTTGTCATGCACCCACGGTGTTTGAAGACTGAAGAAATGTTGGTTTAAGAGTTGTAAGCCCATTTGTTCCTTCTCGGTTTATCTTGGATTATAAGAACTTCTAGGCCAAGTAGTTGATGTTTTCATGAAACACATGAGTTAGATGGTGTATGGGAGAGTCAATAGATGTTTGTCATGCACCCACGGTGTTTGAAGACTGAAGAAATCTTGGTTTAAGAGTTGTTAGCCCATTTGTTCCTTCTCAGTTATTCTTGGATTATAAGAACTTCTAGGCCAAGTAGTTGATGTTTTCATGAAACACATGAGTTAGATGGTGTTTGGGAGAGTCAATAGATGTTTGTCATGCACCCAGAGTGTTTGAAGACTGAAGTTATAGTGGTTTAAGAGTTATAAGCCCATTTCTTCCTTCTCGGTTTAGAATGGACTATAAGAACTTCTATGACAAGAAGTTGAGGTTTTCGTGAAACACATGAGTTTGATGGTGTTTGGGAGTGTCAATAGATGTTTGTCAAACACCCACGGTGTTCGAAGACTGAAGAAATGTTGGTTTAAGAGTTGTAAGCCCATTTGTTCCTTCTCGGTTTATCTTGGATTATAAGAACTTCTAGGCCAAGTTGTTGATGTTTTCATGAAACACATGAGTTAGATGGTGTACGGGAGAGTCAATAGATACTTGTCAAGCACCCACGGTGATTGAAGACACAAGTAATCGTGGTTTAAGAGTTATAAGCTCATTTCTTCCTTCTCGGTTTATCATGGATTATAAGAACCTTTATGACAAGAAGTTGAGGTTTTCGTGAAACACATGAGTTAGATGGTGTTTGGGTGAGTCAATAGATGTTTGTCAAGCACCCACGGTGATTGAAGACTCAATTTATCGCGGTTGAAGAGTTATAAGCCCATTTCTTCCTTCTCGGTTTATCATGGATTATAAGAACCTCTATGACAAGAAGTTCAGGTTTTAGTGAAACACATGAGTTAGATGGTGTTTGGGTGAGTCAATAGATGTTTGTCATGCACCGACGGTGTTTGAAGACTGAAGAAATCTTGGTTTAAGAGTTGTTAGCCCATTTGTTCCTTCTCAGTTATTCTTGGATTATAAGAACTTCTAGGCCAAGTAGTTGATGTTTTCATGAAACACATGAGTTAGATGGTGTTTGGGAGAGTCAATAGATGTTTGTCATGCACCCACGGTGTTTGAAGACTGAAGAAATGTTGGTGTAAGAGTTGTAAGCCCATTTGTTCCTTCTCGGTTTATCTTGGCTTATAAGAACTTCGAGGCCAAGTAGTTGATGTTTTTATGAAACACATGAGTTAGATGGTGTCAGGGTGACTCAATAGATGTTGGTCAAGCACCCACGGTGTTTGAAGACTGAAGAAATGTTGGTTTAAGAGTTGTAAGCCCATTTGTTCCTTCTCGGTTTATCTTGGATTATAAGAACTTCTAGGCCAAGTAGTTGATGTTTTCATGAAACACATGAGTTAGATGGTGTACGGGAGAGTCAATAGATATTTGTCAAGCACCCACGGTGATTGAAGACTCAAGTTATCGTGGTTGAAGAGTTATAAGCCCATTTCTTCCTTCTCGGTTTATCATGGATTATAAGAACCTCTATGACAAGAAGTTGAGGTTTTCGTGAAACACATGAGTTAGATGGTGTTTGGGTGAGTCAATAGATGTTTGTCAAGCACCCACGGTGTTTGAAGACTGAAGAAATGTTGGTTTAAGAGTTGTAAGCCTATTTGTTCCTTCTCAGTTTATCTTGGATTATAAGAACTTCGAGGCCAAGTAGTTGATGTTTTCATGAAACACATGAGTTAGATGGTGTCAGGGTGACTCAATAGATGTTGGTCAAGCACCCACGGTGTTTGAAGACTGAAGAAATCTTGGTTTAAGAGTTGTAAGCCCATTTGTTCCTTCTCGGTTTATCTTGGATTATAAGAACTTCTAGGCCAAGTAGTTGATGTTTTCATGAAACACATGAGTTAGATGGTGTATGGGAGAGTCAATAGATGTTTGTCATGCACCCACGGTGTTTGAAGACTGAAGAAATGTTGGTTTAAGAGTTGTAAGCCCATTTGTTCCTTCTCGGTTTATCTTGGATTATAAGAACTTCTAGGCCAAGTAGTTGATGTTTTCATGAAACACATGAGTTAGATGGTGTATGGGAGAGTCAATAGATGTTTGTCATGCACCCACGGTGTTTGAAGACTGAAGAAATGTTGGTTTAAGAGTTGTTAGCCCATTTGTTCCTTCTCAGTTATTCTTGGATTATAAGAACTTCTAAGCCAAGTAGTTGATGTTTTCATGAAACACATGAGTTAGATGGTGTTTGGGACAGTCAATAGATGTTTGTCATGCACCCACGGTGTTTGAAGACTGAAGAAATGTTGGTTTAAGAATTGTAAGCCCATTTGTTCCTTCTCGGTTTATCTTGGATTATAAGAACTTCTAAGCCAAGTAGTTGATGTTTTCATGAAACACACGAGTTAGACGGTGTTTGGGAGTGTCAATAGATGTTTGTCAAGCACCCACGGTGTTTGAAGACTGAAGAAATGTTGGTTTCAGAGTTGTAAGCCCATTTGTTCCTTCTCGGTTTATCTTGGATTATAAGAACTTCTAGGCCAAGTAGTTGATATTTTCAAGAAACACATGAGTTAGATGGAGTTTGGGAGAGTCAATAGATGTTTGTCATGCACCCACGGTGTTTGAAGACTGAAGAAATGTTGGTTTAAGAGTTGTAAGCCCATTTGTTCCTTCTAGGTTTATCTTGGATTATAAGAACTTCTAAGCCAAGTAGTTGATGTTTTCATGAAACACATGAGTTAGATGGTGTTTGGGACAGTCAATAGATGTTTGTCATGCACCCACGGTGTTTGAAGACTGAAGAAATGTTGGTTTAAGAATTGTAAGCCCATTTGTTCCTTCTCGGTTTATCTTGGATTATAAGAACTTCTAGGCCAAGTTGTTGTTGTTTTCATGAAACACATGAGCTAGATGGTGTACGGGAGTGTCAATAGATGTTTGTCAGGCACCCACGGTGTTTGAAGACTCAAGTTATCGTGGTTTAAGAGTTATAAGCCTATTTCTTCCTTCTCGGTTTATCATGGATTATAAGAACTTCTATGACAGGAAGTTGATGTTTTCGTGGAACACATGAGTTAGATGGTGTTTGGGTGAGTCAATAGATGTCTGTTAAGCACCCACGGTGTTTGAAGACTCAAGAAATGTTGGTTTAAGAGTTGTAAGCCCATTTGTTCCTTCTCGGTTTATCTTGGATTATAAGAACTTCTAGGCCAAGTAGTTGATGTTTTCATGAAACACATGACTTAGATGGTGTTTGGGAGAGTCAATAGATGTTTGTCATGCACCCACAGTGTTTGAAGACTGAAGAAATGTTGGTTTAAGAGTTGTAAGCCCATTTGTTCCTTCTCGGTTTATCTTGGATTATAAGAACTTCTAGGCCAAGTAGTTGATGTTTTCATGAAACACATGAGTTAGATGGTGTATGGGAGAGTCAATAGATGTTTGTCATGCACCCACGGTGTTTGAAGACTGAAGAAATCTTGGTTTAAGAGTTGTTAGCCCATTTGTTCCTTCTCAGTTATTCTTGGATTATAAGAACTTCTAGGCCAAGTAGTTGATGTTTTCATGAAACACATGAGTTAGATGGTGTTTGGGAGAGTCAATAGATGTTTGTCATGCACCCAGAGTGTTTGAAGACTGAAGTTATAGTGGTTTAAGAGTTATAAGCCCATTTCTTCCTTCTCGGTTTAGAATGGACTATAAGAACTTCTATGACAAGAAGTTGAGGTTTTCGTGAAACACATGAGTTTGATGGTGTTTGGGAGTGTCAATAGATGTTTGTCAAACACCCACGGTGTTCGAAGACTGAAGAAATGTTGGTTTAAGAGTTGTAAGCCCATTTGTTCCTTCTCGGTTTATCATGGATTATAAGAACTTCTAGGCCAAGTTGTTGATGTTTTCATGAAACACATGAGTTAGATGGTGTACGGGAGAGTCAATAGATACTTGTCAAGCACCCACGGTGATTGAAGACACAAGTAATCGTGGTTTAAGAGTTATAAGCTCATTTCTTCCTTCTCGGTTTATCATGGATTATAAGAACCTTTATGACAAGAAGTTGAGGTTTTCGTGAAACACATGAGTTAGATGGTGTTTGGGTGAGTCAATAGATGTTTGTCAAGCACCCACGGTGATTGAAGACTCAATTTATCGCGGTTGAAGAGTTATAAGCCCATTTCTTCCTTCTCGGTTTATCATGGATTATAAGAACCTCTATGACAAGAAGTTCAGGTTTTAGTGAAACACATGAGTTAGATGGTGTTTGGGTGAGTCAATAGATGTTTGTCATGCACCCACGGTGTTTGAAGACTGAAGAAATCTTGGTTTAAGAGTTGTTAGCCCATTTGTTCCTTCTCAGTTATTCTTGGATTATAAGAACTTCTAGGCCAAGTAGTTGATGTTTTCATGAAACACATGAGTTAGATGGTGTTTGGGAGAGTCAATAGATGTTTGTCATGCACCCACGGTGTTTGAAGACTGAAGAAATGTTGGTGTAAGAGTTGTAAGCCCATTTGTTCCTTCTCGGTTTATCTTGGCTTATAAGAACTTCGAGGCCAAGTAGTTGATGTTTTTATGAAACACATGAGTTAGATGGTGTCAGGGTGACTCAATAGATGTTGGTCAAGCACCCACGGTGTTTGAAGACTGAAGAAATGTTGGTTTAAGAGTTGTAAGCCCATTTGTTCCTTCTCGGTTTATCTTGGATTATAAGAACTTCTAGGCCAAGTAGTTGATGTTTTCATGAAACACATGAGTTAGATGGTGTTTGGGAGAGTCAATAGATGTTTGTCAAGCAACCACGGTGTTTGAAGACTCAAGTTATTGTGGTTTAAGAGTTATAAGCCCATTTCTTCCTTCTCGGTTTATCATGGATTATAAGAACCTCTATGACAAGAAGTTGAGGTTTTCATGAAACACATGAGTTAGATGGTGTTTGGGAGAGTCAATAGATGTTTGTCAAGCACCCACGGTGTTTGAAGACTGAAGAAATGTTGGTTTAAGAGTTGTAAGCCCATTTGTTCCTTCTCAGTTTATCTTGGATTATAAGAACTTCGAGGCCAAGTAGTTGATGTTTTCATGAAACACATGAGTTAGATGGTGTCAGGGTGAGTCAATAGATGTTTGTCAAGCACCCACGGTGTTTGAAGACTGAAGAAATCTTGGTTTAAGAGTTGTAAGCCCATTTGTTCCTTCTCGGTTTATCTTGGATTATAAGAACTTCTAGGCCAAGTAGTTGATGTTTTCATGAAACACATGAGTTAGATGGTGTATGGGAGAGTCAATAGATGTTTGTCATGCACCCACGGTGTTTGAAGACTGAAGAAATGTTGGTTTAAGAGTTGTAAGCCCATTTGTTCCTTCTCGGTTTATCTTGGATTATAAGAACTTCTAGGCCAAGTAGTTGATGTTTTCATGAAACACATGAGTTAGATGGTGTATGGGAGAGTCAATAGATGTTTGTCATGCACCCACGGTGTTTGAAGACTGAAGAAATGTTGGTTTAAGAGTTGTTAGCCCATTTGTTCCTTCTCAGTTATTCTTGGATTATAAGAACTTCTAGGCCAAGTAGTTGATGTTTTCATGAAACACATGAGTTAGATGGTGTTTGGGAAGTCAATAGATGTTTGTCATGCACCCACGGTGTTTGAAGACTGAAGAAATGTTGGTTTAAGAGTTGTAAGCCCATTTGTTCCTTCTCAGTTTATCTTGGATTATAAGAACTTCTAGGCCAAGTAGTTGATGTTTTCATGAAACACATGAGTTAGATGGTGTACGGGAGAGTCAATAGATGTTTGTCAAGCACCCACGGTGTTTGAAGACTCAGGTAATCGTGGTTTAAGAGTTGTAAGCCCATTTCTTCCTTCTCGGTTTATCATGGACTATAAGAACTTCTATTACAAGAAGTTGAGGTTTTCGTGAAGCACATGAGTTAGATGGTGTTTGGCAGTGTCAATAGATGTTTGTCAAGCACCCACGGTGTTCGAAGACTGAAGAAATGTTGGTTTAAGAGTTGTAAGCCCATTTCTTCCTTCTCGGTTTATCTTGGATTATAAGAACTTCTAGGCCAAGTAGTTGATATTTTCATGAAACACATGAGTTAGATGGTGTTTGGGAGAGACAATAGATGTTTGCCATGCACCCACGGTGTTCGAAGACTGAAGAAATGTTGGTTTAAGAGTTGTAAGCCCATTTGTTCCTTCTCGGTTTATCTTGGATTATAAGAACTTCTAGGCCAAGTAGTTGATGTTTTCATGAAACACATGAGTTAGATGGTGTTTGGGAGAGTCAATAGATGTTTGTCATGCACCCACGGTGTTTGAAGACTGAAGAAATGTTGGTTTAAGAGTTGTAAGCCCATTTGTTCCTTCTCGGTTTATCTTGGATTATAAGAACTTCTAGGCCAAGTAGTTGATGTTTTCATGAAACACATGAGTTACATGGTGTTTGGGAGAGTCAATAGATGTTTGTCATGCACCCACGGTGACTGAAGACTCAAGTTGTCGTGGTTGAAGAGTTATAAGCCCATTTCTTCCTTCTCAGTTTATCTTGGATTATAAGAACTTCGAGGCCAAGTAGTTGATGTTTTCATGAAACACATGAGTTAGATGGTGTCAGGGTGACTTAATAGATGTTTGTCAAGCACCCACGGTGTTCGAAGACTGAAGAAATGTTGGTTTAAGAGTTGTAAGCCCATTTCTTCCTTCTCGGTTTATCTTGGATTATAAGAACTTCTAGGCCAAGTAGTTGATATTTTCATGAAACACATGAGTTAGATGGTGTTTGGGAGAGTCAATAGATGTTTGTCATGCACCCACGGTGTTTGAAGACTGAAGAAATGTTGGTTTAAGAGTTGTAAGCCCATTTGTTCCTTCTAGGTTTATCTTGGATTATAAGAACTTCTAGGCCAAGTAGTTGATGTTTTCATGAAACACATGAGTTAGATGGTGTACGGGAGAGTCAATAGATATTTGTCAAGCACCCACGGTGATTGAAGACTCAAGTTATCGTGGTTGAAGAGTTATAAGCCCATTTCTTCCTTCTCAGTTTATCTTGGATTATAAGAACTTCTAGGCCAAGTAGTTGATGTTTTCATGAAACACATGAGTTAGATGGTGTTTGGGAGAGACAATAGATGTTTGCCATGCACCCACGGTGTTTGAAGACTGAAGAAATCTTGGTTTAAGAGTTGTAAGCCCATTTGTTCCTTCTCAGTTTATCTTGGATTATAAGAACTTCTAGGCCAAGTAGTTGATGTTTTCATGAAACACATGAGTTAGATGGTGTATGGGAGAGTCAATAGATGTTTGTCATGCACCCACGGTGTTTGAAGACTGAAGAAATCTTGGTTTAAGAGTTGTTAGCCCATTTGTTCCTTCTCAGTTTATCTTGGATTATAAGAACTTCTAGGCCAAGTAGTTGATGTTTTCATGAAACACATGAGTTAGATGGTGTTTGGGAGAGTCAATAAATGTTTGTCATGCACCCACGATGTTTGAAGACTGAAGAAATCTTGGTTTAAGAGTTGTAAGCCCATTTGTTCCTTCTCGGTTTATCTTGGATTATAAGAACTTCTAGGCCAAGTAGTTGATGTTTTCATGAAACACATGAGTTAGATGGTGTTTGGGAGAGTCAATATATGTTTGTCAAGCACCCACGGTGTTTGAAGACACAAGTTATCATGGTTTAAGAGTTCTAAGCCCATTTCTTCCTTCTCGGTTTATCTTGGATTATAAGAACTTCTACGCCAAGTAGTTGATGTTTTCACGAAACACATGAGTTAGATGGTGTTTGGGAGTGTCAATAGATGTTTGTCAAACACCCACGGTGTTTGAAGACTGAAGAAATGTTGGTTTAAGAGTTGTAAGCCCATTTGTTCCTTCTCGGTTTATCTTGGATTATAAGAACTTCTAGGCCAAGTAGTTGATGTTTTCATGAAACACATGAGTTAGATGGTGTTTGGGAGAGTCAATAGATGTTTGTCATGCACCCACGGTGTTTGAAGACTGAAGAAATGTTGGTTTAAGAGTTGTAAGCCCATTTGTTCCTTCTCGGTTTATCTTGGATTATAAGAACTTCTAGGCCAAGTAGTTGATGTTTTCATGAAACACATGAGTTAGATGGTGTACGGGAGAGTCAATAGATGTTTGTCAAGCACCCACGGTGTTTGAAGACTCAAGTTATTGTGGTTTAAGAGTTATAAGCCCATTTCTTCCTTCTCAGTTTATCTTGGATTATAAGAACTTCTAGGCCAAGTAGTTGATGTTTTCATGAAACACATGAGTTAGATGGTGTTTGGGAGAGTCAATAGATGTTTGTCATGCACCCACGGTGTTTGAAGACTGAAGAAATCTTGGTTTAAGAGTTGTAAGCCCATTTGTTCCTTCTCAGTTTATCTTGGATTATAAGAACTTCTAGGCCAAGTAGTTGATGTTTTCATGAAACACATGAGTTAGATGGTGTTTGGGAGAGTCAATAGATGTTTGCCATGCACCCACGGTGTTTGAAGACTGAAGAAATCTTGGTTTAAGAGTTGTTAGCCCATTTGTTCCTTCTCGATTTATCTTGGATTATAAGAACTTCTAGGCCAAGTAGTTGATGTTTTCATGAAACACATGAGTTAGATGGTGTACGGGAGAGTCAATAGATGTTTGTCAAGCACCCACGGTGATTGAAGACTCAAGTTATCGTGGTTGAAGAGTTATAAGCCCATTTCTTCCTTCTCGGTTTATCTTGGATTATAAGAACTTCTATGACAAGTAGTTGATGTTTTCATGAAACACATGAGTTAGATGGTGTTTGGGTGAGTCAATAGATGTTTGTCAAGCACCCACGGTGTTTGAAGACTGAAGAAATGTTGGTTTAAGAGTTGTAAGCCCATTTGTTCCTTCTCAGTTTATCTTGGATTATAAGAACTTCGAGGCCAAGTAGTTGATGTTTTCATGAAACACATGAGTTAGATGGTGTCAGGGTGACTTAATAGATGTTTGTCAAGCACCCACGGTGTTCGAAGACTGAAGAAATGTTGGTTTAAGAGTTGTAAGCCCATTTCTTCCTTCTCGGTTTATCTTGGATTATAAGAACTTCTAGGCCAAGTAGTTGATATTTTCATGAAACACATGAGTTAGATGGTGTTTGGGAGAGTCAATAGATGTTTGTCATGCACCCACGGTGTTTGAAGACTGAAGAAATCTTGGTTTAAGAGTTGTAAGCCCATTTGTTCCTTCTCGGTTTATCTTGGATTATAAGAACTTCTAGGCCAAGTAGTTGATGTTTTCATGAAACACATGAGTTAGATGGTGTTTGGGAGAGTCAATAGATGTTTGTCAAGCACCCACGGTGTTTGAAGACTGAAGAAATGTTGGTTTAAGAGTTGTAAGCCCATTTGTTCCTTCTCGGTTTATCTTGGATTATAAGAACTTCTAGGCCAAGTAGTTGATGTTTTCACGAAACACATGAGTTAAATGGTGTCAGGGTGAGTCAATAGATGTTTGTCAAGCACCCACTGTGTTTGAAGACTGAAGAAATCTTGGTTTATGAGTTGTAAGCCCATTTGTTCCTTCTCGGTTTATCTTGGATTATAAGAACTTCTAGGCCAAGTAGTTCATGTTTTCATGAAACACATGACTTAGATGGTGTACGGGAGAGTCAATAGATGTTTGTCAAGCACCCACGGTGTTTGAAGACTCTGGTAATCGTGGTTTAAGAGTTGTTAGCCCATTTGTTCCTTCTCAGTTTATCTTGGATTATAAGAACTTCTAGGCCAAGTAGTTGATGTTTTCATGAAACACATGAGGTAGATGGTGTTTGGGAGAGTCAATGGATGTTTGTCATGCACCCACGATGTTTGAAGACTGAAGAAATCTTGGTTTAAGAGTTGTAAGCCCATTTGTTCCTTCTCGGTTTATCTTGGATTATAAGAACTTCTAGGCCAAGTAGTTGATGTTTTCATGAAACACATGAGTTAGATGGTGTCATGGTGAGTCAATTGATGTTTGTCAAGCACCCACGGTGTTTGAAGACTGAAGAAATGTTGGTTTAAGAGTTGTAAGCCCATTTGTTCCTTCTCGGTTTATCTTGGATTATAAGAACTTCTAGGCCAAGTAGTTGATGTTTTCATGAAACACATGAGTTAGATGGTGTACGGGAGAGTCAATAGATGTTTGTCAAGCACCCACGGTGTTTGAAGACTGAAGAAATCTTGGTTTAAGAGTTGTAAGCCCATTTGTTCCTTCTCGGTTTATCTTGGATTATAAGAACTTCTAGGCCAAGTAGTTGATGTTTTCATGAAACACATGAGTTAGATGGTGTACGGGAGAGTCAATAGATGTTTGTCAAGCACCCACGGTGTTTGAAGACTGAAGAAATCTTGGTTTAAGAGTTGTTAGCCCATTTGTTCCTTCTCAGTTTATCTTGGATTATAAGAACTTCTAGGCCAAGTAGTTGATGTTTTCATGAAACACATGAGTTAGATGGTGTTTGGGAGAGTCAATAGATGTTTGTCATGCACCCACGGTGTTTGAAGACTGAAGAAATCTTGGTTTCAGAGTTGTAAGCCCATTTGTTCCTTCTCGGTTTATCTTGGATTATAAGAACTTCTAGGCCAAGTAGTTGATGTTTTCATGAAACACATGAGTTAGATGGTGTTTGGGAGAGTCAATAGATGTTTGTCAAGCACCCGCGGTGTTTGAAGACTGAAGAAATGTTCTTTTCAGAGTTGTAAGCCCATTTGTTCCTTCTCAGTTTATCTTGGATTATAAGAACTTCTAGGCCAAGTAGTTGATGTTTTCATGAAACACATGAGTTAGATGGTGTACGGGAGAGTCAATAGATGTTTGTCATGCACCCACGGTGTTTGAAGACTCAAGTAATCGTGGTTTAAGAGTTATAAGCCCATTTCTTCCTTCTCGGTTTATCTTGGATTATAAGAACTTCTAGGCCAAGTAGTTGATGTTTTCATGAAACACATGAGTTAGATGGTGTTTGGGAGAGTCAATAGATGTTTGTCATGCACCCACGGTGTTTGAAGACTGAAGAAATGTTGGTTTAAGAGTTGTAAGCCCATTTGTTCCTTCTCGGTTTATCTTGGATTATAAGAACTTCTAGGCCAAGTAGTTGATGTTTTCATGAAACACATGAGTTAGATGGTGTTTGGGAGAGTCAATAGATGTTTGTCATGCACCCACAGTGTTTGAAGACTGAAGAAATGTTGGTTTAAGAGTTGTAAGCCCATTTGTTCCTTCTCGGTTTATCTTGGATTATAAGAACTTCTAGGCCAAGTAGTTGATGTTTTCATGAAACACATGAGTTAGATGGTGTATGGGAGAGTCAATAGATGTTTGTCATGCACCCACGGTGTTTGAAGACTCAAGTTATCGTGGTTTAAGAGTTGTTAGCCCATTTGTTCCTTCTCAGTTTATCTTGGATTATAAGATCGTCTAGGCCAAGTAGTTGATATTTTCATGAAACACATGAGTTAGATGGTGTTTGGGAGAGTCAATAGATGTTTGTCATGCACCCACGGTGTTTGAAGACTGAAGAAATGTTGGTTTAAGAGTTGTAAGCCCATTTGTTCCTTCTAGGTTTATCTTGGATTATAAGAACTTCTAGGCCAAGTAGTTGATGTTTTCATGAAACACATGAGTTAGATGGTGTACGGGAGAGTCAATAGATGTTTGTCAAGCACCCACGGTGTTTGAAGACTCAAGTTATCGTGGTTGAAGAGTTATAAGCCCATTTCTTCCTTCTCAGTTTATCTTGGATTATAAGAACTTCGAGGCCAAGTAGTTGATGTTTTCATGAAACACATGAGTTAGATGGTGTCAGGGTGACTTAATAGATGTTTGTCAAGCACCCACGGTGTTCGAAGACTGAAGAAATGTTGGTTTAAGAGTTGTAAGCCCATTTCTTCCTTCTCGGTTTATCTTGGATTATAAGAACTTCTAGGCCAAGTAGTTGATGTTTTCATGAAACACATGAGTTAGATGGTGTTTGGGAGAGTCAATAGATGTTTGTCATGCACCCACGGTGTTTGAAGACTCAAGTTATCGTGGTTGAAGAGTTATAAGCCCATTTCTTCCTTCTCAGTTTATCTTGGATTATAAGAACTTCTAGGCCAAGTAGTTGATGTTTTCATGAAACACATGAGTTAGATGGTGTTTGGGAGAGACAATAGATGTTTGCCATGCACCCACGGTGTTTGAAGACTGAAGAAATCTTGGTTTAAGAGTTGTTAGCCCATTTGTTCCTTCTCGGTTTATCTTGGATTATAAGAACTTCTAGGCCAAGTAGTTGATGTTTTCATGAAACACATGAGTTAGATGGTGTTTGGGAGAGTCAATAGATGTTTGTCAAGCACCCACGGTGTTTGAAGACTGAAGAAATCATGGTTTAAGAGTTGTAAGCCCATTTCTTCCTTCTCGGTTTATCTTGGATTATAAGAACTTCTAGGCCAAGTAGTTGAGGTTTTCATGAAACACATGAGTTAGATGGTGTTTGGGAGAGTCAATAGATGTTTGTCATGCACCCACGGTGTTTGAAGACTGAAGAAATGTTGGTTTAAGAGTTGTAAGCCTATTTGTTCTTTCTCAGTTTATCTTGGATTATAAGAACTTCGAGGCCAAGTAGTTGATGTTTTCATGAAACACATGAGTTAGATGGTGTCAGGGTGACTTAATAGATGTTTGTCAAGCACCCACGGTGTTTGAAGACTGAAGAAATGTTGGTTTAAGAGTTGTAAGCCCATTTGTTCCTTCTAGGTTTATCTTGGATTATAAGAACTTCTAGGCCAAGTAGTTGATGTTTTCATGAAACACATGAGTTAGATGGTGTTTGGGAGAGTCAATAGATGTTTGTCATGCACCCACGGTGTTTGAAGACTGAAGAAATGTTGGTTTAAGAGTTGTAAGCCCATTTGTTCCTTCTCGGTTTATCTTGGATTATAAGAACTTCTAGGCCAAGTAGTTGATGTTTTCATGAAACACATGAGTTAGATGGTGTACGGGAGAGTCAATAGATGTTTGTCAAGCACCCACGGTGATTGAAGACTCAAGTTATCGTGGTTGAAGAGTTATAAGCCCATTTCTTCCTTCTCAGTTTATCTTGGATTATAAGAACTTCTAGGCCAAGTAGTTGATGTTTTCATGAAACACATGAGTTAGATGGTGTTTGGGAGAGACAATAGATGTTTGCCATGCACCCACGGTGTTTGAAGACTGAAGAAATCTTGGTTTAAGAGTTGTTAGCCCATTTGTTCCTTCTCGGTTTATCTTGGATTATAAGAACTTCTAGGCCAAGTAGTTGATGTTTTCATGAAACACATGAGTTAGATGGTGTCAGGGTGACTTAATAGATGTTTGTCAAGTACCCACGGTGTTTGAAGACTGAAGAAATCTTGGTTTAAGAGTTGTAAGCCCATTTGTTCCTTCTCAGTTTATCTTGGATTATAAGAACTTCTAGGCCAAGTAGTTGATGTTTTCATGAAACACATGAGTTAGATGGTGTACGGGAGAGTCAATAGATATTTGTCAAGCACCCACGGTGATTGAAGACTCAAGTTATCGTGGTTGAAGAGTTATAAGCCCATTTCTTCCTTCTCAGTTTATCTTGGATTATAAGAACTTCTAGGCCAAGTAGTTGATGTTTTCATGAAACACATGAGTTAGATGGTGTTTGGGAGAGACAATAGATGTTTGCCATGCACCCACGGTGTTTGAAGACTGAAGAAATCTTGGTTTAAGAGTTGTTAGCCCATTTGTTCCTTCTCAGTTTATCTTGGATTATAAGAACTTCTAGGCCAAGTAGTTGATGTTTTCATGAAACACATGAGTTAGATGGTGTTTGGGAGAGACAATAGATGTTTGCCATGCACCCACGGTGTTTGAAGACTGAAGAAATCTTGGTTTAAGAGTTGTTAGCCCATTTGTTCCTTCTCGGTTTATCTTGGATTATAAGAACTTCTAGGCCAAGTAGTTGATGTTTTCATGAAACACATGAGTTAGATGGTGTTTGGGAGAGTCAATAGATGTTTGTCAAGCACCCACGGTGTTTGAAGACTCAAGTTATCGTGGTTGAAGAGTTATAAGCCCATTTCTTCCTTCTCAGTTTATCTTGAATTATAAGAACTTCTAGGCCAAGTAGTTGATGTTTTCACGAAAGACATGAGTTAAATGGTGTCAAGGTGAGTTAATAGATGTTTGTCGGGCACCCAATGTGTTTGAAGACTGAAGAAATGTTGGTTTATGAGTTGTTAGCCCATTTGTTCCTTCTCAGTATATCTTGGATTATAAGAACTTCTAGGCCAAGTAGTTGATGTTTTCATGAAACACATGAGTTAGATGGTGTTTGGGAGAGTCAATAGATGTTTGTCATGCACCCACGGTGTTTGAAGACTGAAGAAATGTTGGTTTAAGAGTTGTAAGCCCATTTGTTCCTTCTCGGTTTATCTTGGATTATAAGAACTTCTAGGCCAAGTAGTTGATGTTTTCATGAAACACATGAGTTAGATGGTGTTTGGGAGAGTCAATAGATGTTTGTCATGCACCCACGGTGTTTGAAGACTGAAGAAATGTTGGTTTAAGAGTTGTAAGCCCATTTGTTCCTTCTCGGTTTATCTTGGATTATAAGAACTTCTAGGCCAAGTAGTTGATGTTTTCATGAAACACATGAGTTAGATGGTGTTTGGGAGAGTCAATAGATGTTTGTCATGCACCCACGGTGTTTGAAGACTGAAGAAATGTTGGTTTATGAGTTGTAAGCCCATTTGTTCCTTCTCAGATTATCTTGGATTATAAGAACTTCTAGGCCAAGTAGTTGATGTTTTCATGAAACACATGAGTTAGATGGTGTTTGGGAGAGTCAATAGATGTTTGTCAAGCACGGTCGGTGTTTGAAGATTGAAGAAATGTTGGTTTAAGTGTTGTAAGCCCATTTGTTCCATCTCAGTTTATCTTGGATTATACGAACTTCTAGGCCAAGTAGTTGATGTTTTCATGAAACACATGAGTTAGATGGTGTTTGGGAGAGTCAATAGATGTTTGTCAAGCACCCACGGTGTTTGAAGACTGAAGAAATCTTGGTTTAAGAGTTGTAAGCCCATTTGTTCCTTCTCGGTTTATCTTGGATTATAAGAACTTCTAGGCCAAGTAGTTGATGTTTTCATGAAACACATGAGTTAGATGGTGTTTGGGAGAGTCAATAGATGTTTGTCATGCACCCACGGTGTTTGAAGACTGAAGAAATCTTGGTTTAAGAGTTGTAAGCCCATTTGTTCCTTCTCAGTTTATCTTGGATTATAAGAACTTCTAGGCCAAGTAGTTGATGTTTTCATGAAACACATGAGTTAGATGGTGTCAGGGTGACTTAATAGATGTTTGTCAAGCACCCACGGTGTTTGAAGACTCAAGTTATCGTGGTTGAAGAGTTATAAGCCCATTTCTTCCTTCTCAGTTTATCTTGGATTATAAGAACTTCTAGGCCAAGTAGTTGATGTTTTCATGAAACACATGAGTTAGATGGTGTTTGGGAGAGACAATAGATGTTTGTCATGCACCCACGGTGTTTGAAGACTGAAGAAATCTTGGTTTAAGAGTTGTTAGCCCATTAGTTCCTTCTCAGTTTATCTTGGATTATAAGAACTTCTAGGCCAAGTAGTTGATGTTTTCATGAAACACATGAGTTAGATGGTGTAAGGGAGACTGAATAGATGTTTGCCATGCACCCACGGTGTTTGAAGACTGAAGAAATCTTGGTTTAAGAGTTGTAAGCCCATTTCTTCCTTCTCGGTTTATCTTGGATTATAAGAACTTCTAGGCCAAGTAGTTGATGTTTTCATGAAACACATGAGTTAGATGGTGTACGGGAGAGTCAATAGATATTTGTCAAGCACCCACGGTGATTGAAGACTCAAGAAATCGTGGTTGAAGAGTTATAAGCCCATTTCTTCCTTCTCAGTTTATCTTGGATTATAAGAACTTCTAGGCCAAGTAGTTGATGTTTTCATGAAACACATGAGTTAGATGGTGTTTGGGAGAGTCAATAGATGTTTGCCATGCACCCACGGTGTTTGAAGACTGAAGAAATCTTGGTTTAAGAGTTGTTAGCCCATTTGTTCCTTCTCAGTTTATCTTGGATTATAAGAACTTCTAGGCCAAGTAGTTGATGTTTTCATGAAACACATGAGTTAGATGGTGTTTGGGAGAGTCAATAGATGTTTGTCATGCACCCACGGTGTTTGAAGACTGAAGAAATCTTGGTTTAAGAGTTGTAAGCCCATTTGTCCCTTCTCAGTTTATCTTGGATTATAAGAACTTCTAGGCCAAGTAGTTGATGTTTTCATGAAACACATGAGTTAGATGGTGTTTGGGAGAGTCAATAGATGTTTGTCATGCACCCACGGTGATTGAAGACTGAAGAAATCTTGGTTTAAGAGTTGTAAGCCCATTTGTTCCTTCTCGGTTTATCTTGGATTATAAGAACTTCTAGGCCAAGTAGTTGATGTTTTCATGAAACACATGAGTTAGATGGTGTTTGGGAGAGTCAATAGATGTTTGTCAAGCACCCACGGTGATTTAAGACTCAAGAAATCGTGGTTGAAGAGTTATAAGCCCATTTCTTCCTTCTCAGTTTATCTTGGATTATAAGAACTTCTAGGCCAAGTAGTTGATGTTTTCATGAAACACATGAGTTAGATGGTGTTTGGGAGAGTCAATAGATGTTTGTCAAGCACCCACGGTGTTTGAAGACTGAAGAAATCTTGGTTTAAGAGTTGTAAGCCCATTTGTTCCTTCTCGGTTTATCTTGGATTATAAGAACTTCTAGGCCAAGTAGTTGATGTTTTCATGAAACACATGAGTTAGATGGTGTTTGGGAGAGTCAATAGATGTTTGCCATGCACCCACGGTGTTTGAAGACTGAAGAAACGTTGGTTTAAGAGTTGTTAGCCCATTTGTTCCTTCTCAGTTTATCTTGGATTATAAGAACTTCTAGGCCAAGTAGTTGATGTTTTCATGAAACACATGAGTTAGATGGTGTTTGGGAGAGACAATAGATGTTTGCCATGCACCCACGGTGTTTGAAGACTGAAGAAATCTTGGTTTAAGAGTTGTTAGCCCATTTGTTCCTTCTCGGTTTATCTTGGATTATAAGAACTTCTAGGCCAAGTAGTTGATGTTTTCATGAAACACATGAGTTAGATGGTGTACGGGAGAGTCAATAGATGTTTGTCAAGCACCCACGGTGTTCGAAGACTGAAGAAATGTTGGTTTAAGAGTTGTAAGCCCATTTCTTCCTTCTCGGTTTATCTTGGATTATAAGAACTTCTAGGCCAAGTAGTTGATGTTTTCATGAAACACATGAGTTAGATGGTGTTTGGGAGAGTCAATAGATGTTTGTCATGCACCCACGGTGTTTGAAGACTGAAGAAATCTTGGTTTAAGAGTTGTAAGCCCATTTGTTCCTTCTCAGTTTATCTTGGATTATAAGAACTTCGAGGCCAAGTAGTTGATGTTTTCATGAAACACATGAGTTAGATGGTGTCAGGGTGACTTAATAGATGTTTGTCAAGCACCCACGGTGTTTGAAGACTGAAGAAATGTTGGTTTAAGAGTTGTAAGCCCATTTGTTCCTTCTCGGTTTATCTTGGATTATAAGAACTTCTAGGCCAAGTAGTTGATGTTTTCATGAAACACATGAGTTAGATGGTGTTTGGGAGAGTCAATAGATGTTTGTCATGCACCCACGGTGTTTGAAGACTGAAGAAATCTTGGTTTAAGAGTTGTAAGCCCATTTGTTCCTTCTCAGTTTATCTTGGATTATAAGAACTTCTAGGCCAAGTAGTTGATGTTTTCATGAAACACATGAGTTAGATGGTGTTTGGGAGAGGTAATAGATGTTTGCCATGCACCCACGGTGTTTGAAGACTGAAGAAATCTTGGTTTAAGAGTTGTAAGCCCATTTGTTCCTTCTCAGTTTATCTTGGATTATAAGAACTTCTAGGCCAAGTAGTTGATGTTTTCATGAAACACATGAGTTAGATGGTGTTTGGGAGAGTCAATAGATGTTTGTCATGCACCCACGGTGTTTGAAGACTGAAGAAATGTTGGTTTAAGAGTTGTAAGCCCATTTGTTCCTTCTCGGTTTATCTTGGATTATAAGAACTTCTAGGCCAAGTAGTTGATGTTTTCATGAAACACATGAGTTAGATGGTGTACGGGAGAGTCAATAGATGTTTGTCAAGCACCCACGGTGATTGAAGACTCAAGTTATCGTGGTTGAAGAGTTATAAGCCCATTTCTTCCTTCTCAGTTTATCTTGGATTATAAGAACTTCTAGGCCAAGTAGTTGATGTTTTCATGAAACACATGAGTTAGATGGTGTTTGGGAGAGGTAATAGATGTTTGTCATGCACCCACGGTGTTTGAAGACTGAAGAAATGTTGGTTTAAGAGTTGTAAGCCCATTTGTTCCTTCTCGGTTTATCTTGGATTATAAGAACTTCTAGGCCAAGTAGTTGATGTTTTCATGAAACACATGAGTTAGATGGTGTTTGGGAGAGTCAATAGATGTTTGTCATGCACCCACGGTGTTTGAAGACTGAAGAAATGTTGGTTTAAGAGTTGTAAGCCCATTTGTTCCTTCTCGGTTTATCTTGGATTATAAGAACTTCTAGGCCAAGTAGTTGATGTTTTCATGAAACACATGAGTTAGATGGTGTACGGGAGAGTCAATAGATGTTTGTCAAGCACCCACGGTGATTGAAGACTCAAGTTATCGTGGTTGAAGAGTTATAAGCCCATTTCTTCCTTCTCAGTTTATCTTGGATTATAAGAACTTCTAGGCCAAGTAGTTGATGTTTTCATGAAACACATGAGTTAGATGGTGTTTGGGAGAGACAATAGATGTTTGCCATGCACCCACGGTGTTTGAAGACTAAAGAAACGTTGGTTTAAGAGTTGTTAGCCCATTTGTTCCTTCTCAGTTTATCTTGGATTATAAGAACTTCTAGGCCAAGTAGTTGATGTTTTCATGAAACACATGAGTTAGATGGTGTTTGGGAGAGTCAATAGATGTTTGTCATGCGCCCACAGTGTTTGAAGACTGAAGAAATGTTGGTTTAAGAGTTGTAAGCCCATTTGTTCCTTCTCGGTTTATCTTGGATTATAAGAACTTCTAGGCCAAGTAGTTGATGTTTTCATGAAACACATGAGTTAGATGGTGTCAGGGTGACTTAATAGATGTTTGTCAAGCACCCACGGTGTTCGAAGACTGAAGAAATGTTGGTTTAAGAGTTGTAAGCCCATTTCTTCCTTCTCGGTTTATCTTGGATTATAAGAACTTCTAGGCCAAGTAGTTGATGTTTTCATGAAACACATGAGTTAGATGGTTTCAGGGTGACTTAATAGATGTTTGTCAAGCACCCACGGTGTTTGAAGACTGAAGAAATGTTGGTTTAAGAGTTGTAAGCCCATTTGTTCCTTCTCAGTTTATCTTGGATTATAAGAACTTCGAGGCCAAGTAGTTGATGTTTTCATGAAACACATGAGTTAGATGGTGTCAGGGTGACTTAATAGATGTTTGTCAAGCACCCACGGTGTTTGAAGACTGAAGAAATGATTGTTTAAGAGTTGTACGCCCATTTGTTCCTTCTCGGTTTATCTTGGATTATAAGAACTTCTAGGCCAAGTAGTTGATGTTTTCATGAAACACATGAGTTAGATGGTGTTTGGGAGAGTCAATAGATGTTTGTCATGCACCCACGGTGTTTGAAGACTGAAGAAATCTTGGTTTAAGAGTTGTAAGCCCATTTGTTCCTTCTCAGTTTATCTTGGATTATAAGAACTTCTAGGCCAAGTAGTTGATGTTTTCATGAAACACATGAGTTAGATGGTGTTTGGGAGAGTTAATAAATGTTTGTCATGCACCCACGGTGTTTGAAGACTGAAGAAATCTTGGTTTAAGAGTTGTAAGCCCATTTGTTCCTTCTCAGTTTATCTTGGATTATAAGAACTTCTAGGCCAAGTAGTTGATGTTTTCATGAAACACATGAGTTAGATGGTGTTTGGGAGAGTCAATAGATGTTTGTCATGCACCCACGGTGTTTGAAGACTGAAGAAATCTTGGTTTAAGAGTTGTAAGCCCATTTGTTCCTTCTCGGTTTATCTTGGATTATAAGAACTTCTAGGCCAAGTAGTTGATGTTTTCATGAAACACATGAGTTACATGGTGTTTGGGAGAGTCAATAGATGTTTGTCATGCACCCACGGTGACTGAAGACTCAAGTTGTCGTGGTTGAAGAGTTATAAGCCCATTTCTTCCTTCTCAGTTTATCTTGGATTATAAGAACTTCTAGGCCAAGTAGTTGATGTTTTCATGAAACACATGAGTTAGATGGTGTTTGGGAGAGTTAATAAATGTTTGTCATGCACCCACGATGTTTGAAGACTGAAGAAATCTTGGTTTAAGAGTTGTAAGCCCATTTGTTCCATCTCAGTTTATCTTGGATTATAAGAACTTCTAGGCCAAGTAGTTGATGTTTTCATGAAACACATGAGTTAGATGGTGTTTGGGAGAGTCAATAGATGTTTGTCATGCACCCACGGTGTTTGAAGACTGAAGAAATCTTGGTTTAAGAGTTGTAAGCCCATTTGTTCCTTCTCAGTTTATCTTGGATTATAAGAACTTCTAGGCCAAGTAGTTGATGTTTTCATGAAACACATGAGTTAGATGGTGTACGGGAGAGTCAATAGATGTTTGTCAAGCACCCACGGTGATTGAAGACTCAAGTTATCGTGGTTGAAGAGTTATAAGCCCATTTCTTCCTTCTCAGTTTATCTTGGATTATAAGAACTTCTAGGCCAAGTAGTTGATGTTTTCATGAAACACATGAGTTAGATGGTGTTTGGGAGAGTCAATAGATGTTTGTCATGCACCCACGGTGTTTGAAGACTGAAGAAATCTTGGTTTAAGAGTTGTAAGCCCATTTGTTCCTTCTCAGTTTATCTTGGATTATAAGAACTTCTAGGCCAAGTAGTTGATGTTTTCATGAAACACATGAGTTAGATGGTGTTTGGGAGAGTCAATAGATGTTTGTCATGCACCCACGGTGTTTGAAGACTGAAGAAATGTTGGTTTAAGAGTTGTAAGCCCATTTGTTCCTTCTCGGTTTATCTTGGATTATAAGAACTTCTAGGCCAAGTAGTTGATGTTTTCATGAAACACATGAGTTAGATGGTGTTTGGGAGAGTCAATAGATGTTTGTCAAGCACCCGCGGTGTTTGAAGACTCAAGTAATTGTGGATTAAGAGTTGTAAGCCCATTTCTTCCTTCTCGGTTTATCTTGGATTATAAGAACTTCTAGGCCAAGTAGTTGATGTTTTCATGAAACACATGAGTTAGATGGTTTTTGGGTGAGTCAATAGATGTTTGTCAAGCACCCACGGTGTTTGAAGACTGAAGAAATGTTGGTTTAAGAGTTGTAAGCCCATTTGTTCCTTCTCGGTTTATCTTGGATTATAAGAACTTCTAGGCCAAGTAGTTGATGTTTTCATGAAACACATGAGTTAGATGGTGTTTGGGAGAGACAATAGATGTTTGCCATGCACCCACGGTGTTTGAAGACTGAAGACATCTTGGTTTAAGAGTTGTTAGCCCATTTGTTCCTTCTCGGTTTATCTTGGATTATAAGAACTTCTAGGCCAAGTAGTTGATGTTTTCATGAAACACATGAGTTAGATGGTGTTTGGGAGAGTCAATAGATGTTTGTCATGCACCCACGGTGTTTGAAGACTGAAGAAATGTTGGTTTAAGAGTTGTAAGCCCATTTGTTCCTTCTCGGTTTATCTTGGATTATAAGAACTTCTAGGCCAAGTAGTTGATGTTTTCTTGAAACACATGAGTTAGATGGTGTTTGGGAGAGACAATAGATGTTTGCCATGCACCCACGGTGTTTGAAGACTAAAGAAACGTTGGTTTAAGAGTTGTAAGCCCATTTGTTCCTTCTCGGTTTATCTTGGATTATAAGAACTTCTAGGCCAAGTAGTTGATGTTTTCATGAAACACATGAGTTAGATGGTGTTTAGGAGAGTCAATAGATGTTTGTCAAGCACCCACGGTGTTTGAAGACTCAAGTTATCGTGGTTGAAGAGTTATAAGCCCATTTCTTCCTTCTCAGTTTATCTTGGATTATAAGAACTTCTAGGCCAAGTAGTTGATGTTTTCATGAAACACATGAGTTAGATGGTGTTTGGGAGAGTCAATAGATGTTTGTCAAGCAACCACGGTGTTTGAAGACTGAAGAAATCTTGGTTTAAGAGTTGTTAGCCCATTTGTTCCTTCTCAGTTTATCTTGGATTATAAGAACTTCTAGGCCAAGTAGTTGATGTTTTCATGAAACACATGAGTTAGATGGTGTTTGGGAGAGTCAATAGATGTTTGTCATGCACCCACGGTGTTTGAAGACTGAAGAAATGTTGGTTTAAGAGTTGTTAGCCCATTTGTTCCTTCTCAGTTTATCTTGGATTATAAGAACTTCTAGGCCAAGTAGTTGATGTTTTCATGAAACACATGAGTTAGATGGTGTTTGGGAGAGTCAATAGATGTTTGTCATGCACCCACGGTGTTTGAAGACTGAAGAAATCTTGGTTTAAGAGTTGTTAGCCCATTTGTTCCTTCTCAGTTTATCTTGGATTATAAGAACTTCTAGGCCAAGTAGTTGATGTTTTCATGAAACACATGAGTTAGATGGTGTTTGGGAGAGTCAATAGATGTTTGTCAAGCACCCACGGTGTTTGAAGACTGAAGAAATCTTGGTTTAAGAGTTGTAAGCCCATTTCTTCCTTCTCGGTTTATCTTGGATTATAAGAACTTCTAGGCCAAGTAGTTGATGTTTTCATGAAACACATGAGTTAGATGGTGTTTGGGAGAGTCAATAGATGTTTGTCAAGCACCCACGGTGTTTGAAGACTGAAGAAATGTTGGTTTAAGAGTTGTAAGCCCATTTGTTCCTTCTCGGTTTATCTTGGATTATAAGAACTTCTAGGCCAAGTAGTTGATGTTTTCATGAAACACATGAGTTAGATGGTGTTTGGGAGACTCAATAGATGTTTGTCAAGCACCCACGGTGTTTGAAGACTGAAGAAATGTTGGTTTAAGAGTTGTAAGCCCATTTGTTCCTTCTCAGTTTATCTTGGATTATAAGAACTTCTAGGCCAAGTAGTTGATGTTTTCATGAAACACATGAGTTAGATGGTGTTTGGGAGAGTCAATAGATGTTTGTCATGCGCCCACAGTGTTTGAAGACTGAAGAAATCTTGGTTTAAGAGTTGTAAGCCCATTTGTTCCTTCTCGGTTTATCTTGGATTATAAGAACTTCTAGGCCAAGTAGTTGATGTTTTCATGAAACACATGAGTTAGATGGTGTTTGGGAGAGTCAATAGATGTTTGTCATGCGCCCACGGTGTTTGAAGACTGAAGAAATCTTGGTTTAAGAGTTGTAAGCCCATTTGTTCCTTCTCAGTTTATCTTGGATTATAAGAACTTCTAGGCCAAGTAGTTGATGTTTTCATGAAACACATGAGTTAGATGGTGTTTGGGAGAGTCAATAGATGTTTGTCATGCACCCACGGTGTTTGAAGACTGAAGAAATCTTGGTTTAAGAGTTGTAAGCCCATTTGTTCCTTCTCGGTTTATCTTGGATTATAAGAACTTCTAGGCCAAGTAGTTGATGTTTTCATGAAACACATGAGTTAGATGGTGTTTGGGAGAGTCAATAGATGTTTGTCAAGCACCCACGGTGTTTGAAGACTGAAGAAATCTTGGTTTAAGAGTTGTTAGCCCATTTGTTCCTTCTCGGTTTATCTTGGATTATAAGAACTTCTAGGCCAAGTAGTTGATGTTTTCATGAAACACATGAGTTAGATGGTGTACGGGAGAGTCAATAGATGTTTGTCAAGCACCCACGGTGATTGAAGACTCAAGTTATCGTGGTTGAAGAGTTATAAGCCCATTTGTTCCTTCTCAGTTTATCTTGGATTATAAGAACTTCTAGGCCAAGTAGTTGATGTTTTCATGAAACACATGAGTTAGATGGTGTTTGGGAGTGTCAATAGATGTTTGTCATGCACCCACGGTGTTTGAAGACTGAAGAAATGTTGGTTTAAGAGTTGTAAGCCCATTTGTTCCTTCTCAGTTTATCTTGGATTATAAGAACTTCTAGGCCAAGTAGTTGATGTTTTCATGAAACACATGAGTTAGATGGTGTACGGGAGAGTCAATAGATGTTTGTCAAGCACCCACGGTGTTTGAAGACTGAAGAAATCTTGGTTGAAGAGTTATAAGCCCATTTCTTCCTTCTCGGTTTATCTTGGATTATAAGAACTTCTAGGCCAAGTAGTTGATGTTTTCATGAAACACATGAGTTAGATGGTGTTTGGGAGAGTCAATAGATGTTTGTCAAGCACCCACGGTGTTTGAAGACTGAAGAAATCTTGGTTTCAGAGTTGTAAGCCCATTTGTTCCTTCTCGGTTTATCTTGGATTATAAGAACTTCTAGGCCAAGTAGTTGATGTTTTCATGAAACACATGAGTTAGATGGTGTTTGGGAGAGTCAATAGATGTTTGTCATGCACCCACGGTGTTTGAAGACTGAAGAAATGTTGGTTTAAGAGTTGTTAGCCCATTTGTTCCTTCTCAGTTTATCTTGGATTATAAGAACTTCTAGGCCAAGTAGTTGATGTTTTCATGAAACACATGAGTTAGATGGTGTTTGGGAGAGTCAATAGATGTTTGTCATGCACCCACGGTGTTTGAAGACTGAAGAAATCTTGGTTTAAGAGTTGTTAGCCCATTTGTTCCTTCTCAGTTTATCTTGGATTATAAGAACTTCTAGGCCAAGTAGTTGATGTTTTCATGAAACACATGAGTTAGATGGTGTACGGGAGAGTCAATAGATGTTTGTCAAGCACCCACGGTGTTTGAAGACTGAAGAAATCTTGGTTTCAGAGTTGTAAGCCCATTTCTTCCTTCTCGGTTTATCTTGGATTATAAGAACTTCTAGGCCAAGTAGTTGATGTTTTCATGAAACACATGAGTTAGATGGTGTTTGGGAGAGTCAATAGATGTTTGTCAAGCACCCACGGTGTTTGAAGACTGAAGAAATCTTGGTTTAAGAGTTGTAAGCCCATTTGTTCCTTCTCGGTTTATCTTGGATTATAAGAACTTCTAGGCCAAGTAGTTGATGTTTTCATGAAACACATGAGTTAGATGGTGTATGGGAGAGTCAATAGATGTTTGTCATGCACCCACGGTGTTTGAAGACTGAAGAAATGTTGGTTTAAGAGTTGTAAGCCCATTTGTTCCTTCTCGGTTTATCTTGGATTATAAGAACTTCTAGGCCAAGTAGTTGATGTTTTCATGAAACACATGAGTTAGATGGTGTTTGGGAGAGTCAATATATGTTTGTCAAGCACCCGCGGTGTTTGAAGACTCAAGAAATTGTGGTTTAAGAGTTATAAGCACATTTCTTCCTTCTCTGATTATCTTGGATTATAAGAACTTCTTGGCCAAGTAGTTGATGTTTTCATGAAACACATGAGTTAGATGGTGTTTGGGAGAGTCAATAGATGTTTGTCAAGCACCCACGGTGTTTGCAGACTTAAGAAATGTTCTTTTAAGAGTTGTAAGCCCATTTGTTCCTTCTCAGTTTATCTTGGATTATAAGAACTTCTAGGCCAAGTAGTTGATGTTTTCATGAAACAAATGAGTTAGATGGTGTATGTGAGAGTCAATAGATGTTTGTCAAGCACCCATGGTGTTTGAAGACTCACTAAACGTTGGTTTAAGAGTTGTTAGCCCATTTGTTCCTTCTCAGTTTATCTTGGATTATAAGAACTTCTAGGCCAAGTAGTTGATGTTTTCATGAAACACATGAGTTAGATGGTGTTTGGGAGAGTCAATAGATGTTTGTCATGCACCCACGGTGTTTGAAGACTGAAGAAATCTTGGTTTAAGAGTTGTAAGCCCATTTGTTCCTTCTCGGCTTATCTTGGATTATAAGAACTTCTAGGCCAAGTAGTTGATGTTTTCATGAAACCCATGAGTTAAATGGTGTTTGGGAGAGTCAAAAGATGTTTGTCATGCACCCACGGTGTTTGAAGACTCAAGTAATCGTGGTTTAAGAGTTATAAGCCCATTTCTTCCTTCTCAGTTTATCTTGGATTATAAGAACTTCTAGGCCAAGTAGTTGATGTTTTCATGAAACACATGAGTTAGATGGTGTTTGGGAGAGTCAATAGATGTTTGTCATGCACCCACGGTGTTTGAAGACTGAAGAAACGTTGGTTTAAGTGTTGTAATCCCATTTGTTCCATCTCAGTTTATCTTGGATTATACGAACTTCTAGGCCAAGTAGTTGATGTTTTCATGAAACACATGAGTTAGATGCTGTTTGGGAGAGTCAATAGATGTTTGTCATGCACCCACGGTGTTTGAAGACTGAAGAAATCTTGGTTTAAGAGTTGTAAGCCCATTTGTTCCTTCTCGGTTTATCTTGGATTATAAGAACTTCTAGGCCAAGTAGTTGATGTTTTCATGAAACACATGAGTTAGATGGTGTACGGGAGAGTCAATAGATGTTTGTCAAGCACCCACGGTGTTTGAAGACTCAAGTTATTGTGGTTTAAGAGTTATAAGCTCATTTCTTCCTTCTCGGTTTATCTTGGATTATAAGAACTTCTAGGCCAAGTAGTTGATGTTTTCATGAAACACATGAGTTAGATGGTGTTTGGGAGAGTCAATAGATGTTTGTCATGCACCCACGGTGTTTGAAGACTGAAGAAATCTTGGTTTAAGAGTTGTAAGCCCATTTGTTCCTTCTCAGTTTATCTTGGATTATAAGAACTTCTAGGCCAAGTAGTTGATGTTTTCATGAAACACATGAGTTAGATGGTGTACGGGAGAGTCAATAGATGTTTGTCAAGCACCCACGGTGATTGAAGACTCAAGTTATCGTGGTTGAAGAGTTATAAGCCCATTTCTTCCTTCTCAGTTTATCTTGGATTATAAGAACTTCTAGGCCAAGTAGTTGATGTTTTCATGAAACACATGAGTTAGATGGTGTTTGGGAGAGACAATAGATGTTTGTCAAGCACCCACGGTGTTTGAAGACTGAAGAAATCTTGGTTTAAGAGTTGTTAGCCCATTTGTTCCTTCTCAGTTTATCTTGGATTATAAGAACTTCTAGGCCAAGTAGTTGATGTTTTCATGAAACACATGAGTTAGATGGTGTTTGGGAGAGTCAATAGATGTTTGTCATGCACCCACGATGTTTGAAGACTGAAGAAATCCTGGTTTAAGAGTTGTTAGCCCATTTGTTCCTTCTCAGTTTATCTTGGATTATAAGAACTTCTAGGCCAAGTAGTTGATGTTTTCATGAAACACATGAGTTAGATGGTGTTTGGGAGAGTCAATAGATGTTTGTCAAGCACCCACGGTGTTTGAAGACTCAAGTTATCGTGGTTTAAGAGTTATAAGCCCATTTCTTCCTTCTCGGTTTATCATGGATTATAAGAACCTCTATGACAAGAAGTTGAGGTTTTCGTGAAACACATGAGTTAGATGGTGTTTGGGTGAGTCAATAGATGTTTGTCAAGCACCCACGGTGTTTGAAGACAGAAGAAATGTTGGTTTAAGAGTTGTAAGCCCATTTGTTCCTTCTCGGTTTATCTTGGATTATAAGAACTTCTAGGCCAAGTAGTTGATGTTTTCATGAAACACATGAGTTAGATGGTGTTTGGGAGAGTCAATAGATGTTTGTCATGCACCCACGGTGTTTGAAGACTGAAGAAATGTTGGTTTAAGAGTTGTAAGCCCATTTGTTCCTTCTCGGTTTATCTTGGATTATAAGAACTTCTAGGCCAAGTAGTTGATGTTTTCATGAAACACATGAGTTAGATGGTGTTTGGGAGAGTCAATAGATGTTTGTCATGCACCCACGGTGTTTGAAGACTGAAGAAATGTTGGTTTAAGAGTTGTAAGCCCATTTGTTCCTTCTCAGTTTATCTTGGATTATAAGAACTTCTAGGCCAAGTAGTTGATGTTTTCATGAAACACATGAGTTAGATGGTGTTTGGGAGAGTCAATAGATGTTTGTCATGCGCCCACAGTGTTTGAAGACTGAAGAAATCTTGGTTTAAGAGTTGTAAGCCCATTTGTTCCTTCTCAGTTTATCTTGGATTATAAGAACTTCTAGGCCAAGTAGTTGATGTTTTCATGAAACACATGAGTTAGATGGTGTTTGGGAGAGTCAATAGATGTTTGTCAAGCACCCACGGTGTTCGAAGACTGAAGAAATGTTGGTTTAAGAGTTGTAAGCCCATTTCTTCCTTCTCGGTTTATCTTGGATTATAAGAACTTCTAGGCCAAGTAGTTGATGTTTTCATGAAACACATGAGTTAGATGGTGTTTGGGAGAGACAATAGATGTTTGCCATGCACCCACGGTGTTTGAAGACTGAAGAAATGTTGGTTTAAGAGTTGTAAGCCCATTTGTTCCTTCTCGGTTTATCTTGGATTATAAGAACTTCTAGGCCAAGTAGTTGATGTTTTCTTGAAACACATGAGTTAGATGGTGTTTGGGAGAGACAATAGATGTTTGCCATGCACCCACGGTGTTTGAAGACTGAAGACATCTTGGTTTAAGAGTTGTAAGCCCATTTCTTCCTTCTCGGTTTATCTTGGATTATAAGAACTTCTAGGCCAAGTAGTTGATGTTTTCATGAAACACATGAGTTACATGGTGTTTGGGAGAGTCAATAGATGTTTGTCATGCACCCACGGTGACTGAAGACTCAAGTTGTCGTGGTTGAAGAGTTATAAGCCCATTTCTTCCTTCTCAGTTTATCTTGGATTATAAGAACTTCTAGGCCAAGTAGTTGATGTTTTCATGAAACACATGAGTTAGATGGTGTTTGGGAGAGACAATAGATGTTTGCCATGCACCCACGGTGTTTGAAGACTGAAGAAATCTTGGTTTAAGAGTTGTTAGCCCATTTGTTCCTTCTCGGTTTATCTTGGATTATAAGAACTTCTAGGCCAAGTAGTTGATGTTTTCATGAAACACATGAGTTAGATGGTGTACGGGAGAGTCAATAGATGTTTGTCAAGCACCCACGGTGATTGAAGACTCAAGTTATCGTGGTTGAAGAGTTATAAGCCCATTTCTTCCTTCTCAGTTTATCTTGGATTATAAGAACTTCTAGGCCAAGTAGTTGATGTTTTCATGAAACACATGAGTTAGATGGTGTCAGGGTGACTTAATAGATGTTTGTCAAGCACCCACGGTGTTTGAAGACTGAAGAAATGTTGGTTTAAGAGTTGTTAGCCCATTTGTTCCTTCTCAGTTTATCTTGGATTATAAGAACTTCTAGGCCAAGTAGTTGATGTTTTCATGAAACACATGAGTTAGATGGTGTTTGGGAGAGTCAATAGATGTTTGTCATGCACCCACGGTGTTTGAAGACTGAAGAAATGTTGGTTTAAGAGTTGTAAGCCCATTTGTTCCTTCTCAGTTTATCTTGGATTATAAGAACTTCTAGGCCAAGTAGTTGATGTTTTCATGAAACACATGAGTTAGATGGTGTTTGGGAGAGTCAATAGATGTTTGTCAAGCACCCACGGTGTTTGAAGACTCAAGTTATTGTGGTTTAAGAGTTATAAGCTCATTTCTTCCTTCTCGGTTTATCTTGGATTATAAGAACTTCTAGGCCAAGTAGTTGATGTTTTCATGAAACACATGAGTTAGATGGTGTTTGGGAGAGTCAATAGATGTTTGTCATGCACCCACGGTGTTTGAAGACTGAAGAAATGTTGGTTTAAGAGTTGTAAGCCCATTTGTTCCTTCTCAGTTTATCTTGGATTATAAGAACTTCTAGGCCAAGTAGTTGATGTTTTCATGAAACACATGAGTTAGATGGTGTTTGGGAGAGTCAATAGATGTTTGTCATGCACCCACGGTGTTTGAAGAGTGAAGAAATGTTGGTTTAAGAGTTGTAAGCCCATTTGTTCCTTCTCGGTTTATCTTGGATTATAAGAACTTCTAGGCCAAGTAGTTGATGTTTTCATGAAACACATGAGTTAGATGGTGTTTGGGAGAGTCAATAGATGTTTGTCATGCACCCACGGTGTTTGAAGACTGAAGAAACGTTGGTTTAAGAGTTCTAATCCCATTTGTTCCATCTCAGTTTATCTTGGATTAGACGAACTTCTAGGCCAAGTAGTTGATGTTTTCATGAAACACATGAGTTAGATGGTGTTTGGGAGAGACAATAGATGTTTGCCATGCACCCACGGTGTTTGAAGACTGAAGAAATCTTGGTTTAAGAGTTGTTAGCCCATTTGTTCCTTCTCAGTTTATCTTGGATTATAAGAACTTCTAGGCCAAGTAGTTGATGTTTTCATGAAACACATGAGTTAGATGGTGTTTGGGAGAGTCAATAGATGTTTGTCAAGCACCCACGGTGTTTGAAGACTGAAGAAATCTTGGTTTAAGAGTTATAAGCCCATTTCTTCCTTCTCGGTTTATCTTGGATTATAAGAACTTCTAGGCCAAGTAGTTGATGTTTTCATGAAACACATGAGTTAGATGGTGTTTGGCAGAGTCAATAGATGTTTGTCAAGCACCCACGGTGTTCGAAGACTGAAGAAATGTTGGTTTAAGAGTTGTAAGCCCATTTCTTCCTTCTCGGTTTATCTTGGATTATAAGAACTTCTAGGCCAAGTAGTTGATGTTTTCATGAAACACATGAGTTAGATGGTGTTTGGGAGAGTCAATAGATGTTTGTCATGCACCCACGGTGTTTGAAGACTGAAGAAATGTTGGTTTAAGAGTTGTAAGCCCATTTGTTCCTTCTCGGTTTATCTTGGATTATAAGAACTTCTAGGCCAAGTAGTTGATGTTTTCATGAAACACATGAGTTAGATGGTGTTTGGGAGAGTCAATAGATGTTTGTCATGCACCCACGGTGTTTGAAGACTGAAGAAATCTTGGTTTAAGAGTTGTTAGCCCATTTGTTCCTTCTCGGTTTATCTTGGATTATAAGAACTTCTAGGCCAAGTAGTTGATGTTTTCATGAAACACATGAGTTAGATGGTGTACGGGAGAGTCAATAGATATTTGTCAAGCACCCACGGTGATTGAAGACTCAAGTTATCGTGGTTGAAGAGTTATAAGCCCATTTCTTCCTTCTCAGTTTATCTTGGATTATAAGAACTTCTAGGCCAAGTAGTTGATGTTTTCATGAAACACATGAGTTAGATGGTGTTTGGGAGAGTCAATAGATGTTTGCCATGCACCCACGGTGTTTGAAGACTGAAGAAATCTTGGTTTAAGAGTTGTTAGCCCATTTGTTCCTTCTCAGTTTATCTTGGATTATAAGAACTTCTAGGCCAAGTAGTTGATGTTTTCATGAAACACATGAGTTAGATGGTGTTTGGGAGAGTCAATAGATGTTTGTCATGCACCCACGGTGTTTGAAGACTAAAGAAATGTTGGTTTAAGAGTTGTAAGCCCATTTGTTCCATCTCAGTTTATCTTGGATTATAAGAACTTCTAGGCCAAGTAGTTGATGTTTTCATGAAACACATGAGTTAGATGGTGTTTGGGAGAGTCAATAGATGTTTGTCAAGCACCCACGGTGTTTGAAGACTGAAGAAATCTTGGTTTAAGAGTTGTAAGCCCATTTCTTCCTTCTCGGTTTATCTTGGATTATAAGAACTTCTAGGCCAAGTAGTTGATGTTTTCATGAAACACATGAGTTAGATGGTGTTTGGGAGAGACAATAGATGTTTGTCAAGCACCCACGGTGTTTGAAGACTGAAGAAATGTTGGTTTAATAGTTGTAAGCCCATTTCTTCCTTCTCAGTTTATCTTGGATTATAAGAACTTCTAGGCCAAGTTGTTGATGTTTTCATGAAACACATGAGTTAGATGGTTTCAGGGTGACTTAATAGATGTTTGTCAAGCACCCACGGTGTTCGAAGACTGAAGAAATCTTGGTTTTAGAGTTGTAAGCCCATTTCTTCCTTCTCGGTTTATCTTGGATTATAAGAACTTCTAGGCCAAGTAGTTGATGTTTTCATGAAACACATGAGTTAGATGGTGTTTGGGAGAGTCAATAGATGTTTGTCATGCACCCACGGTGTTTGAAGACTGAAGAAATGTTGGTTTAAGAGTTGTTAGCCCATTTGTTCCTTCTCAGTTTATCTTGGATTATAAAAACTTCTAGGCCAAGTAGTTGCTGTTTTCATGAAACACATGTGTTAGATGGTGTATGGGAGAGTCAATAGATGTTTGTCATGCACCCACGGTGTTTGAAGACTGAAGAAATCTTGGTTTAAGAGTTGTTAGCCCATTTGTTCCTTGTCAGTTTATCTTGGATTATAAGAACTTCTAGGCCAAGTAGTTGATGTTTTCATGAAACACATGAGTTAGATGGTCTTTGGGAGAGTCAATAGATGTATGTCAAGCAGCCACGGTGTTTGAAGACTCAAGTTATTGTGGTTTAAGAGTTATAAGCCCATTTCTTTCTTCTCGGTTTATCATGGATTATAAGAACCTCTATGACAAGTAGTTGAGGTTTTCAGGAAACACATGAGTTAGATGGTGTCAGGGAGAGTCAATAGATGTTTGTCAAGCACCCACGGTGTTTGAAGACTCAAGAAATGATGGTTTAAGAGTTGTAAGCCCATTTGTTCGGTCTAGGGTTATCTTGGATGATTAGAGCTTATAGGCCAAGTAGTTGATGTTTTCATGAAACACCTGAGTTAGATTGTGTAGTGGAGAGACAATAGATGTTTGTCAAGCACCCACGGTGTTTGAAGACTGAAGAAATGTTGGTTTAAGAGTTGTAAGCCCATTTGTTCCTTCTCAGTTTATCTTGGATTATAAGAACTTCTAGGCCAAGTAGTTGATGTTTTCATGAAACACATGAGTTAGATGGTGTTTGGGAGAGTCAATAGATGTTTGCCATGCACCCACGGTGTTTGAAGACTGAAGAAATCTTGGTTTAAGAGTTGTTAGCCCATTTGTTCCTTCTCAGTTTATCTTGGATTATAAGAACTTCTAGGCCAAGTAGTTGATGTTTTCATGAAACACATGAGTTAGATGGTGTTTGGGAGAGTCAATAGATGTTTGTCATGCACCCACGGTGTTTGAAGACTGAAGAAATCTTGGTTTAAGAGTTGTAAGCCCATTTGTTCCTTCTCGGTTTATCTTGGATTATAAGAACTTCTAGGCCAAGTAGTTGATGTTTTCATGAAACACATGAGTTAGATGGTGTTTGGGAGAGTCAATAGATGTTTGTCATGCGCCCACAGTGTTTGAAGACTGAAGAAATCTTGGTTTAAGAGTTGTAAGCCCATTTGTTCCTTCTCAGTTTATCTTGGATTATAAGAACTTCGAGGCCAAGTAGTTGATGTTTTCATGAAACACATGAGTTAGATGGTGTACGGGAGAGTCAATAGATGTTTGTCAAGCACCCACGGTGATTGAAGACTGAAGAAATGTTGGTTTAAGAGTTGTAAGCCCATTTCTTCCTTCTCGGTTTATCTTGGATTATAAGAACTTCTAGGCCAAGTAGTTGATATTTTCATGAAACACATGAGTTAGATGGTGTTTGGGAGAGTCAATAGATGTTTGTCATGCACCCACGGTGTTTGAAGACTGAAGAAATGTTGGTTTAAGAGTTGTAAGCCCATTTGTTCCTTCTCGGTTTATCTTGGATTATAAGAACTTCTAGGCCAAGTAGTTGATGTTTTCATGAAACACATGAGTTAGATGGTGTTTGGGTGTGTCAATAGATGTTTGTCAAGCACCCACGGTGTTTGAAGACTGAAGAAATGTTGGTTTAAGAGTTGTAAGCCCATTTGTTCCTTCTCGGTTTATCTTGGATTATAAGAACTTCTAGGCCAAGTAGTTGATGTTTTCATGAAACACATGAGTTAGATGGTGTACGGGAGAGTCAATAGATGTTTGTCAAGCACCCACGGTGATTGAAGACTCAAGTTATCGTGGTTGAAGAGTTATAAGCCCATTTCTTCCTTCTCAGTTTATCTTGGATTATAAGAACTTCTAGGCCAAGTAGTTGATGTTTTCATGAAACACATGAGTTAGATGGTGTTTGGGAGAGTCAATAGATGTTTGTCATGCACCCACGGTGTTTGAAGACTGAAGAAATGTTGGTTTAAGAGTTGTTAGCCCATTTGTTCCTTCTCAGTTTATCTTGGATTATAAGAACTTCTAGGCCAAGTAGTTGATGTTTTCATGAAACACATGAGTTAGATGGTGTTTGGGAGAGTCAATAGATGTTTGTCATGCACCCACGGTGTTTGAAGACTGAAGAAATCTTGGTTTAAGAGTTGTTAGCCCATTTGTTCCATCTCAGTTTATCTTGGATTATAAGAACTTCTAGGCCAAGTAGTTGATGTTTTCATGAAACACATGAGTTAGATGGTGTTTGGGAGAGTCAATAGATGTTTGTCAAGCACCCACGGTGTTTGAAGACTCAAGTTATTGTGGTTTAAGAGTTATAAGCCCATTTCTTCCTTCTCGGTTTATCATGGATTATAAGAACTTCTATGACAAGTAGTTGATGTTTTCATGAAACACATGAGTTAGATGGTGTTTGGGAGAGTCAATAGATGTTTGTCAAGCACCCACGGTGTTTGAAGAGGAAGAAATGTTTGTTTAAGAGTTGTAATCCCATTTGTTCCATCTCAGTTTATCTTGGATTATACGAACTTCTAGGCCAAGTAGTTGATGTTTTCATGAAACACATGAGTTAGATGGTGTTCGGGAGAGTCAATAGATGTTTGTCAAGCACCCGCGGTGTTTGAAGACTGAAGAAATGTTGTTTTCAGAGTTGTACGCCCATTTGTTCCTTCTCGGTTTATCTTGGATTATACGAACTTCTATGCCAAGTAGTTGATGTTTTCATGAAACACATGAGTTAGATGGTGTTTGGGAGAGTCAATAGATGATTGTCATGCACCCACGGTGTTTGAAGACTGAAGAAATCTTGGTTTAAGAGTTGTTAGCCCATTTGTTCCTTCTCAGTTTATCTTGGATTATAAGAACTTCTAGGCCAAGTAGTTGATGTTTTCATGAAACACATGAGTTAGATGGTGTTTGGGAGAGTCAATAGATGTTTGTCATGCACCCACGATGTTTGAAGACTGAAGAAATCTTGGTTTAAGAGTTGTAAGCCCATTTGTTCCTTCTCAGTTTATCTTGGATTATAAGAACTTCTAGGCCAAGTAGTTGATGTTTTCATGAAACACATGAGTTAGATGGTGTTTGGGAGAGTCAATAGATGTTTGTCATGCGCCCACAGTGTTTGAAGACTGAAGAAATCTTGGTTTAAGAGTTGTAAGCCCATTTGTTCCTTCTCAGTTTATCTTGGATTATAAGAACTTCGAGGCCAAGTAGTTGATGTTTTCATGAAACACATGAGTTAGATGGTGTCAGGGTGACTTAATAGATGTTTGTCAAGCACCCACGGTGTTCGAAGACTGAAGAAATGTTGGTTTAAGAGTTGTAAGCCCATTTCTTCCTTCTCGGTTTATCTTGGATTATAAGAACTTCTAGGCCAAGTAGTTGATATTTTCATGAAACACATGAGTTAGATGGTGTTTGGGAGAGACAATAGATGTTTGCCATGCACCCACGGTGTTTGAAGACTGAAGACATCTTGGTTTAAGAGTTGTAAGCCCATTTGTTCCTTCTCGGTTTATCTTGGATTATAAGAACTTCTAGGCCAAGTAGTTGATGTTTTCATGAAACACATGAGTTAGATGGTGTTTGGGAGAGTCAATAGATGTTTGTCATGCGCCCACAGTGTTTGAAGACTGAAGAAATCTTGGTTTAAGAGTTGTAAGCCCATTTGTTCCTTCTCAGTTTATCTTGGATTATAAGAACTTCTAGGCCAAGTAGTTGATGTTTTCATGAAACACATGAGTTAGATGGTGTTTGGGAGAGTCAATAGATGTTTGTCATGCGCCCACAGTGTTTGAAGACTGAAGAAATCTTGGTTTAAGAGTTGTAAGCCCATTTGTTCCTTCTCAGTTTATCTTGGATTATAAGAACTTCTAGGCCAAGTAGTTGATGTTTTCATGAAACACATGAGTTAGATGGTGTACGGGAGAGTCAATAGATGTTTGTCAAGCACCCACGGTGATTGAAGACACAAGTTATCGTGGTTGAAGAGTTATAAGCCCATTTCTTCCTTCTCAGTTTATCTTGGATTATAAGAACTTCTAGGCCAAGTTGTTGATGTTTTCATGAAACACATGAGTTAGATGGTGTTTGGGAGAGTTAATAAATGTTTGTCATGCACCCACGATGTTTGAAGACTGAAGAAATCTTGGTTTAAGAGTTGTAAGCCCATTTGTTCCTTCTCAGTTTATCTTGGATTATAAGAACTTCTAGGCCAAGTAGTTGATGTTTTCATGAAACACATGAGTTAGATGGTGTTTGGGAGAGTCAATAGATGTTTTTCATGCACCCACGGTGTTTGAAGACTGAAGAAATCTTGGTTTAAGAGTTGTAAGCCCATTTGTTCCTTCTCAGTTTATCTTGGATTATAAGAACTTCTAGGCCAAGTAGTTGATGTTTTCATGAAACACATGAGTTAGATGGTGTTTGGGAGAGTCAATAGATGTTTGTCAAGCACCCACGGTGTTTGAAGACTCAAGTTATTGTGGTTTAAGAGTTATAAGCTCATTTCTTCCTTCTCGGTTTATCATGGACTATAAGAACTTCTATGACAAGAAGTTGAGGTTTTCGTGAAGCACATGAGTTAGATGGTGTTTGGGAGAGTCAATAGTTGTTTGTCAAGCACCCACGGTGTTTGAAGACTGAAGAAACGTTGGTTTAAGAGTTCTAATCCCATTTGTTCCATCTCAGTTTATCTTGGATTATACGAACTTCTAGGCCAAGTAGTTGATGTTTTCATGAAACACATGAGTTAGATGGTGTTTGGGAGAGTCAATAGATGTTTGTCAAGCACGGTCGGTGTTTGCAGACTGAAGAAACGTTGGTTTAAGTGTTGTAATCCCATTTGTTCCATCTCAGTTTATCTTGGATTATACGAACTTCTAGGCCAAGTAGTTGATGTTTTCATGAAACACATGAGTTAGATGCTGTTTGGGAGAGTCAATAGATGTTTGTCATGCACCCACGGTGTTTGAAGACTGAAGAAATCTTGGTTTAAGAGTTGTAAGCCCATTTGTTCCTTCTCGGTTTATCTTGGATTATAAGAACTTCTAGGCCAAGTAGTTGATGTTTTCATGAAACACATGAGTTAGATGGTGTTTGGGAGAGTCAATAGATGTTTGTCATGCACCCACGGTGTTTGAAGACTGAAGAAATCTTGGTTTAAGAGTTGTTAGCCCATTTGTTCCTTCTCGGTTTATCTTGGATTATAAGAACTTCTAGGCCAAGTAGTTGATGTTTTCATGAAACACATGAGTTAGATGGTGTTTGGGAGAGTCAATAGATGTTTGTCAAGCACCCACGGTGTTTGAAGACTGAAGAAATCGTGTATTCAGAGTTTTAAGCCCATTTCTTCCTTCTCGGTTTATCTTGGATTATAAGAACTTCTAGGCCAAGTAGTTGATGTTTTCATGAAACACATGAGTTAGATGGTGTTTGGGAGAGTCAATAGATGTTTGTCAAGCACCCACGGTGTTTGAAGACTGAAGAAATCTTGGTTTCAGAGTTGTAAGCCCATTTGTTCCTTCTCGGTTTATCTTGGATTATAAGAACTTCTAGGCCAAGTAGTTGATGTTTTCATGAAACACATGAGTTAGATGGTGTTTGGGAGAGTCAATAGATGTTTGTCAAGCACCCACGGTGTTTGAAGACTGAAGAAATGTTGGTTTAAGAGTTGTAAGCCCATTTGTTCCTTCTCGGTTTATCTTGGATTATAAGAACTTCTAGGCCAAGTAGTTGATGTTTTCATGAAACACATGAGTTAGATGGTGTTTGGGAGAGTCAATAGATGTTTGTCATGCACCCACGGTGTTTGAAGACTGAAGAAATCTTGGTTTAAGAGTTGTTAGCCCATTTGTTCCTTCTCGGTTTATCTTGGATTATAAGAACTTCTAGGCCAAGTAGTTGATGTTTTCATGAAACACATGAGTTAGATGGTGTTTGGGAGAGTCAATAGATGTTTGTCAAGCACCCACGGTGTTTGAAGACTCAAGTTATCATGGTTTAAGAGTTATAAGTCCATTTCTTCCTTCTCGGTTTATCTTGGATTATAAGAACTTCTAGGCCAAGTAGTTGATGTTTTCATGAAACACATGAGTTAGATGGTGTTTGGGAGAGTCAATAGATGTTTGTCATGCACCCACGGTGTTTGAAGACTGAAGAAATGTTGGTTTAAGAGTTGTAAGCCCATTTGTTCCTTCTCGGTTTATCTTGGATTATAAGAACTTCTAGGCCAAGTAGTTGATGTTTTCATGAAACACATGAGTTAGATGGTGTTTGGGTGAGTCAATAGATGTTTGTCAAGCACCCACGGTGTTTGAAGACTGAAGAAATGTTGGTTTAAGAGTTGTAAGCCCATTTGTTCCTTCTCGGTTTATCTTGGATTATAAGAACTTCTAGGCCAAGTAGTTGATGTTTTCATGAAACACATGAGTTAGATGGTGTTTGGGAGAGTCAATAGATGTTTGTCAAGCACCCGCGGTGTTTGAAGACTAAAGAAATGTTGGTTTAAGAGTTGTAAGCCCATTTGTTCCTTCTCGGTTTATCTTGGATTATAAGAACTTCTAGGCCAAGTAGTTGATGTTTTCATGAAACACATGAGTTAGATGGTGTTTGGGAGAGTCAATAGATGTTTGTCATGCACCCACGGTGTTTGAAGACCAAGAAATGTTGGTTTAAGAGTTGTAAGCCCATTTGTTCCTTCTCGGTTTATCTTGGATTATAAGAACTTCTAGGCCAAGTAGTTGATGTTTTCATGAAACACATGAGTTAGATGGTGTTTGGGAGAGTCAATAGATGTTTGTCATGCACCCACGGTGTTTGAAGACTGAAGAAATCTTGGTTTAAGAGTTGTAAGCCCATTTGTTCCTTCTCGGTTTATCTTGGATTATAAGAACTTCTAGGCCAAGTAGTTGATGTTTTCATGAAACACATGAGTTAGATGGTGTATGGGAGAGTCAATAGATGTTTGTCATGCACCCACGGTGTTTGAAGACTGAAGAAATCTTGGTTTAAGAGTTGTAAGCCCATTTGTTCCTTCTCAGTTTATCTTGGATTATAAGAACTTCTAGGCCAAGTAGTTGATGTTTTCATGAAACACATGAGTTAGATGGTGTTTGGGAGAGTCAATAGATGTTTGTCAAGCACCCACGGTGTTTGAAGACTGAAGAAATCTTGGTTTCAGAGTTGTAAGCCCATTTGTTCCTTCTCGGTTTATCTTGGATTATAAGAACTTCTAGGCCAAGTAGTTGATGTTTTCATGAAACACATGAGTTAGATGGTGTTTGGGAGAGTCAATATATGTTTGTCAACCACCCGCGGTGTTTGAAGACTCAAGAAATCGTGGTTTAAGAGTTGTAAGCCCATTTGTTCCTTCTCGGTTTATCTTGGATTATAAGAACTTCTAGGCCAAGTAGTTGATGTTTTCATGAAACACATGAGTTAGATGGTGTTTGGGAGAGTCAATAGATGTTTGTCATGCACCCACGGTGATTGAAGACTGAAGAAATCTTGGTTTAAGAGTTGTAAGCCCATTTGTTCCTTCTCAGTTTATCTTGGATTATAAGAACTTCTAGGCCAAGTAGTTGATGTTTTCATGAAACACATGAGTTAGATGGTGTCAGGGTGACTTAATAGATGTTTGTCAAGCACCCACGGTGTTTGAAGACTGAAGAAATGTTGGTTTAAGAGTTGTAAGCCCATTTCTTCCTTCTCGGTTTATCTTGGATTATAAGAACTTCTAGGCCAAGTAGTTGATGTTTTCTTGAAACACATGAGTTAGATGGTGTTTGGGAGAGACAATAGATGTTTGCCAAGCACCCACGGTGTTTGAAGACTGAAGAAATCTTGGTTTAAGAGTTGTTAGCCCATTTGTTCCTTCTCAGTTTATCTTGGATTATAAGAATTCTAGGCCAAGTAGTTGATGTTTTCATGAAACACATGAGTTAGATGGTGTTTGGGAGAGTCAATAGATGTTTGTCATGCACCCACGGTGTTTGAAGACTGAAGAAATCATGGTTTAAGAGTTGTTAGCCCATTTGTTCCTTCTCAGTTTATCTTGGATTATAAGAACTTCTAGGCCAAGTAGTTGATGTTTTCATGAAACACATGAGTTAGATGGTGTATGGGAGAGTCAATAGATGTTTGTCATGCACCCACGGTGTTTGAAGACTGAAGAAATCTTGGTTTAAGAGTTGTAAGCCCATTTGTTACTTGTCGGTTTATCTTGGATTATAAGAACTTCTAGGCCAAGTAGTTGATGTTTTCATGAAACACATGAGTTAGATGGTGTACGGGAGAGTCAATAGATGTTTGTCAAGCACCCACGGTGTTCGAAGACTGAAGAAATGTTGGTTTAAGAGTTGTAAGCCCATTTCTTCCTTCTCGGTTTATCTTGGATTATAAGAACTTCTAGGCCAAGTAGTTGATGTTTTCATGAAACACATGAGTTAGATGGTGTACGGGAGAGTCAATAGATGTTTGTCAAGCACCCACGGTGTTTGAAGACTGAAGAAATGTTGGTTTAAGAGTTGTAAGCCCATTTGTTCCTTCTCAGTTTATCTTGGATTATAAGAACTTCTAGGCCAAGTAGTTGATGTTTTCATGAAACACATGAGTTAGATGGTGTTTGGGAGAGACAATAGATGTTTGCCATGCACCCACGGTGTTTGAAGACTGAAGAAATCTTGGTTTAAGAGTTGTTAGCCCATTTGTTCCTTCTCGGTTTATCTTGGATTATAAGAACTTCTAGGCCAAGTAGTTGATGTTTTCATGAAACACATGAGTTAGATGGTGTACGGGAGAGTCAATAGATGTTTGTCAAGCACCCACGGTGTTTGAAGACTCAAGTTATTTTGGTTTAAGAGTTATAAGCTCATTTCTTCCTTCTCGGTTTATCATGGACTATAAGAACTTCTAGGCCAAGTAGTTGATGTTTTCATGAAACACATGAGTTAGATGGTGTTTGGGAGAGTCAATAGATGTTTGTCAAGCACCCACGGTGTTTGAAGACTGAAGAAATGTTGGTTTAAGAGTTGTAAGCCCATTTGTTCCTTCTCGGTTTATCTTGGATTATAAGAACTTCTAGGCCAAGTAGTTGATGTTTTCATGAAACACATGAGTTAGATGGTGTTTGGGTGAGTCAATAGATGTTTGTCAAGCACCCGCGGTGTTTGAAGACGAAGAAAAGTTGGTTTAAGAGTTGTAAGCCCATTTGTTCCTTCTCGGTTTATCATGGATTATAAGAACTTCTAGGCCAGGTAGTTGATGTTTTCATGAAACAAATGAGTTAGATGGTGTACGGGAGAGTCAATAGATATTTGTCAAGCACCCACGGTGTTTGAAGACTGAAGAAATGTTGGTTTAAGAGTTGTAAGCCCATTTGTTCCTTCTCGGTTTATCTTGGATTATACGAACTTCTATGCCAAGTAGTTGATGTTTTCATGAAACACATGAGTTAGATGGTGTATGGGAGAGTCAATAGATGTTTGTCATGCACCCACGGTGTTTGAAGACTGAAAAAATCTTGGTTTAAGAGTTGTTAGCCCATTTGTTCCTTCTCAGTTTATCTTGGATTATAAGAACTTCTAGGCCAAGTAGTTGATGTTTTCATGAAACACATGAGTTAGATGGTGTATGGGAGAGTCAATAGATGTTTGTCAAGCACCCACGGTGTTTGAAGACTCAAGTTATTGTGGTTTAAGAGTTATAATCCCATTTCTTCCTTCTCAGTTTATCTTGGATTATAAGAACTTCTAGGCCAAGTAGTTGATGTTTTCATGAAACACATGAGTTAAATGGTGTTTGGGAGAGTCAATAGATGTTTTTCATGCACCCACGGTGTTCGAAGACTGAAGAAATGTTGGTTTAAGAGTTGTAAGCCCATTTGTTCCTTCTCGGTTTATCTTGGATTATAAGAACTTCTAGGCCAAGTAGTTGATGTTTTCATGAAACACATGAGTTAGATTGTGTATGGGAGAGTCAATAGATGTTTGTCATGCACCCACGGTGTTTGAAGACTGAAGAAATCTTGGTTTAAGAGTTGTAAGCCCATTTGTTCCTTCTCAGTTTATCTTGGATTATAAGAACTTCTAGGCCAAGTAGTTGATGTTTTCATGAAACACATGAGTTAGATGGTGTACGGGTGAGTCAATAGATGTTTGTCAAGCACCCACGGTGTTTGAAGTCTGAAGAAATGTTGGTTTAAGAGTTAAAGCCCATTTGTTCCTTCTCGGTTTATCTTGGATTATAAGAACTTCTAGGCCAAGTAGTTGATGTTTTCATGAAACACATGAGTTAGATGGTGTACGGGAGAGTCAATAGATGTTTGTCAAGCACCCACGGTGTTTGAAGACTGAAGAAATCTTGGTTTAAGAGTTGTTAGCCCATTTGTTCCTTCTCGGTTTATCTTGGATTATAAGAACTTCTAGGCCAAGTAGTTGATGTTTTCATGAAACACATGAGTTAGATGGTGTTTGGGAGAGTCAATAGATGTTTGTCAAGCACCCACGGTGTTTGAAGACTGAAGAAATGTTGGTTTAAGAGTTGTAAGCCCATTTCTTCCTTCTCAGTTTATCTTGGATTATAAGAACTTCTAGGCCAAGTAGTTGATGTTTTCATGAAACACATGAGTTAGATGGTGTAAGGGAGACTGAATAGATGTTTGTCAAGCAACCACGGTGTTTCAAGACTGAAGAAATCTTGGTTTAAGAGTTGTTAGCCCATTTGTTCCTTCTCAGTTTATCTTGGATTATAAGAATTCTAGGCCAAGTAGTTGATGTTTTCATGAAACACATGAGTTAGATGGTGTTTGGGAGAGTCAATAGATGTTTGTCATGCACCCACGGTGTTTGAAGACTGAAGAAATGTTGGTTTAAGAGTTGTTAGCCCATTTGTTCCTTCTCAGTTTATCTTGGATTATAAAAACTTCTAGGCCAAGTAGTTGCTGTTTTCATGAAACACATGTGTTAGATGGTGTATGGGAGAGTCAATAGATGTTTGTCAAGCACCCACGGTGTTTGAAGACTCAAGAAATTGTGGTTTAAGAGTTATAAGCACATTTCTTCCTTCTCGGTTTATCTTGGATTATAAGAACCTCTATGACAAGTAGTTGATGTTTTCATGAAACACATGAGTTAGATGGTGTTTGGGAGAGTCAATAGATGTTTGTCAAGCACCCACGGTGTTTGAAGACTGAAGAAATGTTGGTTTAAGAGTTGTAAGCCCATTTGTTCCTTCTCGGTTTATCTTGGATTATAAGAACTTCTAGGCCAAGTAGTTGATGTTTTCATGAAACACATGAGTTAGATGGTGTTTGGGAGAGTCAATAGATGTTTGTCAAGCACCCACGGTGTTTGAAGACTGAAGAAATGATTGTTTAAGAGTTGTAAACCCATTTGTTCCTTCTCGGTTTATCTTGGATTATACGGACTTCTATGCCAAGTAGTTGATGTTTTCATGAAACACATGAGTTAGATGGTGTATGGGAGAGTCATTAGATGTTTGTCATGCACCCACGGTGTTTGAAGACTGAAGAAATCTTGGTTTAAGAGTTGTTAGCCCATTTGTTCCTTCTCAGTTTATCTTGGATTATAAGAACTTCTAGGCCAAGTAGTTGCTGTTTTCATGAAACACATGAGCTAGATGGTGTATGGGAGAGTAAATAGTTGTTTGTCATGCACCCACGGTGTTTGAAGACTGAAGAAATCTTGGTTTAAGAGTTGTTAGCCCATTTGTTCCTTGTCAGTTTATCTTGGATTCTAAGAACTTCTAGGCCAAGTAGTTGATGTTTTCATGAAACACATGAGTTAGATGGTGTATGGGAGAGTCAATAGATGTTTGTCAAGCACTCACGGTGTTTGAAGACTCAAGTTATTGTGGTGTAAGAGTTATAAGCCCATTTCTTCCTTCTCGGTTTATCATGGATTATAAGAACTTCTAGGCCAAGTAGTTGATGTTTTCATGAAACACATGAGTTATATGGTGTTTGGGAGAGTCAATAGATGTTTGTCATGCACCCACGGTGTTTGAAGACTGAAGAAATGTTGGTTTAAGAGTTGTAAGCCCATTTGTTCCTTCTCGGTTTATCTTGGATTATAAGAACTTCTAAGCCAAGTAGTTGATGTTTTCATGAAACACATGAGTTAGATGGTGTTTGGGAGAGTCAATAGATGTTTGTTATGCACCCACGGTGTTTGAAGACTAAAGAAATCTTGGTTTAAGAGTTGTTAGCCCATTTGTTCCATCTCAGTTTATCTTGGATTATAAGAACTTCTAGGCCAAGTAGTTGATGTTTTCATGAAACACATGAGTTAGATGGTGTACGGGTGAGTCAATAGATATTTGTCAAGCACCCACGGTGATTGAAGACTCAAGTTATCGTGGTTAAAGAGTTATAAGCCCATTTCTTCCTTCTCAGTTTATCTTGGATTATAAGAACTTCTAGGCCAAGTTGTTGATGTTTTCATGAAACACATGAGTTAGATGGTGTAAGGGAGACTGAATAGTTGTTTGTCAAGCAACCACGGTGTTTGAAGACTGAAGAAATCTTGGTTTAAGAGTTGTTAGCCCATTTGTTCCTTCTCAGTTTATCTTGGATTATAAGAATTCTAGGCCAAGTAGTTGATGTTTTCATGAAACACATGAGTTAGATGGTGTACGGGAGAGTCAATAGATATTTGTCAAGCACCCACGGTGATTGAAGACTCAAGTTATCGTGGTTGAAGAGTTATAAGCCCATTTCTTCCTTCTCAGTTTATCTTGGATTATAAGAACTTCTAGGCCAAGTAGTTGATGTTTTCATGAAACACATGAGTTAGATGGTGTAAGGGAGACTGAATAGTTGTTTGTCAAGCAACCACGGTGTTTGAAGACTGAAGAAATCTTGGTTTAAGAGTTGTTAGCCCATTTGTTCCTTCTCAGTTTATCTTGGATTATAAGAATTCTAGGCCAAGTAGTTGATGTTTTCATGAAACACATGAGTTAGATGGTGTTTGGGAGAGTCAATAGATGTTTGTCATGCACCCACGATGTTTGAAGACTGAAGAAATGTTGGTTTAAGAGTTGTTAGCCCATTTGTTCCTTCTCAGTTTATCTTGGATTATAAGAACTTCTAGGCCAAGTAGTTGATGTTTTCATGAAACACATGAGTTAGATGGTGTATGGGAGAGTCAATAGATGTTTGTCAAGCACCCACGGTGTTTGAAGACTCAAGTTATTGTGGTTTAAGAGTTATAAGCCCATTTCTTCCTTCTCGGTTTATCATGGATTATAAGAACCTCTATGACAAGAAGTTGAGGTTTTCGTGAAACACATGAGTTAGATGGTGTTTGGGTGAGTCAATAGATGTTTGTCAAGCACCCACGGTGTTTGAAGACTGAAGAAATGTTGGTTTAAGAGTTGTAAGCCTATTTGTTCCTTCTCAGTTTATCTTGGATTATAAGAACTTCGAGGCCAAGTAGTTGATGTTTTCATGAAACACATGAGTTAGATGGTGTCAGGGTGACTCAATAGATTTCTGCCAAGCACCCACGGTGTTTGAAGACTGAAGAAATGATTGTTTAAGAGTTGTAAACCCATTTGTTCCTTCTCGGTTTATCTTGGATTATACGGACTTCTATGCCAAGTAGTTGATGTTTTCATGAAACACATGAGTTAGATGGTGTATGGGAGAGTCAATAGATGTTTGTCATGCACCCACGGTGTTTGAAGACTGAAGAAATCTTGGTTTAAGAGTTGTTAGCCCATTTGTTCCTTCTCAGTTTATCTTGGATTATAAGAACTTCTAGGCCAAGTAGTTGATGTTTTCATGAAACACATGAGTTAGATGGTGTATGGGAGAGTAAATAGTTGTTTGTCATGCACCCACGGTGTTTGAAGACTGAAGAAATCTTGGTTTAAGAATTGTTAGCCCATTTGTTCCTTGTCAGTTTATCTAGGATTATAAGAACTTCTAGGCCAAGTAGTTGATATTTTCATGAAACACATGAGTTAGATGGTGTATGGGAGAGTCAATAGATGTTTTTCAAGCACCCACGGTGTTTGAAGACTCAAGTTATTGTGGTTTAAGAGTTATAAGCCCATTTCTTCCTTCCCGGTTTATCATGGACTATAAGAACTTCTATGACAAGAAGTTGAGGTTTTCGTGAAGCACATGAGTTAGATGGTGTTTGGGAGTGTCAATAGATGTTTGTCAAGCACCCACGGTGATTGAAGACTGAAGAAATGTTGGTTTAAGAGTTGTAAGCCCATTTGTTCCTTCTCGGTTTATCTTGGATTATAAGAACTTCTAGGCCAAGTAGTTGATGTTTTCACGAAACACATGAGTTAAATGGTGTCAGGGGAGTCAATAGATGTTTGTCAAGCACCCACTGTGTTTGAAGACTGAAAAAATGTTGGTTTAAGAGTTGTAAGCCCATTTGTTCCTTCTCGGTTTATCTTGGATTATAAGAACTTCTAAGCCAAGTAGTTGATGTTTTCATGAAACACATGAGTTAGATGGTGTTTGGGAGAGTCAATAGATGTTTGTTATGCACCCACGGTGTTTGAAGACTAAAGAAATCTTGGTTTAAGAGTTGTTAGCCCATTTGTTCCATCTCAGTTTATCTTGGATTATAAGAACTTCTAGGCCAAGTAGTTGATGTTTTCATGAAACACATGAGTTAGATGGTGTACGGGAGAGTCAATAGATATTTGTCAAGCACCCACGGTGATTGAAGACTCAAGTTATCGTGGTTGAGGAGTTATAAGCCCATTTCTTCCTTCTCAGTTTATCTTGGATTATAAGAACTTCTAGGCCAAGTAGTTGATGTTTTCATGAAACACATGAGTTAGATGGTGTAAGGGAGACTGAATAGTTGTTTGTCAAGCAACCACGGTGTTTGAAGACTGAAGAAATCTTGGTTTAAGAGTTGTTAGCCCATTTGTTCCTTCTCAGTTTATCTTGGATTATAAGAATTCTAGGCCAAGTAGTTGATGTTTTCATGAAACACATGAGTTAGATGGTGTTTGGGAGAGTCAATAGATGTTTGTCATGCTCCCACGATGTTTGAAGACTGAAGAAATGTTGGTTTAAGAGTTGTTAGCCCATTTGTTCCTTCTCAGTTTATCTTGGATTATAAGAACTTCTAGGCCAAGTAGTTGATGTTTTCATGAAACACATGAGTTAGATGGTGTATGGGAGAGTCAATAGATGTTTGTCAAGCACCCACGGTGTTTGAAGACTCAAGTTATTGTGGTTTAAGAGTTATAAGCCCATTTCTTCCTTCTCGGTTTATCATGGATTATAAGAACCTCTATGACAAGAAGTTGAGGTTTTCGTGAAACACATGAGTTAGATGGTGTTTGGGTGAGTCAATAGATGTTTGTCAAGCACCCACGGTGTTTGAAGACAGAAGAAATGTTGGTTTATGAGTTGTAAGCCTATTTGTTCCTTCTCAGTTTATATTGGATTATAAGAACTTCGAGGCCAAGTAGTTGATGTTTTCATGAAACACATGAGTTAGATGGTGTCAGGGTGACTCAATAGATTTTGGTCAAGCACCCACGGTGTTTGAAGACTGAAGAAATGATTGTTTAAGAGTTGTAAACCCATTTGTTCCTTCTCGGTTTATCTTGGATTATACGGACTTCTATGCCAAGTAGTTGATGTTTTCATGAAACACATGAGTTAGATGGTGTATGGGAGAGTCAATAGATGTTTGTCATGCACCCACGGTGTTTGAAGACTGAAGAAATCTTGGTTTAAGAGTTGTTAGCCCATTTGTTCCTTCTCAGTTTATCTTGGATTATAAGAACTTCTAGGCCAAGTAGTTGATGTTTTCATGAAACACATGAGTTAGATGGTGTATGGGAGAGTAAATAGTTGTTTGTCATGCACCCACGGTGTTTGAAGTCTGAAGAAATCTTGGTTTAAGAATTGTTAGCCCATTTGTTCCTTGTCAGTTTATCTAGGATTATAAGAACTTCTAGGCCAAGTAGTTGATGTTTTCATGAAACACATGAGTTAGATGGTGTATGGGAGAGTCAATAGATGTTTTTCAAGCACCCACGGTGTTTGAAGACTCAAGTTATTGTGGTTTAAGAGTTATAAGCCCTTTTCTTCCTTCCCGGTTTATCATGGACTATAAGAACTTCTATGACAAGAAGTTGAGGTTTTCGTGAAGCACATGAGTTAGATGGTGTTTGGGAGTGTCAATAGATGTTTGTCAAGCACCCACGGTGATTGAAGACTGAAGAAATGTTGGTTTAAGAGTTGTAAGCCCATTTGTTCCTTCTCGGTTTATCTTGGATTATAAGAACTTCTAGGCCAAGTAGTTGATGTTTTCACGAAACACATGAGTTAAATGGTGTCAGGGTGAGTCAATAGATGTTTGTCAAGCACCCACTGTGTTTGAAGACTGAAAAAATGTTGGTTTATGAGTTGTAAGCCCATTTGTTCCTTCTCGGTTTATCTTGGATTATGAGAACTTCTAGGCCAAGTAGTTGATGTTTTCATGAAACACATGAGTTAGATGGTGTTTGGGAGAGTCAATAGATGTTTGTCATGCACCCACGGTGTTTGAAGACTGAAGAAATGTTGGTTTAAGAGTTGTTAGCCCATTTGTTCCTTCTTAGTTTATCTTGGATTATAAGAACTTCTAGGCCAAGTAGTTGCTGTTTTCATGAAACACATGAGTTAGATGGTGTATGGGAGAGTCAATAGATGTTTGTCATGCACCCACGGTGTTTGAAGACTGAAGAAATCTTGGTTTAAGAGTTGTTAGCCCATTTGTTCCTTGTCAGTTTATCTTGGATTATAAGAACTTCTAGGCCAAGTAGTTGATGTTTTCATGAAACACATGAGTTAGATGGTGTACGGGAGAGTCAATAGATGTTTGTCAAGCACCCACGGTGTTTGAAGACTCAAGTTATTTTGGTTTAAGAGTTATAAGCTCATTTCTTCCTTCTCGGTTTATCATGGACTATAAGAACTTCTATGACAAGAAGTTGAGGTTTTCGTGAAGCACATGAGTTAGATGGTGTTTGGCAGTGTCAATAGATGTTTGTCAAGCAACCACGGTGATTGAAGACTGAAGAAATGTTGGTTTAAGAGTTGTAAGCCCATTTGTTCCTTCTCGGTTTATCTTGGATTATAAGAACTTCTAGGCCAAGTAGTTGATGTTTTCACGAAACACATGAGTTAAATGGTGTCAGGGTGAGTCAATAGATGTTTGTCAAGCACCCACTGTGTTTGAAGACTGAAGAAATGTTGGTTTATGAGTTGTAAGCCCATTTGTTCCTTCTCGGTTTATCTTGGATTATAAGAACTTCTAGGCCAAGTAGTTGATGTTTTCATGAAACACATGAGTTAGATGGTGTTTGGGAGAGTCAATAGATGTTTGTCAAGCACCCACGGTGTTTGAAGACTGAAGAAATGTTGGTTTAAGAGTTGTTAGCCCATTTGTTCATTCTCAGTTTATCTTGGATTATAAGAACTTCTAGGCCAAGTAGTTGATGTTTTCATGAAACACATGAGTTAGATGGTGTACGGGAGAGTCAATAGATGTTTGTCAGGCACCCACGGTGTTTGAAGACTCAAGTTATCGTGGTTTAAGAGTTATAAGCCCATTTCTTCCTTCCCGGTTTATCATGGACTATAAGAACTTCTATGACAAGAAGTTGAGGTTTTCGTGAAGCACATGAGTTAGATGGTGTTTGGGAGTGTCAATAGATGTTAGTCAAGCACCCTCGGTGATTGAAGAATGAAGAAATGTTGGTTTAAGAGTTGTAAGCCCATTTGTTCCTTCTCGGTTTATCTTGGATTATAAGAACTTCTAGGCCAAGTAGTTGATGTTTTCACGAAACACATGAGTTAAATGGTGTTTGGGTGAGTCAATAGATGTCTGTTAAGCACCCACGGTGTTTGAAGACTGAAGAAATATTGGTTTAAGAGTTGTAAGCCTATTTGTTCCTTCTCAGTTTATCTTGGATAATAAGAACTTCGAGGCCAAGTAGTTGATGTTGTCATGAAACACATGAGTTAGATGGCATCAGGGTGACTCAATAGATGTTGGTCAAGCACCCACGGTGTTTGAAGACTGAAGAAATGTTGGTTTAAGAGTTGTAAGCCCATTTGTTCCTTCTCGGTTTATCTTGGATTATACGAACTTCTATGCCAAGTAGTTGATGTTTTCATGAAACACATGAGTTAGATGGTGTGTGGGAGAGTCAATAGATGTTTGTCATGCACCCACGGAGTTTGAAGACTGAAGAAATGTTGGTTTAAGAGTTGAAAGCCCATTTGTTCCTTGTTAGTTTATCTTGGATTATAAGAACTTCTAGGCCAAGTAGTTGATGTTTTCATGAAGCACATGAGTTAGATGGTGTATGGAAGAGTCAATAGATGTTTGTCATGCACCCACGGTGTTTGAAGACTGAAGAAATCTTGGTTTAAGAGTTGTTAGCCCATTTGTTCCTTCTCAGTTTATCATGGATTATAAGAATTTCTATGACAAGAAGTTGAGGTTTTCATGAAGCACACGAGTTAGATGGTGTTTGGGAGAGTCAATAGTTGTTTATCAAGTACGGTCGGGGTTTGAAGACTGAAGAAAAGTTGGTTTAAGAGTTGTAAGCCCATTTGTTCCATCTCAGTTTATCTTGGATTATACGAACTTCTAGGCCAAGAAGTTGATGTTTTCATGAAACACATGAGTTAGATGGTGGTTGGGAGAGTCAGTAGATGTTTCTCATGCACCCATGGTGTTTGAAGACTGAAGAAATCTTGGTTTAAGAGTTGTTAGCCCATTTGTTCCTTCTCAGTTTATCTTGGATTATAAGAACTTCTAGGCCAAGTAGTTGATGTTTTCATGAAACACATGAGTTAGATGGTGTATGGGAGAGTCAATAGATGTTTGTCAAGTACCCACGGTGTTTGAAGACTGAAGAATTCTTGGTTTAAGATTTGTAAGCCCATTTGTTCCTTCTCAATTTATCGTGGATTATAAGAACTTCTAGGCCAAGTTGTTGATGTTTTCATGAAACATATGAGTTAGATGGTGTTTGGGAGAGTTAATAGATGTTTGTCAAGCACCCACGGTGTTTGAAGACTGAAGAATTCTTGGTTTAAGATTTGTAAGCCCATTTGTTCCTTCTCAGTATATCTTGGATTATAAGAACTTCTAGGCACGTAGTTGATGTTTTCATGAAACACATGAGATAATGGTGTATGGGAGAGTCAATAGATGTTTGTCATGCACCCACCGTGTTTGAAGACTGAAGAAATATTGGTTTAAGAGATGTAAGCTCATTTGTTCCTTTTCGGTTTATCATGGATTATAAGAACTTCTAGGCCAAGTAGTTGATGTGTTCATGAAAAATATGAGTTAGATGGCGTTTGGTTGAGTCAATAGATGTTTGTCAAGCACCCACGGTGTTTAAAAACTCAAGTTTTCATGGTTTGAGAATAGTAAGCCCATTTGTTCCTTCTCGGTTTATCAAGTATTATAAGAATTTCCAGGCCTAGTAGTTGATGTTTTCATGAAACACATAAGTTAGATGGTGTTTGGGAGTGTGAATAGATGTTAATCGAGCACCCACAGTGTTTGAAGTCTAAAGAAATCTTGGTTTAAGAGTTGTAAGCCCATTTGTTCCTTCTCGGTTTATCTTGGATAATAAGAACTTCAAGGCCAAGTTGTTGATGTTTTCATGAAACCATGAGTTAGATTGTGTATGGGAGAGTCAATAGATGTTTGTCAAGCACACACAGTGTTTGAAGACTAAAGAAATCTTGGTTTAAGAGTTGTAAGCCCATTTGTTTCTTCTTGGATTATAAGAACTTCTAGGCCAAGTAGTTGATGTTTTCATGAAACACATGAGTTAGATGGTGTATGGGAGAGCCAATAGATGTTTGTCAAGCACCCACGGTGTTTGAAGACTGAAGAAATGTTGGTTTAAGAGTTGTAAGCCCATTTGTTCCTTCTCAATTTATCTTGGATTATAAGAACTTTTTGGCCAAGTAGTTGATGTTTTCATGAAACACATGAGTTAGATGGTGCATGGTAGAATCAATAAATTTTTGTCAAGCATCCACAGTGTTTGAATACTGTAGAAATCTTGGTTGAAGAGTTGTAAGCACAGTTGTTCCTTCTCAGTTTATCTTGAATTATAAGAAATTCTAGGCCACGTAGTTGATGTTTTCATGAAACACATGAGTTAGATTGTGTATGGGAGAGTCAATTGATGTTTGTCAAGCACCCACGGTGTTTGAAGACTGAAGAAATGTTAGTTTAAGAGTTGTAAGCCCATTTGTTCCTTCTTAGTTTATCTTGAATTATAAGAACTTCAAGGCCAAGTAGTTGATGTTTTCATGAAACACATGAGTTAGATTGTGTGTGGGAGAGTCAATAGATGTTTGTCAAGCACACACAGTGTTTGAAGACTAAAGAAATCTTGGTTTAAGAGTTGTAAGCCCATTTGTTCCTTCTCGGTTTATCTTGGATTATACGAACTTCTAGGCCAAGAAGTTGATGTTTTCGTCAAACACATGAGTTAGATGGTGTTTGGGTGTGTCAATAGATGTTTCTCAAGCACCCACGGTGTTTGAAGACTGAAGATATGTTGGTTTAAGAGTTGTAAGCCTATTTGTTCCTTCTCAGTTTATCTTGGATTATAAGAACTTCTAGGACAAGTAGTTGATGTTTTCATGAAACATATGAGCAAGATGGTGTTCGGTAAAGTCAATAGATGTTTATCAAGCACCCACGGTGTTTGAAGACACAAGTTATCATGATTTAAGAGTTATAAGCCATTTGATCCTTCTCAGTTTATCTTTGATTATAACAACTTTTAGGCCAAGTAGTTGATGTTTTCATGAAACACATGAGTTAGATGGTGTCAGGGTGAGTCAATAGTTGTTTGTCAAGCACCCACGGTGTTTGCAGACTCAAGTTATCATGATTTAAGAGTTATAAGCCCATTTGTTCCTTCTCAGTTAATCTTGGATTGTAAGAACTTCTTGGCCAAGTAGTTGATGTTTTCATGAAACAAATGAGTTAGATTGTGTGTGGGAGAGTCAATAGATGTTTGTCAAGCACACACAGTGTTTGAAGACTAAAGAAATCTTGGTTTAAGAGTTGTAAGCCCATTTGTTCCTTCTCAGTTTATCTTGGATTCTAAGAACTTCTAGGACAAGTAGTTGATGTTTTCATGAAACATATGAGCAAGATGGTGTTCGGTAAAGTCAATAGATGTTTATCAAGCACCCACGGTGTTTGAAGACACAAGTTATCATGATTTAAGAGTTATAAGCCATTTGATCCTTCTCAGTTTATCATTGATTATAAGAACTTTTAGGCCAAGTAGTTGATGTTTTCATGAAACACATGAGTTAGATGGTGTCAGGGTGAGTCAATAGTTGTTTGTCAAGCACCCACGGTGTTTGCAGACTCAAGTTATCATGATTTAAGAGTTATAAGCCCATTTGTTCCTTCTCAGTTAATCTTGGATTGTAAGAACTTCTTGGCCAAGTAGTTGATGTTTTCATGAAACACATGAGTTAGATGGTGTCAGGGTGAGTCAATAGTTGTTTGTCAAGCACCCACGGTGTTTGCAGACTCAAGTTATCATGATTTAAGAGTTATAAGCCCATTTGTTCCTTCTCAGTTAATCTTGGATTGTAAGAACTTCTTGGCCAAGTAGTTGATGTTTTCATGAAACACATGAGTTAGATGGTGTACGGGAGAGTCAATAGATGTTTGTCAAGCACCCACGTTGTTTGAAGACTGAAGAAAACTTGGCTTAAAAATTGTAAGCCCATTTGTTCCTTCTCAGTTTATCTTGGATTATAAGAACTTCTAGGCCATGTAGTTGATGTTTTCATGAAACACATGAGTTAGATGGTGTACGGGAGAGTCAATAGAGGTTCGTCAAGCACCCACGATGTTTGAAGACTGAAGAAATATTGGTTTAATAGTTGTAATCCTATTTGTTCATTCTCGGTTTATCTTGTATTATAAGAACGTCTAGGCCAAGTTGTTGATATTTTCAAGAAACACATGAGTTAGATGGTGCATGGGTGAGTCAATAGATGTTTGTCAAGCACCCACGGTGTTTAAAAACTCAAGTTATCATGATTTAAGAGTTATAAGCCCATTTGTTCCTTCTCAGTTAATCTTGGATTGTAAGAACTTCTTGGCCAAGTAGTTGATATTTTCATGAAACACATGAGTTAGATGGTGTACGGGAGAGTCAATAGATGTTCGTCAAGCACGCACGATGTTTGAAGACTGAAGAAATATTGGTTTAATAGTTGTAATCCTATTTGTTCATTCTCGGTTTCTCTTGTATTATAAGAACGTCTAGGCCAAGTAGTTGATATTTTCATGAAACACATGAGTTAGATGGTGTACGGGAGAGTCAATAGATGTTCGTCAAGCACCCACGATGTTTGAAGACTGAGGAAATATTGGTTTAATAGTTGTAATCCTATTTGTTCATTCTCGATTTATCTTGTATTATAAGAACGTCTTGGCCAAGTAGTTGATATTTTCATGAAACACATGAGTTAGATGGTGCAGGGGAGAGTCAATAGATGTTTGTCAAGCATCCACAATGTTTGAAGACTGAAGAAATCTTGGTTTAAGAGTTGTAAGCCCATTTGTTCCTTCTCAATTTATCATGGATTATAAGAACTTCTAGGCCAAGTAGTTGAAGTTTTCATGAAACATATGAGTTAGATGGCGTATGGGTGAGTCAATAGATGTTTGTCAAGCACCCACGGTGTTTAAAAACTCAAGTTTTCATGGTTTAAGAGTAGTAAGCCCATTTGTCCTTCTCCGTTTATCAAGGAATATAGGAACTTCCAGGCCTAATAGTTGATGTTTACATGAAACACATGAGTTAGATGGTGTTCGGGAGAGTTAATAGATGTATGTCAAGCACCCACGGTGTTTGAAGGCTGAAGAAATATTCGATTAAGAGTTGTTAGCCCATTTGTTTCTTCTCGGTTTATCTTGGATTATAAGAACTTCTAGGCCAAGTAGTTGATGTTTTCATGAAACACAAGAGTTAGATGGTGTATGGGAGAGTCAATAGATGTTTGTCAAGCACCCATGGTGTTTGAAGACTGAAGAAATGTTAGTTTAAGAGTTGTAAGCCCATTTGTTCCTTCTCACTTTATCTTGGATTCTAAGAACTTCTATGCCAAGTAGTTGATGTTTTCATGAAACAAATGAGTTAGATGGTGTATGGGAGAATTAATAGATGTATGTCAAGCACCCACGGTGTTTGAAGACTGAAGAAATATTCGATTAAGAGTTGTTAGCCCATTTGTTTCTTCTCAGTTTATCTTTGATTATAAGAACTTCTAGGCCAAGTAGTTGATGTTTTCATGAAACACATGAGTTAGATGGTGTTCGGGAGAGTTAATAGATGTTTGTCAAGCACCCACGGTGTTTGAAGACTGAAGAAATATTCGTTTAAGAGTTGTTAGCCCATTTGTTTCTTCTCAGTTTATCTTTGATTATATGAACATCTAGGCCAAGTAGTTGATGTTTTCATGAAACACATGAGTTATATCGTGTTTGGGAGAGTCAATAGATGTTTGTTAAGCACCAACGATGTTTGAAGACTGAAGAAATCTTGGTTTAATAGTTGTAAGCCCATTTGTTCCTTCTCGGTATATGTTGGATTATAAGAACTTCTAGGCCAAGTAGTTGATGTTTTCATGAAACAGATGAGTTCGATCGTGTATGGTTGAGTCTATAGATGTTTGTCAAGCACCCACGGTGTATAAAAACTGAAATTTTCATGGTTTTAGAGTAGTAAGCCCATTTGTCCTTCTCGATTTATCAAGGAATATAGGAACTTCCAGGCCAAGTAGTTGATATTTTCATGAAACACAAGATTTAGATGGTGTATGGGAGAGTCAATAGATGTTTGTCAAGCACCCACGGTGTTTAAAAACTCAAGTTTTCATGGTTTAAGAGTAGTAAGCCCATTTGTCCTTCTCGGTTTATCAAGGAATATAGGAACTTCCAGGCCTAATAGTTGATGTTTACATGAAACACATGAGTTAGATGGTGTTTGGGAGAGTTAATAGATGTATGTCAAGCACGCACGTTGTTTGAAGACTGAAGAAATATTCGTTTAAGAGTTGTTAGCCCATTTGTTTCTTCTCAGTTTTTCTTCGATTATATGAACTTCTAGGCCAAGTAGTTGATATTTTCATGAAACACATGAGTTATATCGTGTTTGGGAGAGTCAATAGATGTTTGTTAAGCACCAACGATGTTTGAAGACTGAAGAAATCTTGGTTTAATAGTTGTAAGCCCATTTGTTCCTTCTCAGTATATCTTGGATTATAAGAACTTCTAGGCCAAGTAGTTGATGTTTTCATGAAACAGATGAGTTACATTGTGTATCGGAGAGTCAATAGATGTTTGTCAAGCACCCACAGTGTTTGAAGACTAAAGAAATCTTGGTTTAAGAGTTGTAAGCCCATTTGTTTCTTCTCGGTTTATCTGGGATTATAAGAACTTCATGGCCAAGTAGTTGATGTTTTCATGAAACACAAGAGTTAGATGGTGTATGGGAGAGTCAATAGATGTTTGTCAAGCACCCATGGTGTTTGAAGACTGAAGAAATGTTGGTTTAAGAGTTGTAAGCCCATTTGTTCCTTCTCGGTATATCTTGGATTATAAGAACTTCTAGGCCAAGTAGTTGATGTTTTCATGAAACAGATGAGTTTGATGGTGTATGTGTGAGTCAATAGATGTTTGTCAAGCACCCACGGTGTATAAAAACTGAAATTTTCATGGTTCAAGAGTAGTAAGCCCATTTGTCCTTCTCGATTTATCAAGGAATATAGGAACTTCCAGGCCTAATAGTTGATGTTTACATGAAACACATGAGTTAGATGGTGTTTGGGAGAGTTAATAGATGTATGTCAAGCACCCACGGTGTTTGAAGACTGAAGAAATATTCGATTAAGAGTTGTTAGCCCATTTGTTTCTTCTCAGTTTATCTTTGATTATAAGAACTTCTAGGCCAAGTAGTTGATGTTTTCATGAAACAGATGAGTTCGATCGTGTATGGGAGAGTCAATAGATGTTTGTCAAGCACCAACGATGTTTGAAGACTGAAGAAATCTTAGTTTAAGAGTTGTAAGCCCATTTGTTCCTTCTCAGTATATCTTGGATTATAAGAACTTCTAGGCCAAGTAGTTGATGTTTTCATGAAACATATGAGTTTGATGGTGTATGTGTGAGTCAATAGATGTTTGTCAAGCACCCACGGTGTATAAAAACTGAAATTTTCATGGTTTAAGAGTAGTAAGCCCATTTGTCCTTCTCGAATTATCAAGGAATATAGGAACTTCCAGGCCTAATAGTTGATATTTACATGAAACACATGAGTTAGATGGTGTTTGGGAGAGTTAATAGATGCATGTCAAGCACCCACGGTGTTTGAAGACTGAAGAAATATTCGTTTAAGAGTTGGTAGCCCATTTGTTTCTTCTCGGTTTATCTTGGATTATAAGAACTTCTAGGCCAAGTAGTTGATGTTTTCATGAAACACATGAGTTATATCGTGTATGGGAGAGTCAATAGATGTTTGTTAAGCACCAACGATGTTTGAAGACTGAAGAAATCTTGGTTTAATAGTTGTAAGCCCATTTGTTCCTTCTCAGTTTATCTTCAATTATAAGAACTTCCAGGCCAAGTAGTTGATGTTTTCATGAAACACATGAGTTACATTGTGTATCGGAGAGTCAATAGATGTTTGTCAAGCACCCACAGTGTTTGAAGACTAAAGAAATCTGGGTTTAAGAGTTGTAAGCCCATTTGTTCCTTCTTGGTATATCTTGGATTATAACAACTTCTAGGCCAAGTAGTTGATGTTTTCATGAAACAGATGAGTTCGATGGTGTATGGGTGAGTCAATAGATGTTTGTCAAGCACCCACGGGGTATAAAAACTGAAATTTTCATGGTTTAAGAGAAGTAAGCCCATTTGTCCTTCTCGATTTATCGCGGAATATAGGAACTTCCAGGCCAAGTAGTTGATATTTTCATGAAACACAGGAGTTAGATGGTGTATGGGAGAGTCAATAGATGTTTGTCATGCACCCACGGTGTTTGAAGACTGAAGAAATCTTGGTTTAAGAGTTGTTAGCCCATTTGTTCCTTCTCAGTTTATCATGGACTATAAGAATTTCTATGACAAGAAGTTGAGGTTTTCGTGAAGCACATGAGTTAGATGGTGTTTGGGAGAGTCAATAGTTATTTATCAAGTACGGTCGATGTTTGAAGACAGAAGAAAAGTTGGTTTAAGAGTTGTAAGCCCATTTGTTCCATCTCAGTTTATCTTGGATTATACGAACTTCTAGGCCACGTAGTTGATGTTTTCATGAAACACATGAGTTAGATGGTGTTTGGGAGAGTCAGTAGATGTTTGTCATGCACCCACGGTGTTTGAAGACTGAAGAAATCTTGGTTTAAGAGTTGTTAGCCCATTTGTTCCTTCTTAGTTTATCTTGGATTATAAGAACTTCAAGGCCAAGTAGTTGATGTTTTCATGAAACACATGAGTTAGATTGTGTGTGGGAGAGTCAATAGATGTTTGTCAAGCACACACAGTGTTTGAAGACTAAAGAAATCTTGGTTTAAGAGTTGTAAGCCCATTTGTTCCTTCTCAGTTTATCATGGATTATAAGTACCTCTATCACAAGAAGTTAAGGTTTTCATGAAACATATGAGTTAGATGGTGTTCGGGAGAGTCAATAGATGTTTATCAAGCACCCACGGTGTTTGAAGACTCAAGTTATCATGATTTAAGAGTTCTAAGCCCATTTGATCCCTCTCAGTTTATCTTTGATTATAAGAACTTCTAGGCCAAGTAGTTGATGTTTTCATGAAACAGATGAGTTACATTGTGTATCGGAGAGTCAATAGATGTTTGTCAAGCACCAACGATGTTTGAAGACTGAGGAAATCTTAGTTTAAGAGTTGTAAGCCCATTTGTTCCTTCTCGGTATATCTTGGATTATAAGAACTTCTAGGCCAAGTAGTTGATGTTTTCATGAAACAAATGAGCTAGATGGTGTAAGGGAGAGTCAATAGATGTTTCTCAAGCACCCACGGTGTTTGAAGACTCAAGTTATCATGGTTTAAGAGTTGTAAGCCCATTTCTTCCATCTCGGTTTATCATGGATTACATGAACCTCTATCACAAGAAGTTAAGGTTTTCGTGAAACACATGAGTTAGATGGTGCACGGGAGAGTCAATAGATGTTTGTCAAGCACCCACAGTGTTTGAAGACTGAAGAATTCTTCGTTTAAGAGTTGTAAGCCCATTTGTTCCTTCTCAGTTTATCTTCGATTATAAGAACTTCCAGGCCAAGTAGTTGATGTTTTCATGAAACAGATGAGTTACATTGTGTATCGGAGAGTCAATAGATGTTTGTCAAGCACCAACGATGTTTGAAGACTGAAGAAATCTTAGTTTAAGAGTTGTAAGCCCATTTGTTCCTTCTCGGTATATCTTGGATTATAAGAACTTCTAGGCCAAGTAGTTGATGTTTTCATGAAACACAAGAGTTAGATGGTGTATGGGAGAGTCAATAGAAGTTTGTCAAGCACCCACGGTGTTTGAAGACTGAAGAAATATTGGTTTAATGGTTGTAATCCCATTTGTTCTTTCTCGGTTTATCTTGGATTATAAGAACTTCTAGGCCAAGTAGTTTATATTTTCATGAAACACATGAGTTAGATGGTGTATGGGAGAGTCAATAGATGTTTGTCAAGTACCCACGGTGTTTGAAGACTCAAATTATCATGGTTTAAGAGTTATAAGCCCATTTCTTCCTTCTCGGTTTATCATGGATTATAAGTACCTCTATCACAAGAAGTTAAGGTTTTCATGAAACATATGAGTTAGATGGTGTTCGGGAGAGTCAATAGATGTTTATCAAGCACCCACGGTGTTTGAAGACTCAAGTTATCATGATTTAAGAGTTATAAGCCCATTTGATCCTTCTCAGTTTATCTTTGATTATAAGAACTTCTAGGCCAAGTAGTTGATGTTTTCATAAAACAGATGAGTTCGATGGTGTATGGGTGAGTAAATAGATGTTTGTCAAGCACCCACGGTGTATAAAAACTGAAATTTTCATGGTTTAAGAGTAGTAAGCCCATTTGTCCTTCTCGATTTATCACGGAATATAGGAACTTCCAGGCCAAGTAGTTGATATTTTCATGAAACACATGACTTACATTGTGCATCGGAGTGTCAATAGATGTTTGTCAAGCACCCACGGTGTTTGAAGACTAAAGAAATCTTGGTTTTAGAGTTGTAAGCCCATTTGTTCCTTCTCAGTTTATCTTGGATTATAAGAACTTCTATGCCAAGTAGTTGATGTTTTCATGAAACAAATGAGCTAGATGATGCAATTTTATAGTCAATAGATGTTTGTCAAGCACCCACAGTGTTTGAAGACTGAAGAAATCTTCGTTTAAGAGTTGTAAGCCCATTTGATCCTTATCAGTTTATCTTGGATTATAAGAACTTCTAGGCCTAGTAGTTGATGTTTTCATGAAACAAATGAGCTAGATGGTGTAAGGGAGAGTCAATAGATGTTTCTCAAGCACCCACGGTGTTTGAAGACTGAAGAAATCTTCGTTTAAGAGTTGTAAGCCCATTTGTTCCTTCTCACTTTATCTTGGATTATAAGAACTTCTATGCCAAGTAGTTGATGTTTTCATGAAACAAATGAGCTAGATGGTGTAAGGGAGAGTCAATAGATGTTTCTCAAGCACCCACGGAGTTTGAAGACTCAAGTTATCATGGTTTAAGAGTTGTAAGCCCATTTCTTCCATCTCGGTTTATCATGGATTACAAGAACCTCTATCACGAGAAGTTAAGGTTTTCATGAAACACATGAGTTAGATGGTGCACGGGAGAGTCAATAGATGTTTGTCAAGCACCCATAGTGTTTGAACACTGAAGAAATCTTCGTTTAAGAGTTGTAAGCCCATTTGATCCTTATCAGTTTATCTTGGATTATAAGAACTTCTAGGCCTAGTAGTTGATGTTTTCAGGAAACACATGAGATAGTTGGTGTATGGGAGAGTCAATAGAAGTTTGTCAAGCACCCACGGTGTTTGAAGACTGAAGAAATATTGGTTTAATGGTTGTAATCCCATTTGTTCTTTCTCGGTTTATCTTGGATTATAAGAACTTCTAGGCCAAGTAGTTTATGTTTTCATGAAACACATGAGTTAGATGGTGTATGGGAGAGTCAATAGATGTTTGTCAAGTACCCACGGTGTTTGAAGACTCAAATTATCATGGTTTAAGAGTTATAAGCCCATTTCTTCCTTCTCGGTTTATCATGGATTATAAGTACCTCTATCACAAGAAGTTAAGGTTTTCATGAAACATATGAGTTAGATGGTGTTCGGGAGAGTCAATAGATGTTTATCAAGCACCCACGGTGTTTGAAGACTCAAGTTATCATGATTTAAGAGTTATAAGCCCATTTGATCCTTCTCAGTTTATCTTTGATTATAAGAACTTCTAGGCCAAGTAGTTGATGTTTTCATGAAACAGATGAGTTCGATGGTGTATGGGTGAGTAAATAGATGTTTGTCAAGCACCCACGGTGTATAAAAACTGAAATTTTCATGGTTTAAGAGTAGTAAGCCCATTTGTCCTTCTCGATTTATCACGGAATATAGGAACTTCCAGGCCAAGTAGTTGATATTTTCATGAAACACATGACTTACATTGTGCATCGGAGTGTCAATAGATGTTTGTCAAGCACCCACGGTGTTTGAAGACTAAAGAAATCTTGGTTTTAGAGTTGTAAGCCCATTTGTTCCTTCTCAGTTTATCTTGGATTATAAGAACTTCTATGCCAAGTAGTTGATGTTTTCATGAAACAAATGAGCTAGATGATGCACGGGAGAGTCAATAGATGTTTGTCAAGCACCCACAGTGTTTGAAGACTGAAGAAATCTTCGTTTAAGAGTTGTAAGCCCATTTGATCCTTATCAGTTTATCTTGGATTATAAGAACTTCTAGGCCTAGTAGTTGATGTTTTCATGAAACAAATGAGCTAGATGGTGTAAGGGAGAGTCAATAGATGTTTCTCAAGCACCCACGGTGTTTGAAGACTGAAGAAATCTTCGTTTAAGAGTTGTAAGCCCATTTGTTCCTTCTCACTTTATCTTGGATTATAAGAACTTCTATGCCAAGTAGTTGATGTTTTCATGAAACAAATGAGCTAGATGGTGTAAGGGAGAGTCAATAGATGTTTCTCAAGCACCCACGGTGTTTGAAGACTCAAGTTATCATGGTTTAAGAGTTGTAAGCCCATTTCTTCCATCTCGGTTTATCATGGATTACAAGAACCTCTATCACGAGAAGTTAAGGTTTTCATGAAACACATGAGTTAGATGGTGCACGGGAGAGTCAATAGATGTTTGTCAAGCACCCATAGTGTTTGAACACTGAAGAAATCTTCGTTTAAGAGTTGTAAGCCCATTTGATCCTTATCAGTTTATCTTGGATTATAAGAACTTCTAGGCCTAGTAGTTGATGTTTTCAGAAACACATGAGATAGTTGGTGTATGGGAGAGTCAATAGAAGTTTGTCAAGCACCCACGGTGTTTGAAGATCAAGAAATATTGGTTTAATGGTTGTAATCCCATTTGTTCTTTCTCGGTTTATCTTGGATTATAAGAACTTCTAGGCCAAGTAGTTTATGTTTTCATGAAACACATGAGTTAGATGGTGTATGGGAGAGTCAATAGATGTTTGTCAAGTACCCACGGTGTTTGAAGACTCAAATTATCATGGTTTAAGAGTTATAAGCCCATTTCTTCCTTCTCGGTTTATCATGGATTATAAGTACCTCTATCACAAGAAGTTAAGGTTTTCATGAAACATATGAGTTAGATGGTGTTCGGGAGAGTCAATAGATGTTTATCAAGCACCCACGGTGTTTGAAGACTCAAGTTATCATGATTTAAGAGTTATAAGCCCATTTGATCCTTCTCAGTTTATCTTTGATTATAAGAACTTCTAGGCCAAGTAGTTGATGTTTTCATGAAACAGATGAGTTCGATGGTGTATGGGTGAGTAAATAGATGTTTGTCAAGCACCCACGGTGTATAAAAACTGAAATTTTCATGGTTTAAGAGTAGTAAGCCCATTTGTCCTTCTCGATTTATCACGGAATATAGGAACTTCCCAGGCCAAGTAGTTGATATTTTCATGAAACACATGACTTACATTGTGCATCGGAGTGTCAATAGATGTTTGTCAAGCACCCACGGTGTTTGAAGACTAAAGAAATCTTGGTTTTAGAGTTGTAAGCCCATTTGTTCCTTCTCAGTTTATCTTGGATTATAAGAACTTCTATGCCAAGTAGTTGATGTTTTCATGAAACAAATGAGCTAGATGATGCACGGGAGAGTCAATAGATGTTTGTCAAGCACCCACAGTGTTTGAAGACTGAAGAAATCTTCGTTTAAGAGTTGTAAGCCCATTTGATCCTTATCAGTTTATCTTGGATTATAAGAACTTCTAGGCCTAGTAGTTGATGTTTTCATGAAACAAATGAGCTAGATGGTGTAAGGGAGAGTCAATAGATGTTTCTCAAGCACCCACGGTGTTTGAAGACTGAAGAAATCTTCGTTTAAGAGTTGTAAGCCCATTTGTTCCTTCTCACTTTATCTTGGATTATAAGAACTTCTATGCCAAGTAGTTGATGTTTTCATGAAACAAATGAGCTAGATGGTGTAAGGGAGAGTCAATAGATGTTTCTCAAGCACCCACGGTGTTTGAAGACTCAAGTTATCATGGTTTAAGAGTTGTAAGCCCATTTCTTCCATCTCGGTTTATCATGGATTACAAGAACCTCTATCACGAGAAGTTAAGGTTTTCATGAAACACATGAGTTAGATGGTGCACGGGAGAGTCAATAGATGTTTGTCAAGCACCCACAGTGTTTGAACACTGAAGAAATCTTCGTTTAAGAGTTGTAAGCCCATTTGATCCTTATCAGTTTATCTTGGATTATAAGAACTTCTAGGCCTAGTAGTTGATGTTTTCAGGAAACACATGAGATAGTTGGTGTATGGGAGAGTCAATAGAAGTTTGTCAAGCACCCTCGGTGTTTGAAGACTGAAGAAATATTGGTTTAATGGTTGTAATCCCATTTGTTCTTTCTCGGTTTATCTTGGATTATAAGAACTTCAAGGCCAAGTAGTTTATTTTTTATGAAACACATGAGTTAGATGGTGTATGGGAGAGTCAATAGATGTTTGTCAAGTACCCACGGTGTTTGAAGACTCAAATTATCATGGTTTAAGAGTTATAAGCCCATTTCTTCCTTCTCGGTTTATCATGGATTATAAGTACCTCTATCACAAGAAGTTAACGTTTTCATGAAACATATGAGTTAGATGGTGTTCGGGAGAGTCAATAGATGTTTATCAAGCACCCACGGTGTTTGAAGACTCAAGTTATCATGATTTAAGAGTTATAAGCCCCTTTGATCCTTCTCAGTTTATCTTTGATTATAAGAACTTCTAGGCCAAGTAGTTGATGTTTTCATGAAACAGATGAGTTCGATGGTGTATGGGTGAGTAAATAGATGTTTGTCAAGCACCCACGGTGTATAAAAACTGAAATTTTCATGGTTTAAGAGTAGTAACCCCATTTGTCCTTCTCGATTTATCACGGAATATAGGAACTTCCAGGCCAAGTAGTTGATATTTTCATGAAACACATGAGTTACATTGTGCATCGGAGTGTCAATAGATGTTTGTCAAGCACCCACGGTGTTTGAAGACTAAAGAAATCTTGGTTTTAGAGTTGTAAGCCCATTTGTTCCTTCTCAGTTTATCTTGGATTATAAGAACTTCTATGCCAAGTAGTTGATGTTTTCATGAAACAAATGAGCTAGATGATGCACGGGAGAGTCAATAGATGTTTGTCAAGCACCCACAGTGTTTGAAGACTGAAGAAATCTTCGTTTAAGAGTTGTAAGCCCATTTGATCCTTATCAGTTTATCTTGGATTATAAGAACTTCTAGGCCTAGTAGTTGATGTTTTCATGAAACAAATGAGCTAGATGGTGTAAGGGAGAGTCAATAGATGTTTCTCAAGCACCCACGGTGTTTGAAGACTGAAGAAATCTTCGTTTAAGAGTTGTAAGCCCATTTGTTCCTTCTCACTTTATCTTGGATTATAAGAACTTCTATGCCAAGTAGTTGATGTTTTCCTGAAACAAATGAGCTAGATGGTGTAAGGGAGAGTCAATAGATGTTTCTCAAGCACCCACGGTGTTTGAAGACTAAAGTTATCATGGTTTAAGAGTTGTAAGCCCATTTCTTCCATCTCGGTTTATCATGGATTACAAGAACCTCTATCACGAGAAGTTAAGGTTTTCATGAAACACATGAGTTAGATGGTGCACGGGAGAGTCAATAGATGTTTGTCAAGCACCCATAGTGTTTGAACACTGAAGAAATCTTCGTTTAAGAGTTGTAAGCCCATTTGATCCTTATCAGTTTATCTTGGATTATAAGAACTTCTAGGCCTAGTAGTTGATGTTTTCAGGAAACACATGAGATAGTTGGTGTATGGGAGAGTCAATAGAAGTTTGTCAAGCACCCTCGGTGTTTGAAGACTGAAGAAATATTGGTTTAATGGTTGTAATCCCATTTGTTCTTTCTCGGTTTATCTTGGATTATAAGAACTTCTAGGCCAAGTAGTTTATTTTTTATGAAACACATGAGTTAGATGGTGTATGGGAGAGTCAATAGATGTTTGTCAAGTACCCACGGTGTTTGAAGACTCAAATTATCATGGTTTAAGAGTTATAAGCCCATTTCTTCCTTCTCGGTTTATCATGGATTATAAGTACCTCTATCACAAGAAGTTAACGTTTTCATGAAACATATGAGTTAGATGGTGTTCGGGAGAGTCAATAGATGTTTATCAAGCACCCACGGTGTTTGAAGACTCAAGTTATCATGATTTAAGAGTTATAAGCCCATTTGATCCTTCTCAGTTTATCTTTGATTAAAAGAACTTCTAGGCCAAGTAGTTGATGTTTTCATGAAACAGATGAGTTCGATGGTGTATGGGTGAGTAAATAGATGTTTGTCAAGCACCCACGTTGTATAAAAACTGAAATTTTCATGGTTTAAGAGTAGTAAGCCCATTTGTCCTTCTCGATTTATCACGGAATATAGGAACTTCCAGGCCAAGTAGTTGATATTTTCATGAAACACATGAGTTACATTGTGCATCGGAGATTCAATAGATGTTTGTCAAGCACCCACGGTGTTTGAAGACTAAAGAAATCTTGGTTTAAGAGTTGTAAGCCCATTTGTTCCTTCTCAGTTTATCTTCGATTATAAGAACTTCCAGGCCAAGTAGTTGATGTTTTCATGAAACACATGAGTTACATTGTGTATCGGAGAGTCAATAGATGTTTGTCAAGCACCCACGGTGTTTGAAGACTAAAGAAATCTTGGTTTAAGAGTTGTAAGCCCATTTGTTCCTTCTCAGTTTATCTTCGATTATAAGAACTTCCAGGCCAAGTAGTTGTTGTTTTCATGAAACACATGAGTTACATTGTGTATCGGAGAGTCAATAGATGTTTGTCAAGCACCCACGGTGTTTGAAGACTAAAGAAATCTTGGTTTAAGAGTTTTAAGCCCATTTGTTTCTTCTCGGTTTATCTTGGATTGTAAGAACTTCTAGGCCAAGTAGTTGATGTTTTCATGAAACACAAGAGTTAGATGGTGTATGGGAGAGTCAATATATGTTTGTCAAGCACCCATGCTGTTTGAAGACTGAAGAAATGTTGGTTTAAGAGTTGTAAGCCCATTTGTTCCTTCTCACTTTATCTTGGATTATAAGAACTTCTATGCCAAGTAGTTGATGTTTTCATGAAACAAATGAGTTAGATGATGCACGGGAGAGTCAATAGATGTTTGTCAAGCACCCACAGTGTTTGAAGACTGAAGAAATCTTCGTTTAAGAGTTGTAAGCCCATTTGATCCTTATCAGTTTATCTTGGATTATAAGAACTTCTAGGCCTAGTAGTTGATGTTTTCATGAAACACATGAGATAGTTGGTGTATGGGAGAGTCAATAGAAGTTTGTCAAGCTCCCACGGTGTTTGAAGACTGAAGAAATATTGGTTTAATGGTTGTAATCCCATTTGTTCTTTCTCGGTTTATCTTGGATTATAAGAACTTCTAGGCCAAGTAGTTTATGTTTTCATGAAACACATGAGTTAGATGGTGCATGGGAGAGTCAATAGATGTTTGTTAAGTATCCATGTGTTTGAAGACTGATGAAATCTTTGTTTAAGAGTTGTAAGCCCATTTGTTCCTTCTAGGCCAAGTAGTTGATGTTTTCATGAAACACATGAGTTAGATGATGTACGGGAGAGTCAATAGATGTTTGTCAAGCAGCCACGATGTTTGAAGACTGATGAAATATTGGTTTAATAGTTGTAATCCTATTTGTTCCTTCTCGGTTAATCTTGTATTATAAGAACGTCTAGGCCAAGTAGTTGATGTTTTCATGAAATATATGAGTTAGATAGTGCATGGGAGAGTCAATAGATGTTTGTCATGCACGCACCGTGGTTGAAGACTGAAGAAATCTTGGTTTAAGAGTTGTAAGCCCATTTGTTCCTTCTTAGTTTATCTTGGATTGTAAGAACTTCTAGGCCACGTAGTTGATGTTTTCATGAAACACATGAGTTAGATGGTGTATGGGAGAGTCAATTGATGTTTGTCATGCACCCACGGTGTTTGAAGACTGAACAAATATTGGTTTAAGAGTTTTAAACCCATTTGTTCCTTCTCAGTTTATCTTGGATTATAAGAACTTCTAGGCCAAGTAGTTGATGTTTTCATGAAACACATGAGTTAGATGGTGTTTGGGAGAGTCAATAGACGTTTGTCAAGCACCCACGGTGTTTGAAAACTCAAGTTATCATGGTTTAAGAATTGGAAGCCCATTTCTTCCATCTCGGTTTATGATGGATTATAAGAACCTCTATCACAAGAAGTTAAGGATTTCATGAAACACATGAGTTAGATGGTGCACGGGAGAGTCAATAGATGTTTGTCATGCATCCACGGTGTTTGAAGACTGAACAAATATTGGTTTAAGAGTTGTAAGCCCATTTGTTCCTTCTCAGTTTATCTTGGATTATAAGAACTTCTAGGCCAAGTAGTTGAAGTTTTCATGAAACATATGAGTTAGATGGCGTATGGGTGAGTCAATAGATGCTTGTCATGCACCCACGGTGTTTGAAGACTGAACAAATATTGGTTTAAGAGTTGTAAGCCCATTTGTTCCTTCTCAGTTTATCTTGGATTATAACAACTTCTAGGCCAAGAAGTCGATGTTTTCATGAAACATATGAGTTAGATGGTGTTTGGGAGAGTCAATAGACGTTTGTCAAGCACCCACGGTGTTTAAAAACTCATGTTTTCTTGGTTTAAGAGTAATAAACCCATTTGTTCCTTCTCAGTTTATCTTAGATTATAAAAACTTCTAGGCCATGTAGTTCATGTTTACATGAAACACATGAGTTAGATGGTGTATGGGAGAGTCAATAGATGCTTGTCATGCACCCACGGTGTTTGAAGACTGAACAAATATTGGTTTAAGAGTTGTAAGCCCATTTGTTCCTTCTCAGTTTATCTTGGATTATAACAACTTCTAGGCCAAGTAGTCGATGTTTTCATGAAACACATGAGTTAGATGGTGTTTGGGATTGTCAATAGACGTTTGTCAAGCACCCACGGTGTTTGAAGACTCAAGTTATCATGGTTTAAGAGTTATAAGCCCATTTCTTCCATCTGATCCTTCTCAGTTAATCTTGGATTATAAGAACTTCTAGGCCAAGTAGTTGATGTTTTCATGAAATACATGAGTTAGATGGTGTACGGGAGAGTCAATAAATGTTTGTCAAGCACCCATGGTGTTTGAAGACCCTAGTTATCACGGTTTCGGAGTTTTAAGCCCATTTCTTCCTTCTCAGTTTATCATGGATTATAATAAGAAGTTCTATGACAAGAAGTTGAGTTTTTCGTGAAACATATGAGTTAGATGGTGTATGGGAGAGTCAATAGATGTTTGTCAAGCACCCACGGTGTTTGAAGACTAAAGAAATTTTGGTTTAAGAGTTGTAAGCCCATTTGTTCCTTCTCAGTTAATCTTGGATTATAAGAACTTCTAGGCCAAGTAGTTGATGTTTTCATGAAACACATGAGTTAGATGGTGTATGGGAGAGTCAATAGATGTTTGTCAAGCACCCACGGTGTTTGAAGACTCATGTTATCGCGGTTTAGGAGTTATAAGCCCAGTTCTTCCTTCTCGGTTTATCATGGATTATAAGAAGTTCTATGACAAGAAGTTGAGGTTTTCGTGAAACATATGAGTTAGATGGTGTATGGGAGAGTCAATAGATGTTTGTCAATCACCCACGGTGTTTGAAGACTAAAGAAATTTTGGTTTAAGAGTTGTAAGCCCATTTGTTCCTTCTCAGTTAATCTTGGATTATAAGAACTTCTAGGCCAAGTAGTTGATGTTTTCATGAAATACATGAGTTAGATGGTGTACGGGAGAGTCAATAAATGTTTGTCAAGCACCCACGGTGTTTGAAGACTCTAGTTATCACGGTTTCGGAGTTTTAAGCCCATTTCTTCCTTCTTAGTTTATCATGGATTATAATAAGAAGTTCTATGACAAGAAGTTGAGGTTTTCGTGAAACATATGAGTTAGATGGTGTATGGGAGAGTCAATAGATGTTTGTTAAGCACCCACGGTGTTTGAAGACTAAAGAAATTTTGGTTTAAGAGTTGTAAGCCCATTTGTTCCTTCTCAGTTAATCTTGGATTATAAGAACTTCTAGGCCAAGTAGTTGATGTTTTTATGAAACACAAGTTAGATGGTATACGGGAGAGTTAATAGATGTTTGTCAAGCACCCACGGTGTTTGAAGACTGAAGAAAACTTGGCTTAAGAGTTGTAAGCCCATTTGTTCCTTCTCAGTTTATCTTGGATTATAAAAACTTCTAGGCCAAGTAGTTGACGTTTTCATGAAACACATGAGTTAGATGGTGTATGGGAGAGTCAATAGATGTTTTTCAAGCACCCACGGTGTTTGAAGACTTGAGAAATATTGGTTTAATAGTTGTAATCTCATTTGTTCCTTCTCGGTTTATTTTGGATTATAGGAACTTCTAGGCCAAGTTGTAACATCCCTAAATTTCATATGCTATGACTTAGTTAACTTCTTTGGATGAGTTATATGTTTTGATACAGAAATGGTAATAGATTGAGTTAGAATGATTTATTTGAGATTCTGGCTATACCGGTGAACTCGGTAGAACCTAAGGAAGAGATAGGTGGAATTTAAACTCTTATATTTATTCTGACTAAGTTAGGAGCTACTGGTAAATTTAATTTTTTTCAGGACCTATAGGGAATTCTTAGGAATCACAAGGGTATTTAAGTCTTTTAACACCTCAGTGGCAAATTAGTGATTCTTCCTTTAAGTGAGGGGCAAGATGGACATTTCAATATCCCCTCTTGCTTAAGTGAACCGGTCCTATAGGGAGAGCCAAAGGGCCCATCTTCTCCAAAATCTCTAAGTCTCCATAGCCAAAGCTTGCTCCAAGTTCAAGGATCCAAAGTAAGTGTTTTTATGCACCTTTTGACTTAGGTTATTTGATGGTTATTGATCACTATGATCTCTTCTTCAATCCTATGGTATTAGTTTCTTGAGAAACTCATTTTCATCCCTAAGAATCAAGAACACCCATGTTTAAAACTTGGTTGTTTTGGTTGAGTGTTTTGAAGGAAGTTGAAGGGAAGGTTGCCTTGACTACCAATCCCATCTTGGAATCAAGTTAGGAGCACTTCAAGGTGAGTGTGGATTTACTTGTGCTATTGTATGATGTTCTTAGAGTGAAAGTGTATGATAAAGGCTTAAGCTTGAATCTAGGGTTTTCACCTATGCTTGAGGTTGGATGTGTTTTATTACATGTTTTCAAGGATTAGGGTTTAGAAAAAATGAGTGGTATGGTTGGTATACTTGATGGATTTGAGGACATGATTTCCAAGGGAAAACTTGGGTTTAGGTATGTGCTGGGCGTGGCACTATTCCTGCCCAGAAGGCCAACCACGGGCGTGGTCCCCACCACGGCTTGGCCGTGGTCCTCTCTGGAAAGGAAATATTGATGCCTCGTGCCCAACCACGGCCGTGGTCCCCACCACAGGCTGGCCGTGGTTGGCTCTGGAAAGAAAAATGTTGTGTGCTGAAATCTGACCACGGGTGTGGTGGCCACCAAGGGCTGGCCGTGGTCCAGGCCACGGGCGTGGTGCCAAGTAGGGGCAGGCCGTGGTTGTCTCTGTTTCCAATTTGTTGAGTTTTGTTTTCTGAACCGTGGCCGTGGTTACCACCACGGGCTGGCCGTGGTTGACTCTGTTTGTGTTATTGTGATGCTTTTGCCTAGGGTCTTGATACTATATGCTAGGTTTAGGATGAAGGATGACTTAGCACTATAATGAGATGGGTAGCTAAGTAAGAATGCTTGATAGAAGTGATGTAGCACTTTAATGAGATATGTAACTAAGTAGGAATGCTTGATAGAGTTGAGCATAATGGTTATATGTTGTATATGCTTGAATTGCTTACATGTAATGTTATTATGATGATATTATGAATGAGCATGATATGAGTATGAGAACATTGCATTGCATAGCGAGATGGCCTAATCGGAAGGGGTTAGTGTACAAAACAGAGGGGTGCCTAGCTGATGAGCTAGATGGAAATGAAATAGCATACCTAATTGCATTGCATTGCGAGGTGACCTAACCGGAAAGGGTTAGTGTACAAAACAGAGGGGTGCCTAGCTTATTAGCTAGAAGGAAACGGAATTGGCATAACACATTCATATGCATATTGCGAGGGCCTAACCGAAAGGGGTTAGTGCACAACAAGAGGAGTGGAGAAAGAAAAAGTGTGAATAAAAGGTGTGAACATCATGTGCATTCATTCATTGCATTGGTTGGTTGGTGTTACTTGACATATTGTGAATTGTGTTATACTTGCTCTCTACTTACAGTTATACTTTATTTGCAAGTTTATTCATATTCACTGGGAAGTTGTTCTCACCTCCTCTTTTCTCAGATTCGCAGGAACACCCCGGACCCTCTACGGGTTAAGTACGGAGGATTCTGTTGATTCATTTTTGAGATTTGTATTTTGGTGGAGTTAAGCTCTGTGATGTAACTATAACAGGATGTGTATTATTCTGATGTAGATGTTACAGGAACTGAATACTACTTTTAATGTACTCGGTTCTGTATATGTTTAGTGTGCTCAGTCAGGATGGTGTTTAGAATACACTTGTATAACATTGCATACTCTGATAATATTTTGGTTGAGATCTGAGATCTCTTGATGATATATGTGTATGTGTATATATATATAATATGTACTCTGGTTGGTTTGAAATGGTTGTTGGAAATCCGCTGTTTATGTTATAGTTTTGTGTGGAAATGTTTAAGAAACAAAGGAAACGCTGCCGAATTTTCAATATTTATATATTCCACGTAAGGCTTATGGTTGGCAAATAACATAGTAACTAATAGGTCTTACACAAGTAGTTGATGTTTTCATGAAACACATGAGTTAGATGGTGTACGGGAGAATCAATAGATGTTTGTCAAACACCCACGGTGTTTGAAGACTGAAGAAAACTTGGCTTAAGAGTTGTAAGCCCATTTGTTCCTTCTCAGTTTATCTTGGATTATAAGAACTTCTAGGCCAAGTAGTTGATGTTTTCGTGAAACACATGAGTTAGATGGCGTATGGGAGAGTCAATAGATGTTTGTCAAGCACCCACGGTGTTTGAAGACACAAGTTATCATGGTTTAAGAGTTATAAGCCCATTTCTTCCTTCTCGGTTTATCATGGATTATAAGAACCTCTATCACAAGAAGTTGAGGCTTTCATGAAACACATGAGATAGATGGTGTACGGGAGAGTCAATAGATGTTTGTCAGGCACCCACGGTGTTTGAAGACTGAACAAATCTTGTTATAAGTGTTGTAAGCCCATTTGTTCCTTCTCAGTGTATCTTGGATTATATGAATTTCTAGGCCAAGAAGTTGATGTTTTCATGAAACACATGAGATAGATGGTGTATGGGAGAGTCAATAGATGTTTGTCAAGCACCCACGGTGTTTGAAGACAGAAGAAATATTGGTTTAATAGTTGTAATCCCATTTGTTCCTTCTCGGATTATTTTGGATTATAGGAACTTCTAGGCCAAGTACTTGATGTTTTCATGAAACACATGAGTTAGATGGTGAATGGGAGAGTCGATAGATGTTTGTCAAGCATCCACAGTGTTTAAGGACTGAAGAAATCTTGGTTTAAGAGTTGTAAGCCCATTTGTTCCTTCTTAATTTATCATGGATTATAAGAACTTTAGGCCAAGTAGTTGATGTTTTCATGAAACATATGAATTAGATGGCGTATGGGTGAGTCAATAGAGGTTTGTCAAGCACCCACGGTGTTTAAAAACTCAAGTTTTCATGGTTTAAGAATAGTAAGCTCATTTGTTCCTTCTCGGTTTATCAAGGAATATAAGAACTTCCAGACCTAGTAGTTGATGCTTTCATGAAACACATGAGTTAGATGGTGTTTGAGAGAGTTAATAGATGTTTATCAAGCACCCACGGTGTTTGAAGACTCAAGTTATCATGATTTAAGAGTTATAAGCCCATTTGATCCATCTCAGTTTATCTTGGATTATAAGAACTTCTAGGCCAAGTAGCTGATGTTTTCATGAAACGCATGAGTTAGATGGTGTACGGGAGAGTCAATAAATGTTTGTCAAGCACCCACGCTGTTTGAAGACTGAAGAAAAGTTGGCTTAAGAGTTGTAAGCCCATTTGTTCCATCTCAGTTTATCTTGGATTATAAGAACTTATAGGCCAAGTAGTTGATGTTTTCATGAAACACATGAGTTAGATGGTGTATGGGAGAGTCAATAGATGTTTGTCAAGCACCCACGATATTTGAAGACTGAAGAAATATTGGTTTAATAGTTGCAATCCTATTTGTTCCTTCTCGGTTTATCTTGTATTATAAGAACGTCTAGGCCAAGTAGTTGATGTTTTCATGAAACACATGAGTTAGATGGTGCATGGGAGAGTCAATAGATGTTTGTCAAGCATCCACAATGTTTGAAGACTGAAGAAATCTTGGTTTAAGAGTTGTAAGCCCATTTGTTCCTTCTCAATTTATCATGGATTATAAGAACTTTTAGGCCAAGTAGTTGATGTTTTCATGAAACATATGAGTTAGATGGCGTATGGGTGAGTCAATTGATGTTTGTCAAGCAACCACGGTGTTTAAAAACTCAAGTTTTCATGGTTTAAGAGTGTTAAGCCCATTTGTCCTTCTCGGTTTATCAAGGAATAAAGGAACTTCCAGGCCTAATAGTTGATGTTTACATGAAACACATGAGTTAGATGGTGTTTGGGAGAGTTAATAGATGTATGTCAAGCACCCATGGTGTTTGAAGACTGAAGAAATATTCGTTTAAGAGTTGTAAGCCCATTTGTTTCTTCTCAGTTTGTCTTCGATTATATGAGCTTCTAGGCCAACTAGTTGATGTTTTCATAAAACACATTAGTTAGATGGTGTATGGGTGAGTCAATAGATGTTTGTCAAGCACCAACGATGTTTGAAGATTGAAGAAATCATTGGTTTAATAGTTGTAAGCCCATTTGTTCCTTCTCGGTATATCTTTGATTATAAGAACTTCTAGGCCAAGTAGTTGATGTTTTCATGAAACATTTGAGATAGATGGTGTATGGGTGAGTCAATTGATGTTTGTCAAGCACCCACGGTGTATAAAAACTGAAGTTTTCATGGTTTAAGAGTAGTAAACCAATTTTCCTTCTCAGTTTATCAAGGAATATAGGAACTTCCAGGCCAAGTAGTTGATGTTTTCATGAAACACATGAGTTAGATGGTGTATGGGAGATTCAATAGATGTTTGTCAAGCACCAACGATGTTTGAAGAATGAAGAAATCTTGGTTTAAGAGTCGTAAGATCATTTGTTCCTTCTCTGTTTATCTTCGCTGATAAGAACTTCCAGGCCAAGTAGTTGATGTTTTGATGAAACACATGAGTTACATTGTGTATCGGAGAGTCAATAGATGTTTGTGAAGCACCCACGGTGTTTGAAGACTAAAGAAATTATGGTTTAAGAATTGTAAGCCCATTTGTTTCTTCTCGGTTTGTCTTGGATTATAAGGACTGCTAGGCCAAGTAGTTGATGTTTTCATGAAACACATGAGATAGATGGTGTATGGGAGGGTCAATAGATGTTTGTCAAACACCCACGGTGCTTGAAGACAGAAGAAATATTGGTTTAATAGTTGTAATCCCATTTGTTCCTTCTCGGTTTATTTTGGATTATAGGAACTTCTAGGCCAAGTAGTTGATGTTTTCATAAAACACATGAGTTAGATGGTGAATGAGAGAGTCGATAGATGTCTGTCAAGCATCCACAGTGTTTAAGGACTGAAAAAATCTTGGTTTAAGAGATGTAAGCCCATTTGTTCCATCTCAATTTATCATGGATTATAATAACTTCTAGGCCAAGTAGTTGATGTTTTCATGAAACACATGAATTAGATGGTGTATGAGAGAGTCAATAGATGTTTGTCAAGCACCCACGGCGTTTGAAGACTGATGATATGTTGGTTTAAGAGTTATAAGCCCATTTGTTCCTTCTCACTTTATCTTGGATTATAAGAACTTCTAGGCCTAGTAGTTGATGTTTTCATGAAACACATGAGTTAGATGGTGTTTGGGAGAGTCAATAGATGTTTGTCAAGCACCCACGGTTTTTGAAGACACAAGTTATCATGGTTTAAGAGTTATAAGCCCATTTCTTCCTTCTCGGTTTATCATGGATTATCAGAACCTCTATCACAAGAAGTTGAGGTTTTCATGAAACACATGAGATAGATGGTGTACGGGAGAGTCAATAGATGTTTGTCAGGCACCCACGGTGTTTGAAGACTGAAGAAATCTTGTTATAAGTGTTGTAAGCCCATTTGTTCCTTCTCAGTGTATCTTGGATTATAAGAACATCTAGGCCAAGTAGTTGATGTTTTCATGAATCACATGAGATAGATGGTGTATGAGAGAGTCAATAGATGCTTGTCAAGCACCCACGGTGCTTGAAGACAGAAGAAATATTGGTTTAATAGTTGTAATCTCATTTGTTCCTTCTCGGTTTATTTTGGATTATAGGAACTTCTAGGCCAAGTAGTTGATGTGTTCATGAAACACATGAGTTAGATGGTGAATGGGAGAGTCGATAGATGTCTGTCAAGCATCCACAGTGTTTAAGGACTGAAGAAATCTTGGTTTAAGAGTTGTAAGCCCATTTGTTCCTTCTCAATTTATCATGGATTATAAGAACTTCTAGGCCACGTAGTTGTGTTTTCATGAAACACATGAGTTAGATGGTGTATGGGAGAGTCAATAGATGTTTGTCAAGCACCCACGGTGTTTGAAGACTAAAAAAATTTTGGTTTAAGAGTTGTAAGCCCATTTGTTCCTTCTCATTTAATCTTGGATTATAAGAACTTCTAGGCCAAGTAGTTGATGTTTTCATGAAACATATGAGTTAAATGGCGTATGGGTGAGTCAATAGATGTTTGTCAAGCTCCCACGGTGTTTAAAAACTCAAGTTTTCATAGTTTAAGAATAGTAAGCCCATTTGTTCCTTCTCGGTTTATGAAGGAATATAAGAACTTCCAGACCTAGTAGTTGATGCTTTCATGAAACACATGAGTTAGATGGTGTTTGGGAGAGTTAATAGATGTTTATCAAGCACCCACGGTGTTTGAAGACTCAAGTTATCATGATTTAAGAGTTATAAGCCCATTTAATCCTTCTCAGTTTATCTTGGATTATAAGAACTTGTAGGCCAAGTGGTTGATGTTTTTCATGATACACATGAGTTAGATGGTGTGTGGGAGAGTTAATAGATGTATGTCAAGCACCCACGGTGTTTGAAGACTGAAGAAATATTCGTTTAAGAGTTGTAAGCCCATTTGTTTCTTCTCAGTTTATCTTCGATTATATGAACTTCTAGGCCAAGTAGTTGATGTTTTCATGAAAAACATGAGTTAGATGGTGTTAGGGTGAGTCAATAGATGTTTGTCAAGCACCCACGGTGTTTGCAGAATCAAGTTATCATGGTTTAGGTGTTATAAGCCCAGTTCTTCCTTCTCGGTTTATCATGGATTATAAGAAGTTCTATGACAAGAAGTTGAGGTTTTCGTGAAACATATGTGTTAGATGGTGTATGGTAGAGTCAATAGATGTCTGTCAAGCACCAACGATGATTGAAGACTGAAGAAATCTTGGTTTAATGGTTGTAAGCCCATTTGTTCCTTCTCGGTATATCTTGGATAATAAGAACTTCTAGGCCAAGTAGTTGATGTTTTCATGAAACGTATGAGTTAGATGGTGTATGGGTGAGTCAATAGATGTTTGTCAAGCACCCACGGTGTATTAAAACTGAAGTTTTCAAGGTTTAAGAATAGTAAGCCCAATTGTTCCAGCTCGTTTTATCAAGGAATATAAGAACTTCCAGGCCCAGTTGTTGATGTTTTCATGAAACACATGAGTTAGATGGTGTTTGCGAGAGTCAATAGATGATTGTCAAGCACGAACGATGTTTGAAGACTGAAGAAATCTTGGTTTAATAGTTGTAAGCCCATTTGTTCCTTCTCGGTATATCATGGATTATAAGAACTTCTAGGCCAAGTAGTTGATGTTTTCATGAAACACATGAGTTAGATGGTGCATGGGAGAGTCAATAGATGTTTGTCAAGCATCCACAGTGTTTGGAGACTGAAGAAATCTTGGTTTAAGAGTTGTAAGCCCATTTGTTCCTTCTCAATTTATCATGGATTATAAGAACTTCTAGGCCAAGTAGTTGATGTTTTCATGAAACACATGAGTTAGATGGTGTTTGCGAGAGTCAATAGATGATTGTCAAGCACCAACGATGTTTGAAGACTGAAGAAATCTTGGTTTAATAGTTGTTAGCCCATTTGTTCCTTCTCGGTATATCATGGATTATAAGAACTTCTAGGCCAAGTAGTTGATGTTTTCATGAAACACATGAGTTAGATGGTGCATGGGAGAGTCAATAGATGTTTGTCAAGCATCCACAGTGTTTGGAGACTGAAGAAATCTTGGTTTAAGAGTTGTAAGCCCATTTGTTCCTTCTCAATTTATCATGGATTATAAGAACTTCTAGGCCAAGTAGTTGATGTTTTCATGAAACACGTGAGTTAGATGGTGTTTATGAGAGGCAATAGATGATTGTCAAGCACCAACGATGTTTGAAGACTGAAGAAATCTTGGTTTAATAGTTGTTAGCCCATTTGTTCCTTCTCGGTATATCATGGATTATAAGAACTTCTAGGCCAAGTAGTTGATGTTTTCATGAAACACATGAGTTAGATGGTGCATGGGAGAGTCAATAGATGTTTGTCAAGCATCCACAGTGTTTGGAGACTGAAGAAATCTTGGTTTAAGAGTTGTAAGCCCATTTGTTCCTTCTCAATTTATCATGGATTATAAGAACTACTAGGCCAAGAAGTTGATGTTTTCATGAAACACATGGGTTAGATGGTGTACGGGAGAGTCAATAGATGTTTGTCAAGCACCCAGGGTGTTTAAAATCTCAAGTTTTCATGGTTTAGGAGTAGTAAGCCCATTTGTCATTCTCGGTTTATCAAGGAATATAGGAACTTCCAGGCCTAGTAGTTGATGTTTACATGAAACACATGAGTTAGATGGTGCATGGGAGAGTCAATAGATGTTTGTCAAGCATCCACAGTGTTTGGAGACTGAAGAAATCTTGGTTTAAGAGTTGTAAGCCCATTTGTTCCTTCTCAATTTATCATGGATTATAAGAACTACTAGGCCAAGAAGTTGATGTTTTCATGAAACACATGGGTTAGATGGTGTACGGGAGAGTCAATAGATGTTTGTCAAGCACCCAGGGTGTTTAAAATCTCAAGTTTTCATGGTTTAGGAGTAGTAAGCCCATTTGTCATTCTCGGTTTATCAAGGAATATAGGATCTTCCAGGCCTAGTAGTTGATGTTTACATGAAACACATGAGTTAGATGGTGTATGGGAGAGTCAATAGATGTTTGTCAAGCAGGAACGATGTTTGAAGACTGAAGAAATCTTGGTTTAATGGTTGTAAGCCCATTTGTTCCTTCTCGGTATATCTTGGATGATAAGAACTTCTAGGCCAAGTAGTTGATGTTTTCATGAAACGTATGAGTTAGATGGTGGATGGGTGAGTCAATAGATGTTTGTCAAGCACCCACGGTGTATAAAAACTGAAGTTTTCATGGTTTAAGAATAGGAAGTCCATTTGTTTCTGCTCGTTTTATCAAGGAATATAAGAACTTCTAGGCCAAGTAGTTGATGTTTTCATGAAACACATGAGTTAGATGGTGTTTGCGAGAGTCAATAGATGTTTGTCAAGCACGAACGATGTTTGAAGACTGAAGAAATCTTGGTTTAATGGTTGTAAGCCCATTTGTTCCTTCTCGGTATATCATGGATTATAAGAACATCTAGGCCAAGTAGTTGATGTTTTCATGAAACACATGAGTTAGATGGTGCATGGGAGAGTCAATAGATGTTTGTCAAGCATCCACAGTGTTTGGAGACTGAAGAAATCTTGGTTTAAGAGTTGTAAGCCCATTTGTTCCTTCTCAATTTATCATGGATTATAAGAACTTCTAGGCCAAGTAATTGATGTTTTCATGAAACATATGAGTTAGATGGCGTATGGGTGAGTCAATAGATATTTGTCAAGCACCCAGGGTGTTTAAAAACTCAAGTTTTCATGGTTTAAGAATAGTAAGCCCATTTGTTCCTGCTCGTTTTATCAAGGAATATAAGGACTTCCAGGCCTAGTTGTTGATGTTTTCATTAAACACATGAGTTAGATGGCGTTTGCGAGAGTCATTTGATGATTGTCAAGCACCAACGATGTTGGAAAACTTAAGAAATCTTGGTTTAATAGTTGTAAGCTCATTTGTTCCTTCTCAATTTATCATGGATTATAAGAACTTCTAGGCCAAGTAGTTGATGTTTTCATGAAACATATGAGTTAGATGGCGTATGGGTGAGTCAATAGATATTTGTCAAGCACCCACGGTGTTTAAAAACTCAAGTTTTCATGGTTTAAGAGTAGTAACCCATTTGTCGTTGTCGGTTTATCAAGGAATATAGGAACTTCCAGGCCTAGTAGTTGATGTTTACGTGAAACACATGAGTTAGATGATGTTTGGGAGAGTTAATAGATGTATGTCAAGCACCCACGGAGTTTGAAGACTGAAGAAATATTCGTTTAAGAGTTATAAGCCCATTTGTTTCTTCTCAGTTTATCTTCGATTATATGAACTTCTAGGCCAAGTAGTTGATGTTTTCATGAAACAGATGAGTAAGATGGTGTATGGGAGAGTCAATAGATGATTGTCAAGCACCAACGATGTTTGAAGACTGAAGAAATCTTGGTTTAAGAGTTGTAAGCCCATTTGTTCCTTCTCAATTTATCATGGATTATAAGAACATCTAGGCCAAGTAGTTGATGTTTTCATGAAACACATGAGTTAGATGGTGCATGGGAGAGTCAATAGATGTTTGTCAAGCATCCACAGTGTTTGGAGACTGAAGAAATCTTGGTTTAAGAGTTGTAAGCCCATTTGTTCCTTCTCAATTTATCATGGATTATAAGAACTTCTAGGCCAAGTAGTTGATGTTTTCAAGAAACATATGAGTTAGATGGCGTATGGGTGAGTCAATAGATATTTGTCAAGCACCCAGGGTGTTTAGAAACTCAACTTTTCATGGTTTAAGAGTAGTAAGCCCATTTGTCCTTCTCAGTTAATCAAGGAATATAGGAACTTCCAGGCCTAGTAGTTGATGTTTACATGAAACACATGAGTTAGATGGTGTTTGGGAGAGTTAATAGATGTATGTCAAGCACCCACGGTGTTTGAAGACTGAAGAAATCTTGGTTTAAGAGTTGTAAGCCCATTTGTTCCTTCTCAATTTATCATGGATTTTAAGAACTTCTAGGCCAAGTAGTTGATGTTTTCATGAAACACATGAGTTAGATGGTGTATGGGAGAGTCAATAGATGTTTGTCGAGCACCAACGATGTTTGAAGACTGAAGAAATCTTTGTTTAATGGTTGTAAGCCCATTTGTTCCTTCTCGGTATATCTTGGATGATAAGAACTTCTAGGCCAAGTAGTTGATGTTTTCATGAAACGTATGAGTTAGATGGTGCATGGGAGAGTCAATAGATGTTTGTCAAGCATCCACAGTGTTTGGAGACTGGAGAAATCTTGGTTTAAGAGTTGTAAGCCCATTTGTTCCTTCTCAATTTATCATGGATTATAAGAACTTCTAGGCCAAGTAGTTGATGATTTCATGAAACATATGAGTTAGATGGCGTATGGGTGAGTCAATAGATATTTGTCAAGCACCCACGGTGTTTAAAAACTCAAGTTTTCATGGTTTAAGAGTAGTAAGCCCATTTGTCCTTCTCGGTTTATCAAGGAATATAGGAACTTCCAGGCCAAGTAGTTGATGTTTACATGAAACACATGAGTTAGATGGTGTTTGGGAGAGTTAATAGATGTATGTCAAGCACCCACGGTGTTTGCAGACTGAAGAAATATTCGTTTAAGAGTTATAAGCCCATTTGTTTCTTCTCAGTTTATCTTCGATTATATGAACTTCTAGGCCAAGTAGTTGATGTTTTCATGAAACACATGAGTAAGATGGTGTATGGGAGAGTCAATAGATGTTTGTCAAGCACCAACGATGTTTGAAGACTGAAGAAATCTTGGTTTAAGAGTTGTAAGCCCATTTGTTCCTTCTCAATTTATCATGGATTATAAGAACTTCTAGGCCAAGTAGTTGATGTTTTCATGAAACACATGAGTTAGATGGTGTATGGGAGAGTCAATAGATGTTTGTCAAGCACCAACGATGTTTGAAGACTGAAGAAATCTTGGTTTAATGGTTGTAAGCCCATTTGTTCCTTCTCGGTATATCTTGGATTATAAGAACTTCTAGGCCAAGTAGTTGATGTTTACATGAAACACATGAGTTAGATGGTGCATGGGAGAGTCAATAGATGTTTGTCAAGCATCCACAGTGTTTGGAGACTGAAGAAATCTTGGTTTAAGAGTTGTAAGCCCATTTGTTCCTTCTCAATTTATCATGGATTATAAGAACTTCTAGGCCAAGTAGTTGATGTTTTCATGAAACACATGAGTTAGATGGTGTTTGGGAGAGTCAATAAATGTTTGTCATGCACCCACGATGTTTGAAGACTGAAGAAATCTTGGTTTAAGAGTTGTAAGCCCATTTGTTCCATCTCAGTTTATCTTGGATTATAAGAACTTCTAGGCCAAGTAGTTGATGTTTTCATGAAACACATGAGTAAGATGGTGTATGGGAGAGTCAATAGATGTTTGTCAAGCACCAACGATGTTTGAAGACTGAAGAAATCTTGGTTTAAGAGTTGTAAGCCCATTTGTTCCTTCTCAATTTATCATGGATTATAAGAACTTCTAGGCCAAGTAGTTGATGTTTTCATGAAACACATGTGTTAGATGGTGTATGGGAGAGTCAATAGATGTTTGTCAAGCACCAACGATGTTTGAAGACTGAAGAAATCTTGGTTTAATGGTTGTAAGCCCATTTGTTCCTTCTCGGTATATCTTGGATTATAAGAACTTCTAGGCCAAGTAGTTGATGTTTACATGAAACACATGAGTTAGATGGTGCATGGGAGAGTCAATAGATGTTTGTCAAGCATCCACAGTGTTTGGAGACTGAAGAAATCTTGGTTTAAGAGTTGTAAGCCCATTTGTTCCTTCTCAATTTATCATGGATTATAAGAACTTCTAGGGCAAGTAGTTGATGTTTTCATGAAACATATGAGTTAGATGGCGTATGGGTGAGTCAATAGATATTTGTCAAGCACCCAGGGTGTTTAAAAACTCAAGTTTTCATGGTTTAAGAGTAGTAAGCCCATTTGTCCTTCTCGGTTTATCAAGGAATATAGGAACTTCCAGGCCTAGTAGTTGATGTTTACATGAAACACATGAGTTAGATGGTGTTTGGGAGAGTTAATAGATGTATGTCAAGCACCCACGGTGTTTGCAGACTGAAGAAATATTCGTTTAAGAGTTATAAGCCCATTTGTTTCTTCTCAGTTTATCTTCGATTATATGAACTTCTAGGCCAAGTAGTTGATGTTTTCATGAAACACATGAGTAAGATGGTGTATGGGAGAGTCAATAGATGTTTGTCAAGCACCAACGATGTTTGAAGACTGAAGAAATCTTGGTTTAAGAGTTGTAAGCCCATTTGTTCCTTCTCAATTTATCATGGATTATAAGAACTTCTAGGCCAAGTAGTTGATGTTTTCATGAAACACATGAGTTAGATGGTGTTTGCGAGAGTCAATAGATGATTGTCAAGCACCAACGATGTTTGAAGACTGAAGAAATCTTGGTTTAATAGTTGTTAGCCCATTTGTTCCTTCTCGGTATATCATGGATTATAAGAACTTCTAGGCCAAGTAGTTGATGTTTTCATGAAACACATGAGTTAGATGGTGCATGGGAGAGTCAATAGATGTTTGTCAAGCATCCACAGTGTTTGGAGACTGAAGAAATCTTGGTTTAAGAGTTGTAAGCCCATTTGTTCCTTCTCAATTTATCATGGATTATAAGAACTTCTAGGCCAAGTAGTTGATGTTTTCATGAAACACGTGAGTTAGATGGTGTTTATGAGAGGCAATAGATGATTGTCAAGCACCAACGATGTTTGAAGACTGAAGAAATCTTGGTTTAATAGTTGTTAGCCCATTTGTTCCTTCTCGGTATATCATGGATTATAAGAACTTCTAGGCCAAGTAGTTGATGTTTTCATGAAACACATGAGTTAGATGGTGCATGGGAGAGTCAATAGATGTTTGTCAAGCATCCACAGTGTTTGGAGACTGAAGAAATCTTGGTTTAAGAGTTGTAAGCCCATTTGTTCCTTCTCAATTTATCATGGATTATAAGAACTACTAGGCCAAGAAGTTGATGTTTTCATGAAACACATGGGTTAGATGGTGTACGGGAGAGTCAATAGATGTTTGTCAAGCACCCAGGGTGTTTAAAATCTCAAGTTTTCATGGTTTAGGAGTAGTAAGCCCATTTGTCATTCTCGGTTTATCAAGGAATATAGGAACTTCCAGGCCTAGTAGTTGATGTTTACATGAAACACATGAGTTAGATGGTGCATGGGAGAGTCAATAGATGTTTGTCAAGCATCCACAGTGTTTGGAGACTGAAGAAATCTTGGTTTAAGAGTTGTAAGCCCATTTGTTCCTTCTCAATTTATCATGGATTATAAGAACTTCTAGGCCAAGTAGTTGATGTTTTCATGAAACATATGAGTTAGATGGCGTATGGGTGAGTCAATAGATATTTGTCAAGCACCCAGGGTGTTTAAAAACTCAAGTTTTCATGGTTTAAGAGTAGTAAGCCCATTTGTCCTTCTCGGTTTATCAAGGAATATAGGAACTTCCAGGCCTAGTAGTTGATGTTTACATGAAACACATGAGTTAGATGGTGTTTGGGAGAGTTAATAGATGTATGTCAAGCACCCACGGTGTTTGCAGACTGAAGAAATATTCGTTTAAGAGTTATAAGCCCATTTGTTTCTTCTCAGTTTATCTTCGATTATATGAACTTCTAGGCCAAGTAGTTGATGTTTTCATGAAACACATGAGTAAGATGGTGTATGGGAGAGTCAATAGATGTTTGTCAAGCACCAACGATGTTTGAAGACTGAAGAAATCTTGGTTTAAGAGTTGTAAGCCCATTTGTTCCTTCTCAATTTATCATGGATTATAAGAACTTCTAGGCCAAGTAGTTGATGTTTTCATGAAACACATGAGTTAGATGGTGTATGGGAGAGTCAATAGATGTTTGTCAAGCACCAACGATGTTTGAAGACTGAAGAAATCTTGGTTTAATGGTTGTAAGCCCATTTGTTCCTTCTCGGTATATCTTGGATTATAAGAACTTCTAGGCCAAGTAGTTGATGTTTTCATGAAACACATGAGTTAGATGGTGTATGGGAGAGTCAATAGATGTTTGTCAAGCACCAACGATGTTTGAAGACTTAAGAAATCTTGGTTTAATGGTTGTAAGCCCATTTGTTCCTTCTCGGTATATCTTGGATTATAAGATCTTCTAGGCCAAGTAGTTGATGTTTTCATGAAACACATGAGTTAGATGGTGTTTGCGAGAGTCAATAGATGATTGTCAAGCACCAACGATGTTTGAAGACTGAAGAAATCTTGGTTTAATAGTTGTAAGCCCATTTGTTCCTTCTCGGTATATCATGGATTATATAAGAACTTCTAGGCCAAGTAGTTGATGTTTACATGAAACACATGAGTTAGATGGTGCATGGGAGAGTCAATAGATGTTTGTCAAGCATCCACAGTGTTTGGAGACTGAAGAAATCTTGGTTTAAGAGTTGTAAGCCCATTTGTTCCTTCTCAATTTATCATGGATTATAAGAACTTCTAGGCCAAGTAGTTGATGTTTTCATGAAACATATGAGTTAGATGGCGTATGGGTGAGTCAATAGATATTTGTCAAGCACCCAGGGTGTTTAAAAACTCAAGTTTTCATGGTTTAAGAGTAGTAAGCCCATTTGTCCTTCTCGGTTTATCAAGGAATATAGGAACTTCCAGGCCTAGTAGTTGATGTTTACATGAAACACATGAGTTAGATGGTGTTTGGGAGAGTTAATAGATGTATGTCAAGCACCCACGGTGTTTGCAGACTGAAGAAATATTCGTTTAAGAGTTATAAGCCCATTTGTTTCTTCTCAGTTTATCTTCGATTATATGAACTTCTAGGCCAAGTAGTTGATGTTTTCATGAAACACATGAGTAAGATGGTGTATGGGAGAGTCAATAGATGTTTGTCAAGCACCAACGATGTTTGAAGACTGAAGAAATCTTGGTTTAAGAGTTGTAAGCCCATTTGTTCCTTCTCAATTTATCATGGATTATAAGAACTTCTAGGCCAAGTAGTTGATGTTTTCATGAAACACATGAGTTAGATGGTGTATGGGAGAGTCAATAGATGTTTGTCAAGCACCAACGATGTTTGAAGACTGAAGAAATCTTGGTTTAATGGTTGTAAGCCCATTTGTTCCTTCTCGGTATATCTTGGATTATAAGAACTTCTAGGCCAAGTAGTTGATGTTTTCATGAAACACATGAGTTAGATGGTGTATGGGAGAGTCAATAGATGTTTGTCAAGCACCAACGATGTTTGAAGACTTAAGAAATCTTGGTTTAATGGTTGTAAGCCCATTTGTTCCTTCTCGGTATATCTTGGATTATAAGATCTTCTAGGCCAAGTAGTTGATGTTTTCATGAAACACATGAGTTAGATGGTGTTTGCGAGAGTCAATAGATGATTGTCAAGCACCAACGATGTTTGAAGACTGAAGAAATCTTGGTTTAATAGTTGTAAGCCCATTTGTTCCATCTCGGTATATCATGGATTATATAAGAACTTCTAGGCCAAGTAGTTGATGTTTACATGAAACACATGAGTTAGATGGTGCATGGGAGAGTCAATAGATGTTTGTCAAGCATCCACAGTGTTTGGAGACTGAAGAAATCTTGGTTTAAGAGTTGTAAGCCCATTTGTTCCTTCTCAATTTATCATGGATTATAAGAACTTCTAGGCCAAGTAGTTGATGTTTTCATGAAACATATGAGTTAGATGGCGTATGGGTGAGTCAATAGATATTTGTCAAGCACCCAGGGTGTTTAAAAACTCAAGTTTTCATGGTTTAAGAGTAGTAAGCCCATTTGTCCTTCTCGGTTTATCAAGGAATATAGGAACTTCCAGGCCTAGTAGTTGATGTTTACATGAAACACATGAGTTAGATGGTGTTTGGGAGAGTTAATAGATGTATGTCAAGCACCCACGGTGTTTGCAGACTGAAGAAATATTCGTTTAAGAGTTATAAGCCCATTTGTTTCTTCTCAGTTTATCTTCGATTATATGAACTTCTAGGCCAAGTAGTTGATGTTTTCATGAAACACATGAGTAAGATGGTGTATGAGAGTGTCAATAGATGTTTGTCAAGCACCAACGATGTTTGAAGACTGAAGAAATCTTGGTTTAAGAGTTGTAAGCCCATTTGTTCCTTCTCAATTTATCATGGATTATAAGAACTTCTAGGCCAAGTAGTTGATGTTTTCATGAAACACATGAGTTAGATGGTGTATGGGAGAGTCAATAGATGTTTGTCAAGCACCAACGATGTTTGAAGACTGAAGAAATCTTGGTTTAATGGTTGTAAGCCCATTTGTTCCTTCTCGGTATATCTTGGATTATAAGAACTTCTAGGCCAAGTAGTTGATGTTTTCATGAAACACATGAGTTAGATGGTGTATGGGAGAGTCAATAGATGTTTGTCAAGCACCAACGATGTTTGAAGACTTAAGAAATCTTGGTTTAATGGTTGTAAGCCCATTTGTTCCTTCTCGGTATATCTTGGATTATAAGATCTTCTAGGCCAAGTAGTTGATGTTTTCATGAAACACATGAGTTTGATGGTGTTTGCGAGAGTCAATAGATGATTGTCAAGCACCAACGATGTTTGAAGACTTAAGAAATCTTGGTTTAATAGTTGTAAGCCCATTTGTTCCTTCTCGGTATATCATGGATTATATAAGAACTTCTAGGCCAAGTAGTTGATGTTTACATGAAACACATGAGTTAGATGGTGCATGGGAGAGTCAATAGATGTTTGTCAAGCATCCACAGTGTTTGGAGACTGAAGAAATCTTGGTTTAAGAGTTGTAAGCCCATTTGTTCCTTCTCAATTTATCATGGATTATAAGAACTTCTAGGCCAAGTAGTTGATGTTTTCATGAAACATATGAGTTAGATGGCGTATGGGTGAGTCAATAGATATTTGTCAAGCACCCATGGTGTTTAAAAACTCAAGTTTTCATGGTTTAAGAGTAGTAAGCCCATTTGTCCTTCTCGGTTTATCAAGGAATATAGGAACTTCCGTGCCTAGTAGTTGATGTTTACATGAAACACATGAGTTAGATGGTGTTTGGGAGAGTTAATAGATGTATGTCAAGCACCCACGGTGTTTGCAGATCAAGAAATATTCGTTTAAGAGTTATAAGCCCATTTGTTTCTTCTCAGTTTATCTTCGATTATATGAACTTCTAGGCCAAGTAGTTGATGTTTTCATGAAACACATGAGTAAGATGGTGTATGGGAGAGTCAATAGATATTTGTCAAGCACCAACGATGTTTGAAGACTGAAGAAATCTTGGTTTAAGAGTTGTAAGCCCATTTGTTCCTTCTCAATTTATCATGGATTATAAGAACTTCTAGGCCAAGTAGTTGATGTTTTCATGAAACACATGAGTTAGATGGTGTATGGGAGAGTCAATAGATGTTTGTCAAGCACCAACGATGTTTGAAGACTGAAGAAATCTTGGTTTAATGGTTGTAAGCCCATTTGTTCCTTCTCGGTATATCTTGGATTATAAGAACTTCTAGGCCAAGTAGTTGATGTTTTCATGAAACACATGAGTTAGATGGTGTATGGGAGAGTCAATAGATGTTTGTCAAGCACCAACGATGTCTGAAGACTTAAGAAATCTTGGTTTAATGGTTGTAAGCCCATTTGTTCCTTCTCGGTATATCTTGGATTATAAGATCTTCTAGGCCAAGTAGTTGATGTTTTCATGAAACACATGAGTTTGATGGTGTTTGCGAGAGTCAATAGATGATTGTCAAGCACCAACGATGTTTGAAGACTGAAGAAATCTTGGTTTAATAGTTGTAAGCCCATTTGTTCCTTCTCGGTATATCATGGATTATATAAGAACTTCTAGGCCAAGTAGTTGATGTTTACATGAAACACATGAGTTAGATGGTGCATGGGAGAGTCAATAGATGTTTGTCAAGCATCCACAGTGTTTGGAGACTGAAGAAATCTTGGTTTAAGAGTTGTAAGCCCATTTGTTCCTTCTCAATTTATCATGGATTATAAGAACTTCTAGGCCAAGTAGTTGATGTTTTCATGAAACATATGAGTTAGATGGCGTATGGGTGAGTCAATAGATATTTGTCAAGCACCCAGGGTGTTTAAAAACTCAAGTTTTCATGGTTTAAGAGTAGTAAGCCCATTTGTCCTTCTCGGTTTATCAAGGAATATAGGAACTTCCAGGCCTAGTAGTTGATGTTTACATGAAACACATGAGTTAGATGGTGTTTGGGAGAGTTAATAGATGTATGTCAAGCACCCACGGTGTTTGCAGACTGAAGAAATATTCGTTTAAGAGTTATAAGCCCATTTGTTTCTTCTCAGTTTATCTTCGATTATATGAACTTCTAGGCCAAGTAGTTGATGTTTTCATGAAACACATGAGTAAGATGGTGTATGGGAGAGTCAATAGATATTTGTCAAGCACCAACGATGTTTGAAGACTGAAGAAATCTTGGTTTAAGAGTTGTAAGCCCATTTGTTCCTTCTCAATTTATCATGGATTATAAGAACTTCTAGGCCAAGTAGTTGATGTTTTCATGAAACACATGAGTTAGATGGTGTATGGGAGAGTCAATAGATGTTTGTCAAGCACCAACGATGTTTGAAGACTGAAGAAATCTTGGTTTAATGGTTGTAAGCCCATTTGTTCCTTCTCGGTATATCTTGGATTATAAGAACTTCTAGGCCAAGTAGTTGATGTTTTCATGAAACACATGAGTTAGATGGTGTATGGGAGAGTCAATAGATGTTTGTCAAGCACCAACGATGTCTGAAGACTTAAGAAATCTTGGTTTAATGGTTGTAAGCCCATTTGTTCCTTCTCGGTATATCTTGGATTATAAGATCTTCTAGGCCAAGTAGTTGATGTTTTCATGAAACACATGAGTTAGATGGTGTTTGCGAGAGTCAATAGATGATTGTCAAGCACCAACGATGTTTGAAGACTGAAGAAATCTTGGTTTAATAGTTGTAAGCCCATTTGTTCCTTCTCGGTATATCATGGATTATATGAGAACTTCTAGGCCAAGTAGTTGATGTTTACATGAAACACATGAGTTAGATGGTGCATGGGAGAGTCAATAGATGTTTGTCAAGCATCCACAGTGTTTGGAGACTGAAGAAATCTTGGTTTAAGAGTTGTAAGCCCATTTGTTCCTTCTCAATTTATCATGGATTATAAGAACTTCTAGGCCAAGTAGTTGATGTTTTCATGAAACATATGAGTTAGATGGCGTATGGGTGAGTCAATAGATATTTGTCAAGCACCCAGGGTGTTTAAAAACTCAAGTTTTCATGGTTTAAGAGTAGTAAGCCCATTTGTCCTTCTCGGTTTATCAAGGAATATAGGAACTTCCAGGCCTAGTAGTTGATGTTTACATGAAACACATGAGTTAGATGGTGTATGGGTGAGTCAATAGATGTTTGTCAAGCACCCACAGTGTATAAAAACTGAAGTTTTCATGGTTTAAGAATAGTAAGCCCATTTGTTCCTGCTTGTTTTATCATGGAATATAAGAACTTCCAGGCCTAGTTGTTGATGTTTTCATGAAACACACGAGTTAGATGGTGTTTGGGAGAGTTAATAGATGTATGTCAAGCACCCACGGTGTTTGCAGACTGAAGAAATATTCGTTTAAGAGTTATAAGCCCATTTGTTTCTTCTCAGTTTATCTTCGATTATATGAACTTCTAGGCCAAGTAGTTGATGTTTTCATGAAACACATGAGTAAGATGGTGTATGGGAGAGTCAATAGATGTTTGTCAAGCACCAACGATGTTTGAAGACTGAAGAAATCTTGGTTTAAGAGTTGTAAGCCCATTTGTTCCTTCTCAATTTATCATGGATTATAAGAACTTCTAGGCCAAGTAGTTGATGTTTTCATGAAACACATGAGTTAGATGGTGTATGGGAGAGTCAATAGATGTTTGTCAAGCACTAACGATGTTTGAAGACTGAAGAAATCTTGGTTTAATGGTTGTAAGCCCATTTGTTCCTTCTCGGTATATCTTGGATTATAAGAACTTCTAGGCCAAGTAGTTGATGTTTTCATGAAACACATGAGTTAGATGGTGTATGGCAGAGTCAATAGATGTTTGTCAAGCACCAACGATGTTTGAAGACTGAAGAAATCTTGGTTTAATGGTTGTAAGCCCATTTGTTCCTTCTCGGTATATCTTGGATTATAAGAACTTCTAGGCCAAGTAGTTGATGTTTTCATGAAACACATGAGTTAGATGGTGTTTGCGAGAGTCAATAGATGATTGTCAAGCACCAACGATGTTTGAAGACTGAAGAAATCTTGGTTTAATAGTTGTAAGCCCATTTGTTCCTTCTCGGTATATCATGGATTATAAGAACTTCTAGGCCAAGTAGTTGATGTTTACATGAAACACATGAGTTAGATGGTGCATGGTAGAGTCAATAGATGTTTGTCAAGCATCCACAGTGTTTGGAGACTGAAGAAATCTTGGTTTAAGAGTTGTAAGCCCATTTGTTCCTTCTCAATTTATCATGGATTATAAGAACTTCTAGGCCAAGTAGTTGATGTTTTCATGAAACATATGAGTTAGATGGCGTATGGGTGAGTCAATAGATATTTGTCAAGCACCCAGGGTGTTTAAAAACTCAAGTTTTGATGGTTTAAGAGTAGTAAGCCCATTTGTCCTTCTCGGTTTATCAAGGAATATAGGAACTTCCAGGCCTAGTAGTTGATGTTTACATGAAACACATGAGTTAGATGGTGTTTGGGCGAGTTAATAGATGTATGTCAAGCTCCCACGGTGTTTGAAGACTGAAGAAATATTCGTTTAAGAGTTTATAGCCCATTTGTTTCTTCTCAGTTTGTCTTCGATTATATGAACTTCTAGGCCAAGTAGTTGATGTTTTCATGAAACACATGAGTTAGATGGTGCATGGGAGAGTCAATAGATGTTTGTCAAGCACCAACGATGTTTGAAGACTGAAGAAATCTTGATTTAAGAGTTGTAAGCCCATTTGTTCCTTCTCAATTTATCACGGATTAGAAGAACTTCTAGGCCAAGTAGTTGATGTTTTCATGAAACACATGAGTTAGATGGTGTATGGGAGTGTCAATAGATGTTTGTCAAGCACCAACGATGTTTGAAGACTGAAGAAATCTGGGTTTAATGGTTGTAAGCCCATTTGGTCCTTCTCGGTATATCTTGGATGATAAGAACTTCTAGGCCAAGTAGTTGATGTTTTCGTAAAACGTATGAGTTAGATGGTGTATGGGTGAGTCAATAGATGTTTGTCAAGCACCCACGGTGTATAAAAACTGAAGTTTTCATGGTTTAAGAATAGTAAGCCCATTTGTTCCTGCTTGTTTTATCATGGAATATAAGAACTTCCAGGCCTAGTTGTTGATGTTTTCATGAAACACACGAGTTAGATGGTGTTTGCGAGAGTCAATAGATGATTGTCAAGCACCAACGATGTTTGAAGACTGAAGAAATCTTGGTTTAATAGTTGAAAGCCCATTTGTTCCTTCTCGGTATATCATGGATTATAAGAACTTCTAGGCCAAGTAGTTGATGTTTTCATGAAACACATGAGTTAGATGGTGTATGGGAGAGTCAATAGATGTTTGTCAAGCACCAACGATGTTTGAAGACTGAAGAAATCTTGGTTTAATGGTTGTAAGCCCATTTGTTCCTTCTCGGTATATCTTGGATTATAAGAACTTCTAGGCCAAGTAGTTGATGTTTTCATGAAACACATGAGTTAGATGGTGTTTGCGAGAGTCAATAGATGATTGTCAAGCACCAACGATGTTTGAAGACTGAAGAAATCTTGGTTTAATAGTTGTAAGCCCATTTGTTCCTTCTCGGTATATCATGGATTATAAGAACTTCTAGGCCAAGTAGTTGATGTTTACATGAAACACATGAGTTAGATGGTGCATGGGAGAGTCAATAGATGTTTGTCAAGCATCCACAGTGTTTGGAGACTGAAGAAATCTTGGTTTAAGAGTTGTAAGCCCATTTGTTCCTTCTCGGTTTATCTTGGATTATAAGAACTTCTAGGCCAAGTCGTTGATGTTTTCATGAAACACATGAGTTTGATGGTGTAAGGGGGTGTCAATTGATGTTTGTCAAGTACCCATGATGTTTGAAGATTGAAGAAAACTTGGTTTAAGAGTTGTAAGCCCATTTGTTCCTTCTCGGTTTATCTTGGATTATAAGAACTTCTAGGCCAAGTAGTTGATGTTTTCAAGAAACACAAGAGTTAGATGGTGTATGGGAGAGTCAATAGATGTTTGTCAAGCACCCACGGTGTTTGAAGACTGAAGAAATCTTGGTCTAAGAGTTGTAAGCCCATATGTTTCTTCTCAGTTTATCTTCCATTATATGATCATCTAGGCCAAGTAGTTGATGTTTTCATGAGTTAGATGGTGTATGGGTTTGTCAACAAATGTTTGTCAAGCACCCACAGTGTTTGACGACTCAGGTTATCATGGTTTAAGAGTTATAAGCTCATTTCAACCTTCTCCATTTATCATGGATTATAAGAACCTCTATGACAAGAAGTTGAGGTTTTCGTGAAACACATGAGTTAGATGGTGTTTGTGAGAGTCAATAGGTGTTTGTCAAGCACCCACGGTGTTTGAAGACAGAAGAAATGTTGGTTTAAGAGTTGTAAGCCCATTTGTTCCTTCTCGGTTTATCTTCGATTATAAGAACTTCCGGCCAAGTAGTTGATGTTTTCAAGAAACACATGAGTTAGATGGTGTATGGGAGGGTCAATAGATGTTTGTCAAGCACCCACGGTGTTTGAAGACTGAAGATATCTTGCTTTAAGAGTTGTAAGGCCATTTGTTCCTTCTAAGTTTATCATCAATTATATGAACTTTTAGGCTACGTTGTTGATGTTTTCCTGAAACACATGAGTTAGATGGTGTATGGGACAGTCAATAGATGTTTGTCAAGCACCCACGGTGTTTGAAGACTCAAGTTATCATGGTTTAAGAGTTATAAGCCCATTTGTTCCTTCTCGGTTTATCATCGAATATAAGAACTTCTAGGCCAAGGAGTTGATGTTTTCATGAAACACATGAGTTAGATGGTGTTTGGGAGAGTCAATAGATGTTTGACAAGCCCATTTGTTCCTTCTCGGTTTATCTTGGATTAGAAGAACTTCTAGGCCAAGTAGTTGATGTTTTCATGAAACACATGAGTTAGATGGTGTATGTGTGAGGTAATAGATGTTTGTCAAGCACCCATGGTGTTTGAAGACTGAAGAAAACTTGGTTGAAGAGGTGTAAGCCCATTTGTTCCTTCTCGGTTTATCTTGGATTATAAGAACTTCAAGGCCAAGTAGTTGATGTTTTCATAAAACACATGAGTTAGATGGTGTTTGGGAGAGTCAATAGATGTTTGTCAAGCACCCACGGTGTTTGAAGACTGAAGTTATCATGGTTTAACAGTTATAAACCCATTTCTTCCTTCTTGGTTTATCATGGATTATAAGAACTTCTATGACAAGAAGTTGATGTTTTCATAAAACACGAGTTAGATGGTGTTTGGGAGAGTAATCCCAAGGAGGTTGAAGACTTGAGTCATTTGTTCATGAAACTCATTTGTTCCTAGGAGGTTGAAGACTTGAGAGTAATCTTGATGTTTTCATCGTTTGACTCTCCCAATAGATGTTTTCCAGAAACTCATTTGTTCCATTTGTTCCTCCTCCCAAGACGCAAGGAGGTTGAAGACTCAAGCTATCATGGTTTAAGTGTTGTAAGCCCTTTTGTTCCTTTTCGGTTTATCTTGGATTAAAAGGACTTCAGGGCCATGTAGTTCATGTCGACGTGAAATAAATGAGTTAGATAATGCTTGGGAGAGTCAATAGATGTATGTCAGGCACCCAAGGAGGTTGATGACTCAAGCTATCTTGGTTTCAGAGTTGTAAGCCCTTTTGTTCCTTTTCGGTTAATCTTGGATTAATAGGACTTCAGGTCCAAGTAGTTCATGTCATCATGAAATAGATGAGTTAGATGGTGCTTGGTAGAGTCAATAGATGTATGTCAGGCACCCAGGGCATATGTGGACTCAAGCTATCTCCGTTTAAGAGTTGTAAGCCCAATTGTTCCTTCTCGGTTTATCTCTGATTAAAAGGACTTCAGGGCCAAGTAGTTCATGACATCATGAAATAGATGAGTTACATGGTGCTTGGGATAATCAACAGATGTTTTTTCGACACGCAAGGAGGTTGAAGACTCAAGCTATCTTGGTTTAAGAGTTGTAAGCCCATTTGTTCCTTTTTGGTTAATGTTGGATAAAAAGGACTTCTAGGCCAAGTAGTTGATGTTTTCATGAAATAGATAAGTTAGATGGTGATTGGGAGAGTCAACAGATGAATGTCAGGCACCCATGGAAGTTGAAGACTCAAGCTATCTTGGTTTAAGACTTGGAAGCCCATTTGTTCCTTTTGGGTTTATCATGGATTAAAAGGACTTTAGGGCCAAGTAGTTCTTGTCGTCATGAAATAGATGAGTTACATCGTGCTTCGGATAATAAATAGATGTTTATATTGGATTTAAAGAACTTATAGAACAAGTAGTTGATGACTTAATGAAATAGATAAGTTAGATGGTGATTGGGAGAGTCAATAGATGTATGTCAAGCACCCATGGAGGTTAAAGACTCAAGCTATCTTGGTTTAAGAGTTGTAAGCCCATTTGTTCCTTCTCGGTCTATCTTGGATTAAAAGGACTTCAGGGCCAGGTAGTTCATGTCATCATGAAATAGATGAGTTAGATGGTGCTCGGTAGAGTCAATAGATGTACGTCAGGCACCCAAGGAAGTTAAAGACTCAAGCTATCTTAGTTTAAGAGTTGTAAGCCGAATTGTTCCTTCTCGGTTTATCTCTGATTAAAAGGACTTCAGGGCCAAATAGTTCATGTCGTCATGAAATAGATGAGTTACATGGTGCTTGGAATAATCAACAGATGTTTTTCCGGCACGCAAGGAGGTTGAAGACTCAAGCTATCTTGGTTTAAGAGTTGTAAGCTCATTTGTTCCTTTTGGGTTAATCTTGGATTACAAGGACTTCAAAACCAAGTTGTTCATGTCATCATGAAATAGATAAGTTAGATGGTGCTTGCGAGAGTCAATAGATGTTTGTCCGGCACCCAAGGAGGTTGAAGACTCAAGCTATCTTGGTTTAAGAGTTGTAAGCTTATTTGTTCCTTTTCCTTTATCTTGGATTTAAAGAACTTCTAGGCCAAGTAGTTGTTGTTTTCATGGAATAGATGAGTTTCATGGTGCTTGGGAGAGTCAATAGATGTATGTAAGGCACCCAAGGCGGATGAGGACTCAAGCTATCTTGGTTTAAGTGTTGTAAGCCCAATTGTTCCTTCTCGGTCTATCTTGGATTAATGGGACTTCAGGTCCAAGTAGTTCATGTCATCATGAAATAGATGAGTTAGATGGTGCTTGGTAGAGTCAATAGATGTATGTCAGGCACCCAGGGCATGTGCGGACTCAAGCTATCTTGGTTTAAGAGTTGTAAGCCCAATTGTTCATTCTCGGTTTGTCTCTGATTAAAAGGACTTCAGGACCAAGTAGTTCATGACGTCATAAAATAGATGAGTTACATGGTGCTTGGGATAATCAACAGATGTTTTTCCGGCACGCAAGGAGGTTGAAGACTCAAGCTATCTTGGTTTAAGAGTTGTAAGCTCATTTGTTCCTTTTGGGTTAATCTTGGATTACAAGGACTTCAAAACCACGTTGTTCATGTCATCATGAAATAGATGAGTTAGATGGTGCTTGCGAGAGTCAATAGATGTTTGTCCAGCACCCAAGGAGGTTGAAGACTCAAGCTTTCTTGGTTTAAGAGTTGTAAGCCCAATTGTTCATTCTCGGTTTATCTCTGATTAAAAGGACTTCAGGACCAAGTAGTTCATGACGTCATAAAATAGATGAGTTACATGGTTCTTGGGATAATCAACAGATGTTTTTCCGGCACGCAAGGAGGTTGAAGACTCAAGCTATCTTGGTTTAAGAGTTGTAAGCTCATTTGTTCCTTTTGGGTTAATCTTGGATTACAAGGACTTCAAAACCAAGTTGTTCATGTCATCATGAAATAGATAAGTTAGATGGTGCTTGCGAGAGTCAATAGATGTTTGTCCGGCACCCAAGGAGGTTGAAGACTCAAGCTATCTTGGTTTAAGAGTTGTACGCTCATTTGTTCCTTTTGCTTTATCTTGGATTTAAAGAACTTCTAGGCCAAGTAGTTGTTGTTTTCATGGAATAGACGAGTTTCATGGTGCTTGGGAGAGTCAATAGATGGATGTAAGGCACCCAAGGCGGATGAGGACTCAAGCTATCTTGGTTTAAGTGTTGTAAGCCCATTTGTTCCTTCTTGGTCCATCTTGGATTAATGGGACATCAGGTCCAAGTAGTTCATGTCATCATGAAATAGATGAGTTAGATGGTGCTTGGTAGAGTCAATAGATGTATGTCAGGCACCCAGGGCATGTGCGGACTCAAGCTATCTTGGTTTAAGAGTTGTAAGCCCAATTGTTCATTCTCGGTTTATCTCTGATTAAAAGGACTTCAGGACCAAGTAGTTCATGACGTCATAAAATAGATGAGTTACATGGTGCTTGGGATAATCAACAGATGTTTTTCCGGCACGCAAGGAGGTTGAAGACTCAAGCTATCTTGGTTTAAGAGTTGTAAGCTCATTTGTTCCTTTTTGGTTAATCTTGGATTAAAAGGACTTCAAAACCAAGTTGTTCATGTCATCATGAAATAGATGAGTTAGATGGTGCTTGCGAGAGTCAATAGATGTTTGTCCGGCACCCAAGGAGGTTAAAGACTCAAGCTATCTTGGTATAAGAGTTGTAAGCTCATTTGTTCCTTTTGCTTTATATTGGATTTAAAGAACTTCTAGGCCAAGTAGTTGTTGTTTTCATGGAATAGATGAGTTTCATGGTGCTTGGGAGAGTCAATAGATGTGTGTAAGGCACCCAAGGCGGATGAGGACTCAAGCTATCTTGGTTTAAGAGTTGTAAGCCCATTTGTTCCTTCTCGGTTTATCTTGGATTAAAAGGTCTTCAGGGCCAAGTAGTTCATGTCATCATGAAATAGATGAGTTACATGGTGCTTGGGATAATCAATAGATGTTTTTCTGGCACGCAAGGAGGTTGAAGACTCAAGCTATCATGGTTTAAGTGTTGTAAGCCCTTTTGTTCCTTTTCGGTTTATCTTGGATTAAAAGGACTTCACGGCCATGTAGTTCATCTTGACGTGAAATAGATGAGTTAGATTATGCTTGGGAGTGTCAATAGATGTATGTCAGGCACCCAAGGAGGTTGAAGACTCAAGCTATCTTGGTTTAAGAGTTGGAAGCCCATTTGTTCCTTTTCGATTTATCTTGGATTAAAAGGACCTCAGGCCCAAGTAGTTCAGGTCGTCATGAAATAGATGAGTTACAAGGGGCATGGGATAATCAATAGATGTTTTTCCGGCACCCAAGGTGGTTGAAGACTGAAGCTAAATTGGTTTAAGAGTTCTAAGCCCGTTTGTTCCTTTTCGGTTAATCTAGGATTAAAGGACTGCAGGTCTATGTAGTTCATGTCTTCATGAAATAGATAAGTTAGATGGTGATTGGGAGAGTCAATAGATGTATGTCAGGCACGAAAGGAGGTTGAAGACTCAAGCTATCTTGGTTTAAGAGTTGTAAGCCCAATTGTTCCTTCTCGGTTTATCTTTGATTTAAAGTACTTCAGGGCCAAGTAGTTCATATCTTCATGAAATAGATGAGTTACATGGTGCTTGGGATAATCAATAGATGTTTTTCCGGCACGCAAGGAGGTTGAAGACTCAAGCTATCTTGGTTTAAGAGTTGTAAGCCCATTTGTTCCTTCTCGGTTTATCTTGGATTAAAAGGACTTCAGAGCCAAGTAGTTCATGTCGTCATGAACTAGATGTGTTACATGGTGCATGGGATAATCAATAGATGTTTTTGCGGCACCCAAGGAGGTTGAAGGCTCAAGCTATCTTGATTTAAGTGTTGCAAGCCCTTTTGTTCCATTTCTGTTTATCTTGGATTTAAAGAACTTCTAGGCCAAGTAGTTGATGTTTTCATGAAATAGAATAGTAAGATTGTGATTGGGAGAGTCAATAGATGTATGTCTGGCACCCAAGGAGGTTGAAAACTCAAGCTATCTTGGTTTAAGAGTAGGAAGCCCATTTGTTCCTTTTCGGTTTATCTTGAATTTAATGGACTTTAGGGCTAAGTAGTTCATATCTTCATGAAATAGTTGAGTTACGTGGTGCTTGGGATAATCAATAGATGTTTTTCCGGCATGCAAAGAGGTTGAAGACTCAAGCTATCTTGGTATAAGAGTTGTAAGCCCATTTGTTCCTTCTCGGTTTATCTTGGATTAACAGGACTTCAGAGCCAAGTAGTTCATGTCGTCATGAACTAGATGTGTTACATGGTGCATGGGATAATCAATAGATGTTTTTGCGGCACCCAAGGAGGTTGAAGACTCAAGCTATCTTGTTTAAGAGTTGTAAGCCCATTAGTTCCTTTTCGGTTAATCTTGGATTAAAAGGACTTCAGGTCCAAGTAGTTTATGTCATCATGAAATAGATGAGTTAGATGGTGCTTGGTAGAGTCAATTGCTCTTTGTAAGGACCCAAAGAGGTTGAAGACTCAAGCTATCATAGTTTAAGTGTTGCAAGCCCTTTTGTTCCATTTCTGCTTATCTTGGATTTAAAGAACTTCTAGGCCAAGTAGTTGATGTTTTCATGAAATAGAATAGTAAGATTGTGATTGGGAGAGTCAATAGATGTATGTCTGGCACCCAAGGTGGTTGAAGACTCAAGCTATCTTGGTTTAAGAGTAGGAAGCCCATTTGTTCCTTTTCGGTTTATCTTGAATTAAAAGGACTTCAGGGCCAAGTAGTTCATGTCGTCATGAAATAGATGAGTTACATGATGCATGGGATAATAAATAGATGTTTTTGCGGCACCCAAGGAGGTTGAAGACTCAAGCTATCTTGATTTAAGAGTTGTAAGCCCATTAGTTCCTTTTCGGTTAATCTTGGATTAAAAGGACTTCAGGTCCAAGTAGTTTATGTCATCATGAAATAGATGAGTTAGATGGTACTTGGTAGAGTCAATTGCTCTTTGTAAGGACCCAAAGAGGTTGAAGACTCAAGCTATCATAGTTTAAGTGTTGCAAGCCCTTTTGTTCCATTTCTGTTTATCTTGGATTTAAAGAACTTCTAGGCCAAGTAGTTGATGTTTTCATGAAATAGAATAGTAAAATTGTGATTGGGAGAGTCAATAGATGTATGTCTGGCAGCCAAGGAGGTTGAAGACTCAAGCTATCTTGGTTTCACAGTAGGAAGCCCGTTTGTTCCTTTTCGGTTTATCTAGAATTAAAAGGACTTCAGGGCCAAGTAGTTCATGTCGTCATGAAATAGATGAGTTACATGGTGCATGGGATAATCAATAGATGTTTTTGCGGCACCCAAGGAGGTTGAGGACTCAAGCTATCTTGGTTTATGAGTTGTAAGCCCATTTGTTCCTTTTTGGTTAATCTTGGATTAAAAGGACTTCTAGGCCAAGTAGTTCATGTCATCATCAAATAGATAAGTTAGATGGTGATTGAGAGAGTCAATAGATGTATGTCAGGCACCCAAGGTGGTTAAAGACTCATGTTATCTTGGTTTATGAGTTGTAAGCCCATTTGTTCCTTTTGGTTTATCATGGATTTAAAGAACTTCTAGGCCAAGTAGTTGTTGTTTTCATGGAATAGATGAGTTACATGGTGCTTGGCAGAGTCAATAGATGAATCTCAGGCACCCAAAGAGGTTGAAGACTCAAGCTATCTTGGTTTAAGAGTGGTAAGCCTATTTGTTCCTTCTCGGTTTATCTTGGAATAAAAGGACTTCAGAGCCAAGTAGTTCATGTCGTCATGAACTAGATGTGTTACATGGTGCATGAGATAATCAATAGATGTTTTTGCGGCACCCAAGGAGGTTGAAGACTCAAGCTATCTTGGTTTAAGAGTTGTAAGCCCAATTGTTCCTTCTCGGTTTATCTCTTATTAAAAGGACTTCAGGGCGAAGTAGTTCATGTCGTCATGAAAATAGATGAGTTACATGGTGCTTGGGATAATCAATAGATGTTTTTCCGGCACGCAAGGAGGTTGAAGACTCAAGCTATCTTGGTTTAAGAGTTGTAAGCCCATTTGTTCCTTTTCAGTTTATCTTGGATTAAAAGGAGTTCAGGTCTAAGTAGTTTTTGCCATCCTGAAATAGATGAGTTAGATGGTGCTTGGTAGAGTCAATTGCTCTATGTAAGGACCCAAAGAGGTTAAAGACTTAAGCTATCATGGTTAAAGTGTTGTAAGCCCTTTTGTTCCTTTTCGGTTTATCTTGGATTTAAAGAACTTCAAGGCCAAGTAGTTGATGTTTTCGTGAAATAGATAAGTAAGATGTTGATTGGGAGAGTCAGTAGATCGATGTCAGGCACCCAAGGAGGTTGAAGACTCAAGCTATCTTGTATGAAGAGTTGCAAGCCCATTTGCTCCTTTTCGGTTTATCTTGAATAAAAAGGACTTCAGGGCCAAGTAGTTCATGTCATCATGAAATAGATAAGTTAGATGGTGATTGGGAGAGTCAATAGATGTATATCCGGCACCCAAGGAGGTTGAAGACACAAGTTATCTTGGTATAAGAGTTGTAAGCCCATTTGTTCATTTCCGGTTAATCTTGGATTAAAAGGACATCAGGGCCAAGTAGTTCATGTCTTCATGAAATAGATGAGTTACATGGTGCATGGGATAATCAATAGATGTTTTTTCGGCACCCAAGGAGGTTGAAGACTCAAGCTATCTTGGTTTATGAGTTGTAAGCCCATTAGTTCCTTTTCGGTTAATCATGGATTAAAAGGACTTCAGGTCCAAGTAGTTCATGTCATCATGAAATAGATAAGTTAGATGGTGATTGGGAGAGTCAATACATTTATGTCAGGCACCCAAGGAGGTTGAAGACTCAAGCTTCCTTGGTTTAAGAGTTGTAAGCCCAATTGTTCCTTCTCGGTTTATCTCTTATTAAAAGGATTTCAAGGCGAAGTAGTTCATGTCGTCATGAAATATATGAGTTACATGGTGCTTGGGATAATCAACAGATGTTTTTCCGGCACGCAAGGAGGTTGAAGACTTAAGCTATCTTGGTTTAAGAGTTGTAAGCCCATTTGTTCCTTTTCGGTTAATCTTGGATTAAAAGAACTTCAAGGCCAAGTTGTTCATGTCATCATGAAATAAATGAGTTAGATGGTGCTTGCGAGAGTCAATAGATGTTTGTTCGGCACCCAAGGAGGTTGAAGACTCAAGCTATCTTTGTTTAAAAGTTGCAAGCCCATTTGTTCCGTTTCGGTTTATCTTGAATTAAAAGGACTTTAGGGCCAAGTAATTCATGTCATCATGAAATAGATAAGTTAGATGGTGATTGGGAGAGTCAATAGATGTATGTCCGGCACCCAAGGAGGTTGAAGACACAAGTTATCTTGGTATAAGAGTTGTAAGCTCATTTGTTCATTTTCGGGTAATCTTGGATTAAAAGGACATCAGGGCCAAGTAGTTCATGTCTTCATGAAATAGATGAGTTACATGGTGCATGGGATAATCAATAGATGTTTTTTCGGCACCCAAGGAGGTTGAAGACTCAAGCTATCTTGGTTTATGAGTTGTAAGCCCATTAGTTCCTTTTCGGTTAATCATGGATTAAAAGGACTTCAGGTCCAAGTAGTTCATATCATCATGAAATAGATAAGTTAGATGGTGATTGAGAGAGTCAATAGATGTATGTCAGGCACCCAAGGTGGTTAAAGACTCATGTTATCTTGGTTTATGAGTTGTAAGCCCATTTTTTCCTTTTGGTTTATCTTGGATTTAAAGCACTTCTAGGCCAAGTAGTTGTTGTTTTCATGGAATAGATGAGTTACATGGTGCTTGGGAGAGTCAATAGATGAATCTCAGGCACCCAAAGAGGTTGAAGACTCAAGCTATCTTGGTTTAAGAGTGGTAAGCCCATTTGTTCCTTTTCGGATAATCTTAGATTAAAAGGACTTCAGAGCCAAGTAGTTCATGTCGTCATGAACTAGATGTGTTACATGGTGCATGGGATAATCAATAGATGTTTTTGTGGCACCCAAGGAGGCTGAAGACTCAAGCTATCTTGGTTTAAGAGTTGCAAGCTCATTAGTTCCTTTTCAGTAAATCTTGGATTAAAAGGACTTCAGGTCCAAGTAGTTTATGTCATCATGAAATAGATGAGTTAGATGGTGCTTGGTAGAGTCAATTGCTCTTTGTAAGGACCCAAACAGGTTGAAGACTCAAGCTATCATGGTTTAAGTGTTGCAAGCCCTTTTGTTCCATTTCTGTTTATCTTGGATTTAAAAAATTTCTAGGCCAAGTAGTTGCTGCTTTCATGAAATAGAATAGTAACATTTTGATTGGGAGAGTCAATAGATGTATGTCTGGCACCCAAGGAGGTTGAAAACTCAAGCTATCTTGGATTAAGAGTAGGAAGCCCATTTGTTCCTTTTCGGTTTATCCTGAATTAAAAGGACATCAGGGCCAAGTAGTTCATGTCATCATGAAATAGATAAGTTAGATGGTGATTGGGAGAGTCAATACATTTATGTCAGGCACCCAAGGAGGTTGAAGACTCAAGCTTTCTTGGTTTAAGAGTTGTAAGCGCAATTGTTCCTTCTCGGTTTATCTCTTATTAAAAGGATTTCAAGGCGAAGTAGTTCATGTCGTCATACAATAGATGAGTGACATGGTCCTTGGGATAATCAACAGATGTTTTTCCGGCACGCAAGGAGGTTGAAGACTCAAGCTATCTTGGTTTAAGAGTTGTAAGCCCATTTGTTCCTTCTCAGTTTATCTTGGATTAAAAGGAGTTCAGGTCTAAGTAGTTTATGCCATCCTGAAATAGATGAGTTAGATGGTGCTTGGTAGAGTCAATTGCTCTATGTAAGGACCCAAAGCGGTTGAAAACTCAAGCTATCATGGTTTAAGTGTTGTAAGCCATTTTGTTCCTTTTCGGTTTATCTTGGATTTAAAGATCTTCTAGGCCAAGTAGTTGATGCTTTCGTGAAATAGATAAGTAAGATGTTGATTGGGAGAGTAAATAGATGTATGTTAGGCACCCAAGGAGGTTGACGACACATGCTATCTTGGTTTAAGAGTTGTAAGCCCAATTGCTCCTTTTCGGTTTATCTTGAATTAAAAGAACTTCAGGGCCGAGTAGTTCATGTCATCATGAAATAGATAAGTTAGATGGTGATTGGGAGAGTCAATAGATGTATGTCAGGCACCCAAGGAGGTTGACGACACATGCTATCTTGGTTTAAGAGTTGTAAGCCCAATTGTTCATTTTCGGTTAATCTTGGATTAAAAGGACTTCTGGGCCAAGTAGTTCATGTCTTCATGAAATAGATGAGATACATGGTGCATGGGATAATCAATAGATGTTTTTCCGGCACGCAAGGAGGTTGACGACTCAAGATATCTTGGTTTATGAGTTGTAAGCCCATTTGTTCCTTTTCGGTTAATCTTGGATTAACAGGACTTCAGCTCCAAGTAGTTCATCTCTTCATGAAATAGATAAGTTAGATAATGATTGGGAGAGTTAATAGATGTACGTCAGGCACCCAAGGAGGTTAAAGACTCAAGCTATCTTGGTTTAAGAGTTGTAAGCCGAATTGTTCCTTCTCGGTTTATCTCTGATTAAAAGGACTTGAGGGCCAAATAGTTCATGTCGTCATGAAATAGATGAGTTACATGGTGCTTGGGATAATCAACAGATGTTTTTCCGGCACGCAAGGAGGTTGAAGACTCAAGATATCTTGGTTTAAGAGTTGTAAGCCCAATTGTTCCTTCTCTTTATCTCTTATTAAAAGGATTTCAAGGCGAAGTAGTTCATGTCGTCATGAAATAGATGAGTTACATGGTGCTTGGGATAATCAACAGATGTTTTTCCGGCACGCGAGGAGGTTGAAGACTCAAGCTATCTTGGTTTAAGAGTTGTAAGCCCATTTGTTCCTTTTCGGTTAATCTTGGATTAAAAGGACTTCAAGGCCAAGTTGTTCATGTCATCATGAAATAAATGAGTTAGATGGTGCTTGCGAGAGTCAATAGATGTTTGTCCGGCACCCAAGGAGGTTGAAGACTCAAGCTATCTTGGTTTAAAAGTTGCAAGCCCATTTGTTCCTTTTCGGTTTATCTTGAATTAAAAGGACTTCAGGGCCAAGTAGTTCATGTCATCATGAAATAGATAAGTTAGATGGTGATTGGGAGAGTCAATACATTTATGTCAGGCACCCAAGGAGGTTGAAGACTCAAGCTTTCTTGGTTTAAGGGTTGTAAGCGCAATTGTTCCTTCTCGGTTTATCTCTTATGAAAAGGATTTCAAGGCGAAGTAGTTCATGTCGTCATACAATAGATGAGTGACATGGTCCTTGGGATAATCAATAGATGTTTTTCCGGCACGCAAGAAGGTTGAAGACTCAAGCTATCATGGTTTATGAGTTGTAAGCCCATTAGTTCCTTTTCGGTTAATCTTGAATTAAAAGGACTTCAGGTCCAAATAGTTCATGTCATCATGAAATAGATAAGTTAGATGGTGATTGGGAGAGTCAATACATTTATGTCAGGCACCCAAGGAGGTTGAAGACTCCAGCTATCTTGGTTTAAGAGTTGTAAGCCCAATTGTTCCTTCTCGGTTTATCTCTTATTAAAAGGACTTCAGGGCGAAGTAGTTCATGTCGTCATGAAATAGATGAGTTACATGGTGCTTGGGATAATCAATAGATGTTTTTCCGGCACGCAAGGAGGTTGAAGACTCAAGCTATCTTGGTTTAAGAGTTGTAAGCCCATTTGTTCCTTCTCAGTTTATCTTGGATTAAAAGGAGTTCAGGTCTAAGTAGTTTATGCCATCCTGAAATAGATGAGGTAGATGGTGTTTGGTAGAGTCAATTTCTCTATGTAAGGACCCAAAGAGGTTGAAGACTCAAGCTATCATGGTTTATGTGTTGTAAGCCCTTTTGTTCCTTTTCGGTTTATCTTGGATTTAAAGAACTTCTAGGCCAAGTAGTTGATGTTTTCGTGAAATAGATAAGTAAGATGTTGATAGGGAGAGTCAATAGATCTATGTCAGGCACCCAAGGAGGTTGAAGACTCAAGCTATCTTGGATTAAGTGTTGCAAGCCCATTTGCTCCTTTTCGGTTTATCTTGAATTAAAAGAACTTCAGGGCCAAGTAGTTCATGTCATCATGAAATAGATAAGTTAGATAGTGATTGGGAGAGTCAATAGATGTATGTCAGGCACCCAAGGAGGTTGAAGACACATGCTATCTTGGTTTAAGAGTTGTAAGCCCAATTGTTCATTTCCGGTTAATCTTGGATTAAAAGGACTTCAGGGCCAAGTAGTTCATGTCTTCATGAAATAGATGAGTTACATGGTGCATGGGATAATCAATAGATGTTTTTCCGGCACGCAAGGAGGTTGACGACTCAAGATATCTTGGTTTATGAGTTGTAAGCCTATTTGTTCCTTTTCGGTTAATCTTGGATTAACAGGACTTCAGCTCCAAGTAGTTCATCTCTTCATGAAATAGATAAGTTAGATGATGATTGGGAGAGTTAATACATTTATGTCAGGCACCCAAGGAGGTTGAAGACTCAAGCTTCCTTGGTTTAAGAGTTGTAAGCCCAATTGTTCCTTCTCGGTTTATCTCTTATTAAAAGGATTTCAAGGCGAAGTAGTTCATGTCGTCATGAAATAGATGAGTTACATGGTGCTTGGGATAATCAACAGATGTTTTTCCGGCACGCAAGGAGGTTGAAGACTCAAGCTATCTTGGTTTAAGAGTTGTAAGCCCATTTGTTCCTTTTCGGTTAATCTTGGATTAAAAGGACTTCAAGGCCAAGTTGTTCATGTCATCATGAAATAAATGAGTTAGATGGTGCTTGCGAGAGTCAATAGATGTTTGTCCGGCACCCAAGGAGGTTGAAGACTCAAGCTATCTTGGTTTAAAAGTTGCAAGCCCATTTGTTCCTTTTCGGTTTATCTTGAATTAAAAGGACTTCAGGGCCAAGTAGTTCATGTCATCATGAAATAGATAAGTTAGATGGTGATTGGGAGAGTCAATAGATATATGTCCGGCACCCAAGGAGGTTGAAGACACAAGTTATCTTGGTATAAGAGTTGTAAGCCCATTTGTTCATTTTCGGGTAATCTTGGATTAAAAGGACATCAGGGCCAAGTAGTTCATGTCTTCATGAAATAGATGAGTTACATGGTGCATGGGATAATCAATAGATGTTTTTTCGGCACCCAAGGAGGCTGAAGACTCAAGCTATCTTGGTTTATGAGTTGTAAGCCCATTAGTTCCTTTTCGGTTAATCATGGATTAAAAAGACTTCAGGTCCAAGTAGTTCATATCATCATGAAATAGATAAGTTAGATGGTGATTGAGAGAGTCAATAGATGTATGTCAGGCACCCAAGGTGGTTAAAGACTCATGTTATCTTGGTTTATGAGTTGTAAGCCCATTTGTTCCTTTTGGTTTATCTTGGATTTAAAGAACTTCTAGGCCAAGTAGTTGTTGTTTTCATGGAATAGGTGAGTTACATGGTGCTTGGGAGAGTCAATAGATGAATCTCAGGCACCGAAAGAGGTTGAAGACTCAAGCTATCTTGGTTTAAGAGTGGTAAGCCCATTTGTTCCTTTTCGGATAATCTTAGATTAAAAGGACTTCAGAGCCAAGTAGTTCATGTCGTCATGAACTAGATGTGTTTCATGGTGCATGGGATAATCAATAGATGTTTTTGTGGCACCCAAGGAGGTTGAAGACTCAAGCTATCTTGGTTTAAGAGTTGCAAGCTCATTAGTTCCTTTTCAGTTAATCTTGGATTAAAAGGACTTCAGGTCCAAGTAGTTTATGTCATCATGAAATAGATGAGTTAGATGGTGCTTGGTAGAGTCAATTGCTCTTTGTAAGGACCCAAACAGGTTGAAGACTCAAGCTATCATGGTTTAAGTGTTGCAAGCCCTTTTGTTCCATTTCTGTTTATCTTGGATTTAAAAAATTTCTAGGCCAAGTAGTTGCTGTTTTCATGAAATAGAATAGTAAGATTTTGATTGGGAGAGTCAATAGATGTATGTCTGGCACCCAAGGAGGTTGAAAACTCAAGCTATCTTGGATTAAGAGTAGGAAGCCCATTTGTTCCTTTTCGGTTTATCCTGAATTAAAAGGACATCAGGGCCAAGTAGTTCATGTCATCATGAAATAGATAAGTTAGATGGTGATTGGGAGAGTCAATAGATGTATGTCAGGCACCCAAAGAGGTTGAAGACACATGCTATCTTGGTTTAAGAGTGGTAAGCCCATTTGTTCATTTTCGGTTAATATTGGATTAAAAGGACTTCAGGGCCAAGTAGTTCATGTCTTCATGAAATAGATGAGTTACATGGTGCATGGGATAATCAATAGATGTTTTTCCGGCACCCAAGGAGGTTGAAGACTCAAGCTATCATGGTTTATGAGTTGTAAGCCCATTAGTTCCTTTTCGGTTAATCTTGGATTAAAAGTAGTTCAGGTCTAAGTAGTTTATGCCATCCTGAAATAGATGAGTTAGATGGTGCTTGGTAGAGTCAATAGATGTATGTCAGGCACCCAAGGTGGTTAAAGACTCATGTTATCTTGGTTTATGAGTTGTAAGCCCATTTGTTCCTTTTGGTTTATCTTGGATTTAAAGAACTTCTAGGCCAAGTAGTTGCTGTTTTCATGGAATAGGTGAGTTACATGGTGCTTTGGAGAGTCAATAGATGAATCTCAGGCACCCAAAGAGGTTGAAGACTCAAGCTATCTTGGTTTAAGAGTGGTAAGCCCATTTGTTTCTTTTCGGATAATCTTAGATTAAAAGGACTTCAGAGCCAAGTAGTTCATGTCGTCATGAACTAGATGTGTTACATGGTGCATGGGATAATCAATAGATGTTTTTGTGGCACCCAAGGAGGTTGAAGACTCAAGCTATCTTGGTTTAAGAGTTGCAAGCCCATTAGTTCCTTTTCAGTTAATCTTGGATTAAAAGGACTTCAGGTCCAAGTAGTTTATGTCATCATGAAATAGATGAGTTAGATGGTGCTTGGTAGAGTCAATTGCTCTTTGTAAGGACCCAAACAGGTTGAAGACTCAAGCTATCATGGTTTAAGTGTTGCAAGCCCTTTTGTTCCATTTCTGTTTATCTTGGATTTAAAAAATTTCTAGGCCAAGTAGTTGCTGTTTTCATGAAATAGAATAGTAAGATTTTGATTGGGAGAGTCAATAGATGTATGTCTGGCACCCAAGGAGGTTGAAAACTCAAGCTATCTTGGATTAAGAGTAGGAAGCCCATTTGTTCCTTTTCGGTTTATCCTGAATTAAAAGGACATCAGGGCCAAGTAGTTCATGTCATCATGAAATAGATAAGTTAGATGGTGATTGGGAGAGTCAATACATTTATGTCAGGCACCCAAGGAGGTTGAAGACTCAAGCTTTCTTGGTTTAAGAGTTGTAAGCGCAATTGTTCCTTCTCGGTTTATCTCTTATTAAAAGGATTTCAATGCGAAGTAGTTCATGTCGTCATACAATAGATGAGTGACATGGTCCTTGGGATAATCAACAGATGTTTTTCCGGCACGCAAGGAGGTTGAAGACTCAAGCTATCTTGGTTTAAGAGTTGTAAGCCCATTTGTTCCTTCGCAATTTATCTTGGATTAAAAGGAGTTCAGGTCTAAGTAGTTTATGCCATCCTGAAATAGATGAGTTAGATGGTGCTTGGTAGAGTCAATTTGCTCTATGTAAGGACCCAAAGCGGTTGAAAACTCAAGCTATCATGGTTTAAGTGTTGTAAGCCATTTTGTTACTTTTCGGTTTATCTTGGATTTAAAGATCTTCTAGGCCAAGTAGTTGATGCTTTCGTGAAATAGATAAGTAAGATGTTGATTGGGAGAGTCAATAGATGTATGTTAGGCACCCAAGGAGGTTTGACAAGAGGTTGTCGAGACCCCGTCAAATAATAATAATTACCGGTTCGCAAACTAATTTGTAGTATAGAGCATGAACCGAATCATCTCTCAAGGATCCAGAAAAACAAAGATTTAATCAGATCAAGATAATTAGAAATGGGGGTTTTGTTGTTGATTAACAATATTGATAAAAGAACAAGACTTAAAGTTGAAAACAAATCTAAAGAAACAACCAATCCAAGGAAATTTACCGATCTTAAGTTTAATCCATCATTGATCACAAGGAATTCACTTAATCGCAAACCATGTTCTTGGCCTTAGATCACATCAAGAAGCCTCAACATAATCCAAGAATCCTCTACTAGATAAGCATCTAGAATTTAATTAACCAAGGTTAGATAAAGTAAGCATCATCCATACATAGATTAATTTAAGATCCAGAATTTAACCAAGCTAAACAATCCATCAAAAAGCTTTAATAAATTGTTTATTCTTTGTGATCCTCTTTGAATACATGACAATAAAGCTATTATCACATTAACATCTAAATCAAATTAAGCAATTCAATCTAGATAGAAATCAAAAGAGGAAGAAGAGAAACTTGAATAACAATTAAGCAATATGAACAAGCAAAACAAGATCTCCAAATTAAACATCAAGACGGTTAATCCCTTGGATTGATTATAAGAGCCTAGCCTTCCATGGATGGGAAGGAAGAACTCAGAAATAAAGAACAAAAATGAAATTCTAAAGAGAAGGGAGAAGAAGAGAAAGAAAACTAACAAATACTCAAACTTACTACAAAATTGAATTCTAACTTACTTCAAAATTGAATCCTAACTTACTTCCAATTGAATCCTTCTAATACAAAGAGGTTGGGTCTATTTATACTAATCCTAGAAGCCAATTTGTACATGTACATAATCTGAATACAAGCTATAAGAATATGAAAATTGTCAAAAATGGAAGCTTGATGCATGGTTGGTGGGTTGGTGCATGGTAGGTGGGTTGGTGTATGGTTGGTGGCTTTTAGTCAACAACTCTTATCCGACTTCTGGCTTCAAATTCATCACCTAGACGGTGTATTTTGGCTTGGATGTCTTCATCAAAGTTGTAGCCAGTTGTCTCCTTGAAAATCTCCAATTTGAATCATGTCATTTGGACTTTTAGAACACCAGAAATGCCAAAAACACTTCACCTACCTCAAGTTAGGTTGGAAGAACGTGTTTCCAGATTCAGACCAAATTGTAGCTTCTGAAGCATGCCTAAAACGACATCTATTGACAAAATGGTCTTCATTGAAGCTGGAGATATGGGTCTTATCTTTCAAGTGACCAAGTTTCAGCCCAAGAGGAGGCCTATAACCCACTATATAGTCCAATATGTACATACTGCCCAGATGGTTCCGTGACGGCAAACCCACTCTGCATTGCAGGGATATTTTGGACCCTTAGCATTCCGATCCAGCTCTTGAGTTCTTCATGAAACTTGTAGAGCATTGTCTTATCTTTCCAAAGACACCAAGATCACCTCAATTGGATCACCGAGTCCCAAGTTATGACCTAACCAAGGAAGAAAGGTCAAAATGCATCAAAATCCGAAAATTATTCAATATTTGCATTAAAGCCCAATGAAGCCCAACAACATTAAACTCATCTAAAGTACTAATATTGGGCACAATAAACATCTAATAATGCCTAATACAAAGCTAACATAAGTGTCTCAAATTGATTGATCAAGGTTGAAGACTCAAGCTATCTTGGATTAAGAGTTGCAAGCCCATTTGCTCCTTTTCGGTTTATCTTGAATTAAAAGAACTTCAGGGCCAAGTAGTTCATGTCATCATGAAATAGATAAGTTAGATGGTGATTGGTAGAGTCAATAGATGTATGTCAGGCACCCAAGGAGGTTGAAGACACATGCTATCTTGGTTTAAGAGTTGTAAGCCCAATTGTTCCTTTTGGTTTATCTTGGATTTAAAGAACTTCTTGGCCAAGTAGTTGTTGTTTTCATGGAATAGATGAGTTACATGGTGCTTGGGAGAGACAATAGATGAATCTCAGGCACCCAAAGAGGTTGAAGACTCAAGCTATCTTGGTTTATGAGTTGTAAGCCCATTTGTTCCTTTTCGGTTAATCTTGGATTAACAGGACTTCAGCTCCAAGTAGTTCATCTCTTCATGAAATAGATAAGTTAGATGATGATTGGGAGAGTCAATAGATGTACGTCAGGCACCCAAGGAGGTTAAAGACTCAAGCTATCTTGGTTTAAGAGTTGTAAACCGAATTGTTCCTTCTCGGTTTATCTCTGATTAAAAGGACTTCAGGGCCAAATAGTTCATGTCGTCATGAAATAGATGAGTTACATGGTGCTTGGGATAATCAATAGATGTTTTTCCGGCACGCAAGGAGGTTGAAGACTCAAGCTATCTTGGTTTAAGAGTTGTAAGCCCATTTGTTCCTTCTCAGTTTATCTTGGATTAAAAGGAGTTCAAGGCCATGTAGTTCATGTCGACGTGAAATAGATGAGTTAGATTATGCTTGGGAGAGTCAATAGATGTATGTCAGGCACCCCAGGAGGTTGAAGACTCAAGCCATCTTGGTTTAAGAGTTGTAAGACCATTTGTTCCTTCTCAGTTTATCTTGGATTAAAAGGACTTCAGAGCCAAGTCATTCATGTCGTCATGAACTAGATAAGTTACTTGGTGCTTGGGATAATCAATAGATGTTTTTGCGGCACAAAAGGAGGTTGAAGACTCAAGCTATTTTGGTTTAAGAGTTGTAAGGCCATCCATTAGTTCCTTTTCGGTTAATCTTGGATTAAAAGGAGTTAAGGTCTAAGTAGTTTATGTCATCATGAAATAGATGAGTTAGATGGTGCTTGGTAGAGTCAATTGCCCTATGTAAGGACCCAAAGAGGATGAAGACTCAAGCTATCATGGTTTAAGTGTTGTAAGCTCTTTTGTTCCTTTTCGGTTTATCTTGGATGTAAAGAACTTCTAGGCCAAGTAGTTGATGTTTTCATGAAATAGATAAGTAAGATGGTGATTGGGAGAGTCAATAGATCTATGTCAGGCACCCAAGGAGGTTGAAGACTCAAGCTATCTTGGATTAAGAGTTGGAAGCCCATTTGCTCCTTTTCGGTTTATCTTGAATTAAACGGACTTCAGGGCCAAGTAGTTCATGTCTTCATGAAATAGATATGTTTGATGGTGATTGGGAGAGTCAATAGATGTATGTCAGGCACCCATGGGGGTTGAAGACACATGTTATCTTGGTTTAAGAGTTGTAAGCCCAATTGTTCCTTCTCGGTTTATCTCTTATTAAAAGGACTTGAGGGCGAAGTAGTTCATGTCGTAATGAAATAGATGAGTTACATGGTGCATGGGATAATCAATAGATGTTTTTGCGGCACCCAACGAGGTTGAAGACCGAAGCTATCTTGGTTTATGAGTTGTAAGCCCATTTGTTCCTTTTTGGTTGATCTTGGATTTAAAGGACGTCAAGGCCAAGTAGTTCATGTCGTCATGAAATAGATGAGTTAGATGGTGCTTGCAAGAGTCAATCGATGTTTGCCCGGCACCGAAGGAGGTTAAAGACTCAAGCTATCTTGGTTTAAGAGTTGTAAGCCCACTTGTTCCTTTTCGGTTAATCTTGGATTAAAAGGACTTCAGGACCAAGTAGTTCATATCATCATGAAATAGATAAGTTAGATGGTGATTGAGAGAGTCAATAGATGTATGTCAGGCACCCAAGGTGGTTAAAGACTCATGTTATCTTGGTTTATGAGTTGTAAGCCCATTTGTTCCTTTTTGGTTGATCTTGGATTTAAAGGACGTCAAGGCCAAGTAGTTCATGTCGTCATGAAATAGATGAGTTAGATGGTGCTTGCAAGAGTCAATAGATGTTTGCCCGGCACCCAAGGAGGTTAAAGACTCAAGCTATCTTGGTTTAAGAGTTGTAAGCCCACTTGTTCCTTTTCGGTTAATCTTGGATTAAAAGGACTTCAGGTCCAAGTAGTTCATATCATCATGAAATAGATAAGTTAGATGGTGATTGAGAGAGTCAATAGATGTATGTCAGGCACCCAAGGTGGTTAAAGACTCATGTTATCTTGGTTTATGAGTTGTAAGCCCATTTGTTCCTTTTTGGTTGATCTTGGATTTAAAGGACGTCAAGGCCAAGTAGTTCATGTCGTCATGAAATAGATGAGTTAGATGGTGCTTGCAAGAGTCAATAGATGTTTGCCCGGCACCCAAGGAGGTTAAAGACTCAAGCTATTTTGGTTTAAGAGTTGTAAGCCCACTTGTTCCTTTTCGGTTAATCTTGGATTAAAAGGACTTCAGGTCCAAGTAGTTCATATCATCATGAAATAGATAAGTTAGATGGTGATTGAGAGAGTCAATAGATGTATGTCAGGCACCCAAGGTGGTTAAAGACTCATGTTATCTTGGTTTATGAGTTGTAAGCCCATTTGTTCCTTTTGGTTTATCTTGGATTTAAAGAACTTCTTGGCCAAGTAGTTGTTGTTTTCATGGAATAGATGAGTTACATGGTGCTTGGGAGAGTCAATAGATGAATCTCAGGCACCGAAAGAGGTTGAAGACTCACGCTATCTTGGTTTAAGAGTGGTAAGCCCATTTGTTCCTTTTCGGATAATCTTAGATTAAAAGGACTTCAGAGCCAAGTAGTTCATGTCGTCATGAACTAGATGTGTTTCATGGTGCATGGGATAATCAATAGATGTTTTTGTGGCACCCAAGGAGGTTGAAGACTCAAGCTATCTTGGTTTAAGAGTTGCAAGCCCATTAGTTCCTTTTCAGTTAATCTTGGATTAAAAGGACTTCAGGTCCAAGTAGTTTATGTCATCATGAAATAGATGAGTTATATGGTGCTTGGTAGAGTCAATTGCTCTTTGTAAGGACCCAAACAGGTTGAAGACTCAAGCTAACATGGTTTAAGTGTTGCAAGCCCTTTTGTTCCATTTCTGTTTATCTTGGATTTAAAAAATTTCTAGGCCAAGTAGTTGCTGTTTTCATGAAATAGAATAGTAAGATTTTGATTGGGAGAGTCAATAGATGTATGTCTGGCACCCAAGGAGGTTGAAAACTCAAGCTATCTTGGATTAAGAGTAGGAAGCCCATTTGTTCCTTTTCGGTTTATCCTGAATTAAAAGGACATCAGGGCCAAGTAGTTCATGTCATCATGAAATAGATAAGTTAGATGGTGATTGGGAGAGTCAATAGATGTATGTCAGGCACCCAAAGAGGTTGAAGACACATGCTATCTTGGTTTAAGAGTGGTAGGCCCATTTGTTCATTTTCGGTTAATCTTGGATTAAAAGGACTTCAGGGCCAAGTAGTTCATGTCTTCATGAAATAGATGAGTTACATGGTGCATGGGATAATCAATAGATGTTTTTGCGGCACCCAACGAGGTTGAAGACCGAAGCTATCTTGGTTTATGAGTTGTAAGCCCATTTGTTCCTTTTTGGTTGATCTTGGATTTAAAGGACGTCAAGGCCAAGTAGTTCATGTCGTCATGAAATAGATGAGTTAGATGGTGCTTGCAAGAGTCAATAGATGTTTGCCCGGCACCCAAGGAGGTTAAAGACTCAAGCTATCTTGGTTTAAGAGTTGTAAGCCCACTTGTTCCTTTTCGGTTAATCTTGGATTAAAAGGACTTCAGGTCCAAGTAGTTCATATCATCATGAAATAGATAAGTTAGATGGTGATTGAGAGAGTCAATAGATGTATGTCAGGCACCCAAGGTGGTTAAAGACTCATGTTATCTTGGTTTATGAGTTGTAAGCCCATTTGTTCCTTTTTGGTTGATCTTGGATTTAAAGGACGTCAAGGCCAAGTAGTTCATGTCGTCATGAAATAGATGAGTTAGATGGTGCTTGCAAGAGTCAATAGATGTTTGCCCGGCACCCAAGGAGGTTAAAGACTCAAGCTATCTTGGTTTAAGAGTTGTAAGCCCACTTGTTCCTTTTCGGTTAATCTTGGATTAAAAGGACTTCAGGTCCAAGTAGTTCATATCATCATGAAATAGATAAGTTAGATGGTGATTGAGAGAGTCAATAGATGTATGTCAGGCACCCAAGGTGGTTAAAGACTCATGTTATCTTGGTTTATGAGTTGTAAGCCCATTTGTTCCTTTTGGTTTATCTTGGATTTAAAGAACTTCTTGGCCAAGTAGTTGTTGTTTTCATGGAATAGATGAGTTACATGGTGCTTGGGAGAGTCAATAGATGAATCTCAGGCACCGAAAGAGGTTGAAGACTCAAGCTATCTTGGTTTAAGAGTGGTAAGCCCATTTGTTCCTTTTCGGATAATCTTAGATTAAAAGGACTTCAGAGCCAAGTAGTTCATGTCGTCATGAACTAGATGTGTTTCATGGTGCATGGGATAATCAATAGATGTTTTTGTGGCACCCAAGGAGGTTGAAGACTCAAGCTATCTTGGTTTAAGAGTTGCAAGCCCATTAGTTCCTTTTCAGTTAATCTTGGATTAAAAGGACTTCAGGTCCAAGTAGTTTATGTCATCATGAAATAGATGAGTTATATGGTGCTTGGTAGAGTCAATTGCTCTTTGTAAGGACCCAAACAGGTTGAAGACTCAAGCTAACATGGTTTAAGTGTTGCAAGCCCTTTTGTTCCATTTCTGTTAATCTTGGATTTAAAAAATTTCTAGGCCAAGTAGTTGCTGTTTTCATGAAATAGAATAGTAAGATTTTGATTGGGAAAGTCAATAGATGTATGTCTGGCACCCAAGGAGGTTGAAAACTCAAGCTATCTTGGATTAAGAGTAGGAAGCCCATTTGTTCCTTTTCGGTTTATCCTGAATTAAAAGGACATCAGGGCCAAGTAGTTCATGTCATCATGAAATAGATAAGTTAGATGGTGATTGGGAGAGTCAATAGATGTATGTCAGGCACCCAAAGTGGTTGAAGACACATGCTATCTTGGTTTAAGAGTGGTAAGCCCATTTGTTCATTTTCGGTTAATCTTGGATTAAAAGGACTTCAGGGCCAAGTAGTTCATGTCTTCATGAAATAGATGAGTTACATGGTGCATGGGATAATCAATAGATGTTTTTCCGGCACCCAAGGAGGTTGAAGACTCAAGCTATCATGGTTTATGAGTTGTAAGCCCATTAGTTCCTTTTCGGTTAATCTTTGAATAAAAGGACTTCAGGTCCAAATAGTTCATGACATCATGAAAGAGATAAGTTAGATGGTGATTGGGAGAGTCAATACATTTATGTCAGGCACCCAAGGAGGTTGAAGACTCCAGCTATCTTGGTTTAAGAGTTGTAACCCCAATTGTTCCTTCTCGGTTTATCTCTTATTAAAAGGACTTCAGGGCGAAGTAGTTCATGTCGTCATGAAATAGATGAGTTACATGGTGCTTGGGATAATCAATAGATGTTTTTCCGGCACGCAAGGAGGTTGAAGACTCAAGCTATCTTGGTTTAAGAGTTGTAAACCCATTTGTTCCTTCTCAGTTTATCTTGGATTAAAAGGAGTTCAGGTCTAAGTAGTTTATGCCATCCTGAAATAGATGAGTTAGATGGTGTTTGGTAGAGTCAATTTCACTATGTAAGGACCCAAAGAGGTTGAAGACTCAAGCTATCATGGTTTATGTGTTGTAAGCCCTTTTGTTCCATTTCGGTTTATCTTGGATTTAAAGAACTTCTAGGCCAAGTAGTTGATGTTTTCGTGAAATAGATAAGTAAGATGTTGATTGGGAGAGTCAATAGATCTATGTCAGGCACCCAAGGAGGTTGAAGACTCAAGCTATCTTGGATTAAGAGTTGCCAGCCCATTTGTTCCTTTTCGGTTTATCTTGAATTAAAAGGACTTCAGGGCCAAGTAGTTCATGTCATCATGAAATAGATAAGTTAGTTGGTGATTGGGAGAGTCAATACATTTATGTCAGGCACCCAAGGAGGTTGAAGACTCAAGCTATCTTGGTTTAAGAGTTGTAAGCCCAATTGTTCCTTCTCGGTTTATCTCTTATTAAAAGGACTTCAGGGCGAAGTAGTTCATGTCGTCATGAAATAGATTAGTTACATGGTGCTTGGGATAATCAAAAGATGTTTTTCCGGCACGCAATGAGGTTGAAGACTCAAGCTATCTTGGATTAAAAGGAGTTCAGGTCTAAGTAGTTTATGCCATCCTGAAATAGATGAGTTAGATGGTGCTTGGTAGAGTCAATTGCACTATGTAAGGACCCAAAGAGGATGAAGACTTAAGCTATCATGGTTTAAGTGTTGTAAGCTCTTTTGTTCCTTTTCGGTTTATCTTAGATGTAAAGAACTTCTAGGCCAAGTAGTTGATGCTTTCGTGAAGTAGATAAGTAAGATGGTGATTGGGGGAGTCAATAGATCTATGTCAGGCACCCAAGGAGGTTAAGACACATGCTATCTAGGTTTAAGAGTTGTAAGCCCAATTGTTCCTTCTCGGTTTATCTCTTATTAAAAGGACTTCAGGGCGAAGTAGTTCATGTCGTCATGAAATAGATGAGTTACATGGTGCTTGGGATAATCAATAGATGTTTTTCCGGCACGCAAGGAGGTTGAAGACTCAAGCTATCATGGTTTATGAGTTGTAAGCCCATTAGTTCCTTTTCGGTTAATCTTGGATTAAAAGGACTTCAGGTCCAAATAGTTCATGTCATCATGAAATAGATAAGTTAGATGGTGATTGGGAGAGTCAATACATTTATGTCAGGCACCCAAGGAGGTTGAAGACTCAAGCTATCTTGGTTTAAGAGTTGTAATCCCAATTGTTCCTTCTCGGTTTATCTCTGATTAAAAGAACTTCAGGGCCAAGTCATTCATGTCGTCATGAACTAGATGAGTTACATGGTGCATGGGATAATCAATAGATGTTTTTGCGGCACAAAAGGAGGTTGAAGACTCAAGCTATTTTGGTTTAAGAGTTGTAAGCCCATTAGTTCCTTTTCGGTTAATCTTGGATTAAAAGGACTTCAGGTCCAAGTAGTTCATGTCATCATGAAATAGATAAGTTAGATGGTGATTGGGAGAGTCAATACATTTATGTCACGCACCCAAGGAGGTTGAAGACTCAAGCTTCCTTGGTTTAAGAGTTGTAAGCCCAATTGTTCCTTCTCGGTTTATCTCTTATTAAAAGGATTTCAAGGCGAAGTAGTTCATGTCGTCATGAAATAGATGAGTTACATGGTGCTTGGGATAATCAACAGATGTTTTTCCGGCACGCAAGGAAGTTGAAGACTCAAGCTATCTTGGTTTAAGAGTTGTAAGCCCATTTGTTCCTTTTCGGTTAATCTTGGATAAAAAGGACTTCAAGGCCAAGTTGTTCATGTCATCATGAAATAAATGAGTTAGATGGTGCATGCGAGAGTCAATAGATGTTTGTCCGGCACCCATGGAGGTTGAAGACACATGCTATCTTGGTTTAAGAGTTGTAAGCCCATTTGTTCATTTTCGGTTAATCTTGGATTAAAAGGACTTCAGAGCCAAGTAGTTCTTGTCGTCATGAACTAGATGTGTTACATGGTGCATGGGATAGTCAATAGATGTACGTCAGGCACCCAAGGAGGTTGAAGACTCAAGCTATCTTGGTTTAAGAGTTGTAATCCCAATTGTTCCTTCTCAGTTTATCTCTGATTAAAAGAACTTCAGGGCCAAATAGTTCATGTCGTCATCAAATAGATGAGTTACATGGTGCTTGGGATAATCAATAGATGTTTTTCTGGCACGCAAGGAGGTTGAAGACTCAGGCTATCTTGGTTTAAGAGTTGTAAGCCCATTTGTTGCTTCTCAGTTTATCTTGGATTAAAAGGACTTCAGGGCCAAGTCATTCATGTCGTCATGAACTAGATGAGTTACATGGTGCATGGGATAATCAATAGATGTTTTTGCGGCACAAAAGGAGGTTGAAGACTCAAGCTATTTTGGTTTAAGAGTTGTAAGCCCATTAGTTCCTTTTCGGTTAATCTTGGATTAAAAGGAGTTAAGGTCACAGTAGTTTATGTCATCATGAAATAGATGAGTTAGATGGTGCTTGGTAGAGTCAATTGCACTATGTAAGGACCCAAAGAGGATGAAGACTCATGCTATCATGGTTTAAGTGTTGTAAGCTCTTTTGTTCCTTTTCGGTTTATCTTGGATGTAAAGAACTTCTAGGCCAAGTAGTTGATGTTTTCATGAAGTAGATAAGTAAGATGGTGATTGGGAGAGTCAATAGATCTATGTCAGGCACCCAAGGAGGTTAAGACACATGCTATCTTGGTTTAAGAGTTGTAAGCCCATTTGTTCATTTTCGGTTAATCTTGGATTAAAAGGACTTCAGGGCCAAGTAGTTCATGTCTTCAAGAAATAGATGAGTTACGTGGGGATAATCAATAGATGTTTTTCCGGCACCCAAGGAGGTTGAAGACTCAAGTTATCATGGTTTATGAGTTGTAAGCCCATTAGTTCCTTTTCGGTTATTCATGGATTAAAAGGACTTCAGGTCCAAATAGTTCATGTCATCATGAAATAGATAAGTTAGATGGTGATTGGGAGAGTCAATACATTTATGTCAGGCACCCAAGGAGGTTCAAGACTCAAGCTATCTTGGTTTAAGAGTTGTAAGCCCAATTGTTCCTTCTCGGTTTATCTCTTATTAAAAGGACTTCAGGGTGAAGTAGTTCATGTCGTCATGAAATAGATGAGCTACATGGTGCTTGGGATAATCAATAGATGTTTTTCTGGCACGCAAGGAGGTTGAAGACTCAGGCTATCTTGGTTTAAGAGTTGTAAGCCCATTTGTTGCTTCTCAGTTTATCTTGGATTAAAAGGACTTCAGGACCATGTATTTCATGTCGACGTGAAATAGATGAGTTAGAATATGCTTGGGAGAGTCAATAGATGTATGTCAGGCACCAAAGGAGGTTGAAGACTCAAGCCATCTTGGTTTAAGAGTTGTAGGCCCATTTGTTCCTTCTCAGTTTATCTTGGATTAAAAGGACTTCAGGTCCAAATAGTTCATGTCAGCATGAAATAGATAAGTTAGATGGTGATTGGGAGAGTCAATACATTTATGTCAGGCACCCAAGGAGGTTGAAGACTCAAGCTATCTTGGTTTAAGAGTTGTAAGCCCAATTGTTCCTTCTCGGTTTATCTCTTATTAAAAGGACTTCAGGGCGAAGTAGTTCATGTCGTCATGAAATAGATGAGTTACATGGTGCTTGGGATAATCAATAGATGTTTTTCTGGCACGCAAGGAGGTTGAAGACTCAGGCTATCTTGGTTTAAGAGTTGTAAGCCCATTTGTTGCTTCTCAGTTTATCTTGGATTAAAAGGACTTCAGGGCCAAGTCATTCATGTCGTCATGAACTAGATGTGTTTGTGGCACCCAAGGAGGTTGAAGACTCAAGCTATCTTGGTTTAAGAGTTGCAAGCCCATTAGTTCCTTTTCAGTTAATCTTGGATTAAAAGGACTTCAGGTCCAAGTAGTTTATGTCATCATGAAATAGATAAATTAGATTGTGATTGGGAGAGTCAATAGATGTATGTCAGGCACCCTTGGAGGTTGAAGACACATACTATCTTGGTTTAAGAGTTGTGAGCCGAATTGTTCCATTTCGGTTATTCTTGGATCAAATGGACTTCAGGGCCATGTAGTTCATGTCTTCATGAAATAGATGAGTTAAATGGTGCATGGGATAATCAATAGATGTTTTTCCGGCACACAAGGAGGTTGAAGACTCAAGCTATCTTGGTTTATGAGTTGTAAGCCCATTTGTTCCTTTTTGGTTGATCTTGGATTAAAAGGACTTCAAGGCCAAGAAGTTCATGTCATCATGAAATAGATGAGTTAGATGGTGCTTGCAAGAGTCAATAGATGTTTGTCCAGCACCCAAGGAGGTTGAAGAGTCAAGCTATCTTGGTTTAAGAGTTGTAAGCCCACTTGTTCCTTTTCGGTTAATCTTGGCTTAAAAGGACTTCAGGGCCATGTAGTTCATGTCTTCATGAAATAGATGAGTTAAATGGTGCATGGGATAATCAATAGATGTTTTTCCGGCACACAAGGAGGTTGAAGACTCAAGCTATCTTTGTTTAAGGGTTGTGAGCCCATTTGTTCCTTCTCGGTTTATCTTGGATTAAAAGGACTTCAGGGCCAAGTAGTTCATGTCGTCATGAACTAGATGAGTTACATGGTGCATGGGATAATCAATAGATGTTTTTCCGGCACGCAAGGAGGATGAAGACTCAAGCTATCTTTGTTTAAGAGTTGTGAGCCCATTTGTTCCTTTTCGGTTAATCTTGGATGAAAAGGACTTCAGCTCCAAGTAGTTCATGTCTTCATGAAATAGATGAGTTACATGGTGCATGGGATAATCAATAGATGTTTTTCCGGCACGCAAGGAGGATGAAGACTCAAGCTATCTTGGTTTAAGAATTGTAAGCCCGTTAGTTCCTTTTCGGTTAATCTTGGATTAAAAGGACTTCAGGTCCAAGTAGTTCATGTCATCATGAAATAGATATGTTAGATGGTGATTGAGAGAGTCGATAGATGTATGTCAGGCACCCAAGGAGGTTGAAGACACAAGCTATCATGGTTTAAGAGTTGTAAGCCTGTTTGTTCCTTCTCGGTTTATCTTGGATTAAAAGGACTTCAAGGCCAAGTAGTTCATGTCGTCATGAACTGGATGAGTTACATGGTGCGTGGGATAATCAATAGATGTTTTTCCGGAACGCAAGGAGGTTGAAGACTCAAGATATCTTGGTTTAAGGGTTGTAAGCCCATTTGTTCCTTTTCGGTTTATCTTGGATAAAAAGGACTGCAGGGCCATGTAGTTCATGTCGACGTGAAATAGATGAGTTAGATTATGCTTGGGAGAGTCAATAGATGAATGTCAAGTACCCAAGGAGGTTGAAGACTTATGCTATCTTGGTTTAAGAGTGGTAACCCCATTTGTTCCTTTTCGGTTAATCTTGGATTAAAAGGACTTTAGCTCCAAGTAGTTCATGTCTTCATGAAATAGATGAGTTAGATGGTGCTTGGTAGAGTCAATTGCACTTTGTAAGGACCCAAACAGGTTGAAGACTCAAGCTATCGTGGTTTAAGTGTTGCAAGCCCTTTTGTTCCATTTCTGTTTATCTTGGATTTAAAGGACTTCAGGGCCATGTAGTTCATGTCGACGTGAAACAGATGAGTTAGATTATGCTTGGGAGTGTCAATAGATGTATGTCAGGCACCAAAGGAGGTTGAAGACTCAAGCCATCTTGGTTTAAGAGTTGTAAGCCCATTTGTTCCTTCTCAGTTTATCTTGGATTAAAAGGACTTCAGGGCCATGTATTTCATGTCGACGTGAAATAGATGAGTTAGATTATGCTTGGGAGAGTCAATAGATGTATGTCAGGCACCAAAGGACGTTGAAGACTCAAGCCATCTTGGTTTAAGAGTTGTAAGCCCATTTGTTCCTTCTCAATTTATCTTGGATTAAAAGGACTTCAGGGCCAAGTCGTTCATGTCGTCATGAACTAGATGAGTTACATGGTGCATGGGATAATCAATAGATGTTTTTGCGGCACAAAAGGAGGTTGAAGACTCAAGCTATTTTGGTTTAAGAGTTGTAAGCCCATTTGTTACTTTTCGGTTAATCTTGGATTAAAAGGAGTTAAGGTCTAAGTAGTTTATGTCTTCATGAAATAGATGAGTTAGATGGTGCTTGGTAGAGTCAATTGCTCTATGTAAGGACCCAAAGAGGATGAAGACCGAAGCTATCATGGTTTAAGTGTTGTAAGCCCTTTTGTTCCTTTTCGGTTTATCTTGGACGTAAAGAACTTCTAGCTCAAGTAGTTGATGTTTTCATGAAATAGATAAGTAAGATGGTGATTGAAGACTCAAGCTATCTTGGATTAAGAGTTGGAAGCCCATTTACTCCTTTTCGGTTTATCTTGAATTAAAAGGACTTGTGGCCAAGTAGTTCATGTCATCATGAAATAGGTAAGTTAGATGGTGATTGGGAGAGTCAACAGACGTATATCAGGCACCCGTGGAGGTTGAAGACACATGCTATGTTGGTTTAAGAGTTGTAAGCCCAATTGTTCCTTTTCGGTTAATCTTGGATTAAAACGGCTTCAGGGCCAAGTAGTTCATGTCTTCATGAAATAGATGAGTTAAATGGTGCGTGGGATAATCAATAGATGTTTTTACGGCAACCAAGGAGGTTTAAGACTCAAGCTATCTTGGTTTATGAGTTGTAAGCCCATTTGTTCCTTTTCGGTTAATCTTGGATGAAAAGGACTTCAGCTCCAAGTAGTTCATGTCTTCATGAAATAGATATGTTAGATGGTGATTGGGAGAGTCAATAGATGTACGTCAGGCACCCAAGGAGGTTAAAGACTAAAGCTATCTTGGTTTAAGAGTTGTAAGCCCAATTGTTCCTTCTCGGTTTATCTCTGATTAAAAGGACTTCAGGACCAAGTAGTTCATGACGTCGTGAAATAGATGAGTTACATGGTGCTTGGGATAATCAATAGAAGTTTTTCCAGCACGCAAGGAGGTTGAAAACTCAAGATATCTTGGTTTAAGGGTTGTAAGCCCAATTGTTCCTTTTCGGTTTATCTTGGATAAAAAGGTCTTCAGGGCCATGTTGTTCATGTCGACGTGAAATAGATGAGTTACATTATGCTTAGGAGAGTCAATAAATGTATGTCAAGTACCCAAGGAGGTTGAAGACTCAAGCTATAATGGTTTAAGAGTTGTAACCCCATTTGTTCCTTTTCGGTTAATCTTGGATTAAAAGGACATCAGTTCCAAGTAGTTCATGTCATCCTGAAATAGATATGTTAGATGGTGATTGGGAGAGTCGATAGATGTATGTCAGGTACCCAAGGAGGTTGAAGACTCAAGCAATCTTGGTTTATGAGTTGTAAGCCCAATTGTTCCTTCTCGGTTTATTTCTGATCAAAAGGACTTCAGGACCAACTAGTTCATGTTGTTATGAAATAGATGAGTTACATGGTGCATGAGATAATCAATAGATGTTTTTCCAGCACGCAGGGAGGTTGAAGACTCAAGCTATCTTTGTTTAAGAGTTGTGAGCCCATTTGTTCCTTCTCGGTTTATCTTGGATTAAAAGGACTTCAGGGCCAAGTAGTTCATGTCGTCATGAACTAGATGAGTTACATGGTGCATGGGATTATCAATAGATGTTTATGCGGCACCCAAGGAGGTTTAAGACTCAAGCTATCTTGGTTTATGAGTTGTAAGCCCATTTGTTCCTTTTCGGTTAATCTTGGATGAAAAGGACTTCAGCTCCAAGTAGTTCATGTCTTCATGAAATAGATATGTTAGACGGTGATTGGGAGAGTCAATAGATGTACGTCAGGCACCCAAGGAGGTTAAAGACTAAAGCTATCTTGGTTTAAGAGTTGTAAGCCCAATTGTTCCTTCTCGGTTTATCTCTGATTAAAAGGACTTCAGGGCCAAGTAGTTCATGTCGTCGTGAAATAGATGAGTTACATGGTGCTTGGGATAATCAATAGATGTTTTTCCAGCACGCAAGGAGGTTGAAAACTCAAGATATCTTGGTTTAAGGGTTGTAAGCCCATTTGTTCCTTTTCGGTTTATCTTGGATAAAAAGGACTTCAGGGCCATGTTGTTCATGTCGACGTGAAATAGATGAGTTACATTATGCTTAGGAGAGTCAATAGATGTATGTCAAGTACCCAAGGAGGTTGAAGACTCAAGCTATCATGGTTTAAGAGTTGTAACCCCATTTGTTCCTTTTCGGTTAATCTTGGATTAAAAGGACATCAGGTCCAAGTAGTTCATGTCATCATGAAATAGATATGTTAGATGGTGATTGGGAGAGTCGATAGATGTATGTCAGGTACCCAAGGAGGTTGAAGACTCAAGCAATCTTGGTTTATGAGTTGTAAGCCCAATTGTTCCTTCTCGGTTTATCTCTGAGCAAAAGGACTTCAGGGCCAACTAGTTCATGTTGTTATGAAATAGATGAGTTATATGGTGCATGAGATAATCAATAGATGTTTTTCCGGCACGCAAGGAGGTTGAAGACTCAAGCTATCTTTGTTTAAGAGTTGTGAGCCCATTTGTTCCTTCTCGGTTTATCTTGGATTAAAAGGACTTCAGGGCCAAGTAGTTCATGTCGTCATGAACTAGATGAGTTACATGGTGCATGGGATAATCAATAGATGTTTTTGCGGCACCCAAGGAGGTTTAAGACTCAAGCTATCTTGGTTTAAGAGTTGTAAGCCCGTTAGTTCCTTTTCGGTTAATCTTGGATTAAAAGGAGTTCAGGTCCAAGTGGTTTATGTCATCATGAAATAGATGAGTTAGATGGTGCTTGGTAGAGTCAATTGCTCTTTGTAAGGACCCAAAGAGCTTGAAGCCTCAAGGTATCATGGTTTAAGTGTTGTAAGCCCTTTTGTTCCTTTTCGGTTTATCTTGGATTTAAAGAACTTCTAGGCCAAGTAGTTGATGATTTCATGAAATAGATTTGTAACATGGTGATTGCGAGAGTCAATAGATGTATGTCGTCATGAACTGGATGAGTTACATGGTGGATGGGATAATCAATAGATGTTTTTGCGGCACAAAAGGAGGTAGAAGACTCAAGCTATTTTGGTTTAAGAGTTGTTAGCCCATTTGTTCCTTTTCGGTTAATCTTGGATTAAAAGGACCCAAAGAGGATGAAGACTCAAGCTATCATGGTTTAAGTGTTGTAATCCATTTTGTTCCTTTTCGGTTTATCTTGGATGTAAAGAACTTCTAGGCCAAGTAGTTCATGTAATCATGAAATAGATAAGTAAGATGGTGATTGGGAGAGTCAATAGATCTATGTCAGGCACCCAAGGAGGTTTAAGACTCAAGCTATCTTGGATTAAGAGTTGGAAGCCCATTTGCTCTTTTTCGGTTTATCTTGAATTAACAGGACTTCAGGGACAAGTAGTTCATGTCATCATGAAATAGATGAGTTAAATGGTGCATGGGATAATCAATAGATGTTTTTCCGGAACGCAAGGAGGTTGAAAACTCAAGATATCTTAGTTTAAGGGTTGTAACCCATTTGTTCCTTTTCGGTTTATCTTGGATAAAAAGTACTTCAGGGCCATGTTGTTCATGTCGACGTGAAATAGATGAGTTACATTATGCTTGGGAGTGTCAATAGATGTATGTCAAGTACCCAAGGAGGTTGAAGACTCAAGCTATCTTGGTTTAAGAGTTGTAACCCCATTTGTTCCTTTTCGGTTAATTTTGGATTAAAAGGACATCAGGTCCAAGTAGTTCATGTCATCATGAAATAGATATGTTAGATGGTGATTGGGAGAGTCGATAAATGTATGTCAGGCACCCAAGGAGGTTGAAGACTCAAGCAATCTTGGTTTAAGAGTTGTAAGCCCAATTGTTCCTTCTCGGTTTATCTCTGATCAAAAGGACTTCAGGGCCAACTAGTTCATGTTGACATGAAATAGATGAGTTACATGGTGCATGGGATAATCAATAGATGTTTTTCCGGCACGCAAGGAAGTTGAAAACTCAAGATATCTTGGTTTAAGGGTTGTAAGCCCATTTGTTCCTTTTCGGTTTATCTTGGATAAATAGGACTTCAGGGCCATGTTGTTCATGTCGACGTGAAATAGATGAGTTACATTATTCTTGGGAGAGTCAATAGATGTATGTCAAGTAGCCAAGGAGGTTGAAGACTCAAGCTATCTTGGTTTAAGAGTATTAACCCCATTTGTTCCTTTTTGGTTAATCTTGGATTAAAAGGACTTCAAGTCCAAGTAATACATGTCATCATGAAATACATATGTTAGATGGTGATTGGGACAGTCGATAGATGTATGTCAGGCACCCAAGGAGGTTGAAGACACAAGCAATCTTGGTTTAAGAGTTGTAAGCCCAATTGTTCCTTCTCGGTTTATCTCTGATCAAAAGGACTTCAGGGCCAACTAGTTCATGTTTTCATGAAATAGATGAGTTACATGGTGCATGGGATAATCAATAGATGTTTTTCCGGCACACAAGGAGGATGAAGACTCAAGCTATCTTGGTTTAAGAATTGTAAGCCCGTTAGTTCCTTTTCGGTTAATCTTGGATTTAAAGGACTTCAGGTCCAAGTAGTTCATGTCATCATGAAATAGATATGTTAGATGGTGATTGGGAGAGTCGATAGATGTATGTCAGGCACCCAAGGAGGTTGAAGACACAAGCTATCATGGTTTAAGAGTTGTAAGCCCGTTTGTTCCTTCTCGGTTTATCTTGGATTAAAAGGACTTTAAGGCCATGTAGTTCATGTCGTCATGAACTGGATGAGTTACATGGTGCATGGGATAATCAATAGATGTTTTTGCGGCACCCAAGGAGGTTGAAGACTCAAGCTATCTTGGTTTAAGAGTTGTAAGCCCGTTAGTTCCTTTTCGGTTTATCTTGGATTAAAAGGAGTTCAAGTCCAAGTGGTTTATGTCATCATGAAATAGATGAGTTAGATGGTGCTTGGTAGAGTCAATTGCTCTTTGTATGGACCCAAAGAGGTTGAAGACTCAAGTTATCAAGGTTTAAGTGTTGTAAGCCCTTTTGTTCCTTTTCGGTTTATCTTGGATTTAAAGAACTTCTAGGCCAAGTAGTTGATGATTTCATGAAATAGATTTGTAACATGGTGATTGCGAGAGTCAATAGATGTATGTCGGGCACCCAAGGAGGTTGAAGACTGAAGTTATCTTGGTTTAAGAGTTGGAAGACCATTTGTTCCTTTTCGATTAATCTTGGATAAAAAGGACTTCAGGGCCAAGTAGTTCATGTTGTCATGAAATAGATGAGTTAGGCTATCTTGGTTTAAGAATTACAAGCCCATTTGCTCCTTTTCGGTTTATCTTTGATTAAAAGGACTTCAGCGCCATGTTGTTCATGTCGACGTGAAATAGATGAGTTACATTATGCTTGGGAGAGTCAAGAGATGTACGTCAAGTACCCAAGGAGGTTGAAGACTCAAGCTATCTTGGTTTAAGAGTTGTAACCCCATTTGTTCCTTTTCGGTTAATTTTGGATTTAAAGGACATCAGGTCCAAGTAGTTCATATCATCATGAAATAGATATGTTAGATGGTGATTGGGAGAGTCGATAGATGTATGTTAGGCTCCCAAGGAGGTTGTAGACTAAAGCAATCTTGGTTTAAGAGTTGTAAGCCCAATTGCTCCTTCTCGGTTTATCTCTGATCAAAAGGTCTTCAGCGCCAACTAGTTCATGTTGTCATGAAATAGATGAGTTACATGGTGCATGGGATAATCAATAGATGTTTCTCCGGCACGCAAGGAGGTTGAAGACTCAAGCTATCTTGGTTTAAGAGATGTAAGCCCATTTGTTCCTCCTCGGTTTATCTTGGATTAAAAGGACTTCAGGGCCAAGTAATTCATGTCATCATGAACTAGATGAGTTAAATGGTGCATGGGATAATCAATAGATGTTTTTCCGGCACACAAGGAGGTTGAAGACTCAAGCTATCTTAGTTTAAAAGTTGAAAGCCCGTTAGTTCCTTTTCGGTTAATCTTGGATTAAAAGGACTTCAGGTCCAAGTAGTTCATGTCATCATGAAATAGATATGTTAGATGGTGATTGGGAGAGTCGATAGATGTATGTCAGGCACCCAAGGAGGTTGAAGACACAAGCTATCTTGGTTTAAGAGTTGTAAGCCCATTTGTTCCTTCTCGGTTTATCTTGGATTAAAAGGACTTCAGGGCCAAGTAGTTCATGTCGTCATGAACTAGAAGAGTTGCATGGTGCATGGGATAATCAATAGATGTTTTTGCGGCACCCAAGGAGGTTGAAGACTCAAGCTATCTTGGTTTAAGAGTTGTAAGCCCGTTAGTTCCTTTTCGGTTAATCTTGGATTAAAAGGAGTTCAGGTCCAAGTGGATTATGTCATCATGAAATAGATGAGTTAGATGGTGCTTGGTAGAGTCAATTGCTCTTTGTAAGGACCCAAAGAGCTTGAAGACTCAAGGTATCATGGTTTATGTGTTGTAAGCCCTTTTGTTCCTTTTCGGTTTATCTTGGATTTAAAGAACTTCTAGGCCAAGTAGTTGATGATTTCATGAAATAGATTTGTAACATGGTGATTGCGAGAGTCAATAGATGTATGTCGGGCACCCAAGGAGGTTGAAGACTGAAGTTATCTTGGTTTAAGAGCTGGAAGACCATTTGTTCCTTTTCGGTTAATCTTGGATAAAAAGGACTTCAGGGCCAAGTAGTTCATGTTGTCATGAAATAGATGAGTTACATGGTGCATGGGATAATCATTAGATGTTTTTCCGGCACCCGAGGAGGTTGAAGACTGAATCTATCTTGGTTTAAGAGTTACAAGCCCATTTGCTCCTTTTCGGTTTATCTTGGATTAAGAGGACTTCAGCGCCATGTAGTTCATGTCGACGTGAAATAGATGAGTTAGATTATGCTTGGGAGAGTCAATAGATGGATGTCATGCACCCAAGGAGGTTGAAGACTCAAGCCATCTTGGTTTAAGAGTTGTAAGCCCATTTGTTCCTTTTCGGTTAATCTTCGATTAAAAGGACTTCAGGTCCAAGTAGTTCATGTCATCATGAAATAGATAACTTAGATGGTGATTGGGATAGTCAATAGATGTATGTCAGGCACCCATGGAGGTTGAAGACTCATCATATGTTGGTTTAAGAGTTGTAAGCCCAATTGTTCCTTCTCGCTTTATCTCTGATTAAAAGGACTTCAGGACCAAGTAGTTCATGTCGTCGTGAAATAGATGAGTTACATGGTGCTTGGGATAATCAATAGATGTTTTTCCAGCACGCAAGAAGGTTGAAGACTCAAGCTATCTTGGTTAAAGAGTTGTAAGCCCATTTGTTCCTTCTCAGTTTATCTTGGATAAGGACTTCAGGGCCAAGTCATTCATGTCGTCATGAACTCGATGAGTTACATGGTGCATGGGATAATCGATAGATGTTTTTGCGGCACATAAGGAGGTTGAAGACTCAAGCTATTTTGGTTTAAGGGTTGTAAGCCCATTTGTTCCTTTTCGGTTAATCTTGGATTAAAAGGACTTCAGGTCCAAGTAGTTTATGTCATCATGAAATAGATGAGTTAGATGGTGCTTGGTAGAGTCAATTGCTCTATGTAAGGACCCAAAGAGGATGAAGACTCAAGCTAACATGGTTTAAGTGTTGTAATCCCTTTTGTTCCTTTTCGGTTTATCTTGGATGTAAAGAACTTCTAGGCCAAGTAGTTCATATAATCATGAAATAGATAAGTAAGATGGTGATTGGGAGAGTCAAAAGATCTATGTCAGGCACCCAAGGAGGTTTAAGACTCAAGCTATCTTGGATTAAGAGTTGGAAGCCCATTTGCTCTTTTTCGGTTTATCTTGAATTAACAGGACTTCAGGGACAAGTAGTTCATGTCATCATGAAATAGATGAGTTAAATGGTGCATGGGATAATCAATAGATGTTTTTCCGGCACGCAAGGAGGTTGAAAACTCAAGATATCTTAGATTAAGGGTTGTAAGCCCATTTGTTCCTTTTCGGTTTATCTTGGATAAAAAGGACTTCAGGGCCATGTTGTTCATGTCGACGTGAAATAGATGAGTTACATTATGCTTGGGAGAGTCAATAGATGTACGTCAAGTACCAAAGGAGGTTGAAGACTCAAGCTATCTTGGTTTAAGAGTTGTAACCCCATTTGTTCCTTTTCGGTTAATTTTTGATTAAAAGGACATCAGGTCCAAGTAGTTCATGTCATCATGAAATAGATATGCTAGATGGTGATTGGGAGAGTCGATAAATGTATGTCAGGCACCCAAGGAGGTTGAAGACTCAAGCAATCTTGGTTTAAGAGTTGTAAGCCAATTGATCCTTCTCGGTTTATCTCTGATCAAAAGGACTTCAGGGCCAACTAGTTCATGTTGACATGAAATAGATGAGTTACATGGTGCATTGGATAATCAATAGATGTTTTTCCGGCACGCAAGGAGGTTGAAAACTCAAGATATCTTGGTTTAAGGGTTGTAAGCCCATTTGTTCCTTTTCGGTTTATCTTGGATAAAAAGGACTTCAGGGCCTTGTTGTTCATGTCGACGTGAAATAGATGAGTTACATTATGCTTGGGAGAGTCAATAGATGTATGTCAAGTAGCCAAGGATGTTGAAGACTCAAGCTATCTTGGTTTAAGAGTTGTAACCCCATTTGTTCCTTTTTGGTTAATCTTGGATTAAAAGAACTTCAAGTCCAAGTAATACATGTCATCATGAAATAGATATGTTAGATGGTGATTGGGAGAGTCGATAGATGTATGTCAGGCACCCAAGGAGGTTGAAGACACAAGCTATCTTGGTTCAAGAGTGGTAAGCCCATTTGTTCCTTCTCGGTTTATCTTGGATTAAAAGGACTTCAGGGCCAAGTAGTTCATGTCGTCATGAACTAGATGAGTTACATGGTGCATGGGATAATAAATAGATGTTTTTGCGGCACCCATGGAGGTTGAAGACTCAAGCTATCTTGGTTTGAGAGTTGTAAGCCCGTTAGTTCCTTTTCGGTTTATCTTGGATTAAAAGGAGTTCAGGTCCAAGTGGTTTATGTCATCATGAAACAGATGAGTTAGATGGTGCTTGGTAGAGTCAATTGCTCTTTGTAAGGACCCAAAGAGCTTGAAGACTCAAGGTATCATGGTTTATGTGTTGTAAGCCCTTTTGTTCCTTTTCGGTTTATCTTGGATTTAAAGAACTTCTAGGCCAAGTAGTTGATGATTTCATGAAATAGATTTGTAACATGGTGATTGCGAGAGTCAATAGATGTATGTCGGGCACCCAAGGAGGTTGAAGACTGAAGTTATCTTGGTTTAAGAGTTGGAAGACCATTTGTTCCTTTTCGGTTAATCTTGGATAAAAAGGACTTCAGGGCCAAGTAGTTCATGTTGTCATGAAATAGATGAGTTACATGGTGCATGGGATAATCATTAGATGTTTTTCCGGCACCCGAGGAGGTTGAAGACTGAAGCTATCTTGGTTTAAGAGTTACAAGCCCATTTGCTCCTTTTCGGTTTATCTTGGATTAAAAGGACTTCAGCGCCATGTAGTTCATGTCGACGTGAAATAGATGAGTTAGATTATGCTTGGGAGACTCAATAGATGGATGTCATGCACCCAAGGAGGTTGAAGACTCAAGCCATCTTGGTTTAAGAGTTGTAAGCCCATTTGTTCCTTTTCGGTTAATCTTGGATTAAAAGGACTTCAGGTCCAAGTAGTTCATGTCATCATGAAATAGATAACTTAGATGGTGATTGGGATAGTCAATAGATGTATGTCAGGCACCCATGGAGGTTGAAGACTCATGATATGTTGGTTTAAGAGTTGTAAGCCCAATTGTTCCTTCTCGCTTTATCTCTGATTAAAAGAACTTCAGGACCAAGTAGTTCATGTCGTCGTGAAATAGATGAGTTACATGGTGCTTGGGATAATCAATAGATGTATTTCCAGCACGCAAGGAGGTTGAAGACTCAAGCTATCTTGGTTTAAGAGTTGTAAGCCCATTTGTTCCTTCTCAGTTTATCTTGGATAAGGACTTCAGGGCCAAGTCATTCATGTCGTCATGAACTAGATGAGTTACATGGTGCATGGGATAATCAATAGATGTTTTTGCAGCACAAAAGGAGGTTGAAGACTCAAGCTATTTTGGTTTAAGAGTTGTAAGCCAATTTGTTCCTTTTCGGTTAATCTTGGATTAAAAGGAGTTAAGGTCTTAGTAGTTTATGTCATCATGAAATAGATGAGTTAGATGGTGCTTGGTAGAGTCAATTGCTCTATGTAAGCACCCAAAGAGGATGAAGACTCAAGCTATTTTGGTTTAAGTGTTGTAATCCCTTTTGTTCCTTTTCGGTTTATCTTGGATGTAAAGAACTTCTAGGCCAAGTAGTTCATGTAATCATGAAATAGATAAGTAAGATGGTGATTAGGAGAGTCAATAGATCTATGTCAGGCAACCAAGGAGGTTTAAGACTCAAGCTATCTTGGATTAAGAGTTGGAAGCCCATTTGCTCTTTTTCGGTTTATCTTGAATTAACAGGACTTCAGGGACAAGTAGTTCATGTCATCATGAAATAGATGAGTTAAATGGTGCATGGGATAATCAATAGATGTTTTTCCGGCACGCAAGGAGGTTGAAAACTCAAGATATCTTAGTTTAAGGGTTGTGAGCCCATTTGTTTCTTTTCGGTTTATCTTGCATAAAAAGCACTTCAGGGCCATGTTGTTCATGTCGACGTGAAATAGATGAGTTACATTATGCTTGGGAGAGTCAATAGATGTACGTCAAGTACCCAAGGAGGTTGAAGACTCAAGCTATCTTGGTTTAAGAGTTGTAACCCCATTTGTTCCTTTTCGGTTAATTTTGGATTAAAAGGACATCAGGTCCAAGTAGTTCATGTCATCATGAAATAGATATGTTAGATGGTGATTGGGAGAGTCGATAAATGTATGTCAGACACCCAAGGAGGTTGAAGACTCAAGCAATCTTGGTTTAAGAGTTGTAAGCCCAATTGTTCCTTCTCGGTTTATCTCTGATCAAAAGGACTTCAGGGCCAACTAGTTCATGTTGACATGAAATAGATGAGTTACATGGTGCATGGGATAATCAATAGATGTTTTTCCGGCACGCAAGGAGGTTGAAAACTCAAGATATCTTGGTTTAAGGGTTGTAAGCCCATTTGTTCCTTTTCGGTTTATCTTGGATTAAAAGGACTTCAGGGCCAAGTAGTTCATGTCGTCATGAACTAGATGAGTTACATGGTGCATGGGATAATCAATAGATGTTTTTGCGGCACCCAAGGAGGTTTAAGACTCAAGCTATCTTGGTTTAAGAGTTGTAAGCCCGTTAGTTCCTTTTCGGTTAATCTTGGATTAAAAGGAGTTCAGGTCCAAGTGGTTTATGTCATCATGAAATAGATGATTTAGATGGTGCTTGGTAGAGTCAATTGCTCTTTGTAAGGACCCAAAGAGCTTGAAGCCTCAAGGTATCATGGTTTAAGTGTTGTAAGCCCATTTGTTCCTTTTCGGATTCTCTTGGATTTAAAGAACTTCTAGGCCAAGTAGTTGATGATTTCATGAAATAGATTTGTAACATGGTGATTGCGAGAGTCAATAGATGTATGTCAGGCACCCAAGGAGGTTGAAGACTGAAGTTATCTTGGTTTATGAGTTGTAAGCCCATTTGTTCCTTTTCGGTTAATCTTGGATGAAAAGGACTTCAGCTCCAAGTAATTCATGTCATCATGAAATAGATATGTTAGATGGTGATTGGGAGAGTCAATAGATGTACGTCAGGCACCCAAGGAGGTTAAAGACTAAAGCTATCTTAGTTTAAGAGTTGTAAGCCCAATTGTTCCTTCTCAGTTTATCTCTGATTAAAAGGACTTCAGGACCAAGTAGTTCATGTTGACATGAAATAGATGAGTTACATGGTGCTTGGGATAATCAATAGATGTTTTTCCAGCACGCAAGGAGGTTGAAAACTCAAGATATCTTGGTTTAAGGGTTGTAAGCCCATTTGTTCCTTTTCGGTTTATCTTGGATAAAAGGTCTTCAGGGCCATGTTGTTCATGTCGACGTGAAATAGATGAGTTACATTATGTTTGGGAGAGTCAATAGATGTATGTCAAGTACCCAAGGAGGTTGAAGATTCAAGCTATCATGGTTTAAGAGTTGTAACCCCATTTGTTCCTTTTCGGTTAATCTTGGATTAAAAGGACATCAGGTCCAAGTAGTTCATGTCATCATGAAATAGATATGTTAGATGGTGATTGGGAGAGTCGATAGATGTATGTCAGGTACCCACGGAGGTTGAAGACTCAAGCAATCTTGGTTTATGAGTTGTAAGCCCAATTGTTCCTTCTCGGTTTATCTCTGATCAAAAGGACTTCAGGGCCAACTAGTTCATGTTGTTATGAAATAGATGAGTTACATGGTGCATGAGATAATCAATAGATGTTTTTCCGGCACGCAAGGAGGTTGAAGACTCAAGCTATATTTGTTTAAGAGTTGTGATCCCATTTGTTCCTTCTCGGTTTATCTTGGATTAAAAGGACTTCAGGGCCAAGTAGTTCATGTCGTCATGAACTAGATGAGTTACATGGTGCATGGGATAATCAATAGATGTTTTTGCGGCACCCAAGGAGGTTTAAGACTCAAGCTATCTTGGTTTAAGAGTTGTAAGCCCGTTAGTTCCTTTTCGGTTAATCTTGGATTAAAAGGAGTTAAGGTCTTAGTAGTTTATGTCATCATGAAATAGATGAGTTAGATGGTGCTTGGTAGAGTCAATTGCTCTATGTAAGCACCCAAAGAGGATGAAGACTCAAGCTATTTTGGTTTAAGTGTTGTAATCCCTTTTGTTCCTTTTCGGTTTATCTTGGATGTAAAGAACTTCTAGGCCAAGTAGTTCATGTAATCATGAAATAGATAAGTAAGATGGTGATTAGGAGAGTCAATAGATCTATGTCAGGCAACCAAGGAGGTTTAAGACTCAAGCTATCTTGGATTAAGAGTTGGAAGCCCATTTGCTCTTTTTCGGTTTATCTTGAATTAACAGGACTTCAGGGACAAGTAGTTCATGTCATCATGAAATAGATGAGTTAAATGGTGCATGGGATAATCAATAGATGTTTTTCCGGCACGCAAGGAGGTTGAAAACTCAAGATATCTTAGTTTAAGGGTTGTGAGCCCATTTGTTTCTTTTCGGTTTATCTTGCATAAAAAGCACTTCAGGGCCATGTTGTTCATGTCGACGTGAAATAGATGAGTTACATTATGCTTGGGAGAGTCAATAGATGTACGTCAAGTACCCAAGGAGGTTGAAGACTCAAGCTATCTTGGTTTAAGAGTTGTAACCCCATTTGTTCCTTTTCGGTTAATTTTGGATTAAAAGGACATCAGGTCCAAGTAGTTCATGTCATCATGAAATAGATATGTTAGATGGTGATTGGGAGAGTCAATAGATGTACGTCAGGCACCCAAGGAGGTTAAAGACTAAAGCTATCTTGGTTTAAGAGTTGTAAGCCCAATTGTTCCTTCTCAGTTTATCTCTGATTAAAAGGACTTCAGGACCAAGTAGTTCATGTAGTCGTGAAATAGATGAGTTACATGGTGCTTGGGATAATCAATAGATGTTTTTCCAGCACGCAAGGAGGTTGAAAACTCAAGATATCTTGGTTTAAGGGTTGTAAGCCCATTTGTTCCTTTTCGGTTTATCTTGGATAAAAGGTCTTCAGGGCCATGTTGTTCATGTCGACGTGAAATAGATGAGTTACATTATGTTTGGGAGAGTCAGTAGATGTATGTCAAGTACCCAAGGAGGTTGAAGATTCAAGCTATCATGGTTTAAGAGTTGTAACCCCATTTGTTCCTTTTCGGTTAATCTTGGATTAAAAGGACATCAGGTCCAAGTAGTTCATGTCATCATGAAATAGATATGTTAGATGGTGATTGGGAGAGTCGATAGATGTATGTCAGGTACCCACGGAGGTTGAAGACTCAAGCAATCTTGGTTTATGAGTTGTAAGCCCAATTGTTCCTTCTCGGTTTATCTCTGATCAAAAGGACTTCAGGGCCAACTAGTTCATGTTGTTATGAAATAGATGAGTTACATGGTGCATGAGATAATCAATAGATGTTTTTCCGGCACGCAAGGAGGTTGAAGACTCAAGCTATATTTGTTTAAGAGTTGTGATCCCATTTGTTCCTTCTCGATTTATCTTGGATTAAAAGGACTTCAGGGCCAAGTAGTTCATGTCGTCATGAACTAGATGAGTTACATGGTGCATGGGATAATCAATAGATGTTTTTGCGGCACCCAAGGAGGTTTAAGACTCAAGCTATCTTGGTTTAAGAGTTGTAAGCCCGTTAGTTCCTTTTCGGTTAATCTTGGATTAAAAGGAGTTCAGGTCCAAGTGGTTTATGTCATCATGAAATAGATGAGTTAGATGGTGCTTGGTAGAGTCAATTGCTCTTTGTAAGGACCCAAAGAGCTTGAAGCCTCAAGGTATCATGGTTTAAGTGTTGTAAGCCCATTTGTTCCTTTTCGGTTTCTCTTGGATTTAAAGAACTTCTAGGCCAAGTAGTTGATGATTTCATGAAATAGATTTGTAACATGGTGATTGCGAGAGTCAATAGATGTATGTCAGGCACCCAAGGAGGTTGAAGACTGAAGTTATCTTGGTTTAAGAGTTGGAAGACCATTTGTTCCTTTTCTTTTAATCTTGGATAAAAAGGACTTAAGGGCCAAGTAGTTCATGTTGTCATGAAATAAATGAGTTACATGGTGCATGGGATAATCATTAGATGTTTTTCCGGCACCCGAGGAGGTTGAAGACTGAAGGTATCTTGGTTTAAGAGTTAGAAGCCCATTTGCTCCTTTTCGGTTTATCTTGGATTAAAAGGACTTCAGCGCCATGTAGTTCATGTCGACGTGAAATAGATGAGTTAGATTATGCTTGGGAGAGTCAATAGATGGATGTCATGCACCCAAGGATGTTGAAGACTCAAGCCATCTTTGTTTAAGAGTTGTAAACCCATTTGTTCCTTTTCGGTTAATCTTGGATTAAAAGGACTTCAGGTCCAAGTAGTTCATGTCATCATGAAATAGATAACTTAGATGGTGATTGGGAGAGTCAATAGATGTATGTCAGGCACCCATGGAGGTTGAAGACTCATCATATGTTGGTTTAAGAGTTGTAAGCCCAATTGTTCGTTCTCGCTTTATCTCTGATTAAAAGGACTTCAAGACCAAGTAGTTCATGTCGTCGTGAAATAAATGAGTTACATGGTGCTTGGGATAATAAATAGATGTTTTTCCAGCACGCAAGGAGGTTGAAGACTCAAGCTATCTTGGTTTAAGAGTTGTAAGCCCATTTGTTCCTTCTCAGTTTATCTTGGATAAGGACTTCAGGGCCAAGTCATTCATGTCGTCATGAACTCGATGAGTTACATGGTGCATGGGATAATCAATAGATGTTTTTGCGGCACAAAAGGAGGTAGAAGACTCAAGCTATTTTGGTTTAAGAGTTGTAAGCCCATTTGTTCCTTTTCGGTTAATCTTGGATTAAAAGGAGTTAAGGTCTTAGTAGTTTATGTCATCATGAAATAGATGAGTTAGATGGTGCTTGGTAGAGTCAATTGCTCTATGTAAGGACCCAAAGAGGATGAAGACTCAAGCTATCATGGTTTAAGTGTTGTAATCCCTTTTGTTCCTTTTCGGTTTAACTTGGATGTAAAGAACTTCTAGGCCAAGTAGTTTATGTAATCATGAAATAGATAAGTAAGATGGTGATTGGGAGAGTCAATAGATCTATGTCAGGCACCCAAGCAGGTTTAAGACTCAAGCTATCTTGGATTAAGAGTTGGAAGCACATTTGCTCTTTTTCGGTTTATCTTGAATTAACAGGACTTCAGGGACAAGTAGTTCATGTCATCATGAAATAGATGAGTTAAATGGTGCATGGGATAATCAATAGATGTTTTTCCGGCACGCAAGGAGGTTGAAAACTCAAGATATCTTAGTTTAAGGGTTGTAAGCCCATTTGTTCCTTTTCGGTTTATCTTGGATAAAAAGGACTTCAAGGCCATGTTGTTCATGTCGACGTGAAATAGATGAGTTACATTATGCTTGGGAGAGTCAATAGATGTACGTCAAGTACCCAAGGAGGTTGAAGACTCAAGCTATCTTGGTTTAAGAGTTGTAACCCCATTTGTCCCTTTTCGGTTAATTTTGGATTAAAAGGACATCAGGTCCAAGTAGTTCATGTCATCATGAAATAGATATGTTAGATGGTGATTGGGAGAGTCGATAAATGTATGTCAGGCACCCAAGGAGGTTGAAGACTCAAGCAATCTTGGTTTAAGAGTTGTAAGCCCAATTGTTCCTTCTCGGTTTATCTCTGATCAAAAGGACTTCAGGGCCAACTAGTTCATGTTGACATGAAATAGATGAGTTACATGGTGCATGGGATAATCAATAGATGTTTTTCCGGCACGCAAGGAGGTTGAAGACTCAAGCTATCTTGGTTTAAGAGATGTAAGGCCATTTGTTCCTCCTCGGTTTATCTTGGATTGAAAGGACTTCAGGGCCAAGTAGTTCATGTTGTCATGAACTAGATGAGTTAAATGGTGCTTGGTAGAGTCAATTGCTCTTTGTAAGGACCCAAAGAGGTTGAAGACTCAAGTTATCAAGGTTTAAGTGTTGTAAGCCCTTTTGTTCCTTTTCTGGTTATCTTGGATTTAAAGAACTTCTTGGCCAAGTAGTTGATGTTTTCATGAAATAGATTTGTAACATGGTGATTGCGAGAGTCAATAGATGTATGCCAGGCACCCAAGCAGGTTGAAGACTGAAGTTATCTTGGTTTAAGAGTTGGAAGACCATTTGTTCCTTTTCGGTTTATCTTGGATAAAAAGGACTTCAGGGCCAAGTAGTTCATGTTGTCATGAAATAGATGAGTTACATGGTGCATGGGATAATCATTAGATGTTTTTCCGGCACCCGAGGAGGTTGAAGACTGAAGCTAACTTGGTTTAAGAGTTACAAGCCCATTTGCTCCTTTTCGGTTTATCTTGGATTAAAAGGACTTCAGCGCCATGTTGTTCATGTCGACGTGAAATAGATGAGTTACATTATGCTTGGGAGAGTCAAGAGATGTACGTCAAGTACCCAAGGAGGTTGAAGACTAAAGCTATCTTGGTTTAAGAGTTGTAACCCAATTTGTTCCTCTTCGGTTAATTTTGGATTTAAAGGACATCAGGTCCAAGTAGTTCATGTCATCATGAAATAGAGATGTTAGATGGTGATTGGGAGAGTCGATAGATGTATGTTAGGCTCCAAAGGAGGTTGTAGACTCAAGCAATCTTGGTTTAAGAGTTGTAAGCCCAATTGTTCCTTCTCGGTTTATCTCTGATCAAAAGGTCTTCAGCGCCAACTAGTTCATGTTGTCATGAAATAGATGAGTTACATGGTGCATGGGATAATCAATAGATGTTTTTCCGGCACGCAAGGAGGTTGAAGACTCAAGCTATCTTGGTTTAAGAGATGTAAGGCCATTTGTTCCTCCTCGGTTTATCTTGGATTAAAAGGACTTCAGGGCCAAGTAGTTCATGTTGTCATGAACTAGATGAGTTAAATGGTGCATGGGATAATCAATAGATGTTTTTCCGGCACGCAAGGAGGTTGAAGACTCAAGCTATCTTAGTTTAAAAGTTGTAAGCCCGTTAGTTCCTTTTCGGTTAATCTTGGATTAAAAGGACTTCAGGTCCAAGTAGTTCATGTCATCATGAAATAGATATGTTAGATGGTGATTGGGAGAGTCGATAGATGTATGTCAGGCACCCAAGGAGATTGAAGACACAAGCTATCTTGGTTTAAGAGTTGTAAGCCCATTTGTTCCTTCTCGGTTTATCTTGGATTAAAAGGACTTCAGGGCCAAGTAGTTCATGTCGTCATGAACTAGATGAGTTACATGGTGCATGGGATAATCAATAGATGTTTTTGCGGCACCCAAGGAGGTTAAAGACTCAAGCTATCTTGGTTTAAGAGTTGTAAGCCCGTTAGTTCCTTTTCGGTTAATCTTGGATTAAAAGGAGTTCAGGTCCAAGTGGTTTATGTCATCATGAAATAGATGAGTTAGATGGTGCTTGGTAGAGTCAATTGCTCTTTGTAAGGACCCAAAGAGCTTGAAGACTCAAGGTATCATGGTTTATGTGTTGCAAGCCCTTTTGTTCCTTTTCGGTTTATCTTGGATTTAAAGAACTTCTAGGTCAAGTAGTTGATGATTTCATGAAATAGATTTGAAACATGGTGATTGCGAGAGTCAATAGATGTATGTCAGGCACCCAAGGAGGTTGAAGACTGAAGTTATCATGGTTTAAGAGTTGGAAGACCATTTGTTCCTTTTCGGTTAATCTTGGATAAAAAGGACTTCAGGGCCAAGTAGTTTATGTTGTCATGAAATATATGAGTTACATGGTGCATGGGATAATCATTAGATGTTTTTCCGGCACCCGAGGAGGTTGAAGACTGAAGCTATCTTGGTTTAAGAGTTACAAGCCCATTTGCTCCTTTTCGGTTTATCTTGGATTAAGAGGACTTCAGCGCCATGTAGTTCATGTCGACGTGAAATAGATGAGTTAGATTATGCTTGGGAGAGTCAATAGATGGATGTCATGCACCCAAGGAGGTTGAAGACTCAAGCCATCTTGGTTTAAGAGTTGTAAGCCCATTTGTTCCTTTTCGGTTAATCTTGGATTAATAGGACTTCAGGTCCAAGTAATTCATGTCATCATGAAATAGATAACTTAGATGGTGATTGGGAGAGTCAATAGATGTATGTCAGGCACCCATGGTGGTTGAAGACTCATGCTATCTTGGTTTATGAGTTGTAAGCCCATTTGTTCCTTTTCGGTTAATCTTGGATTAAAAGGACTTCAGGTCCAAGTTGTTCATGTCATCATGAAATAGATAAGTTAGATGGTGATTGGGAGAGTCAATAGATGTATGTCAGGCATCCAATGAGGTTGAAGACTCAAGCCATCTTGGTTTAAGTGTTGTAAGCCCATTTGTTCTTTTTCGGTTAATCTTGGATTAAAAGGAGTTGAGGTCCAAGTTGTTCATGTCATCATGAAATAGATCAGTTAGATGGTGATTGGGAGAGTCAATAGATTTACGACAGGCACCCAAGGAGGTTGAAGACTCAAGCTATCTTGGTTTCAGAGTCGTATGCCCAATTGTTCCTTCTCGGTTTATCTCTGATTAAAAGCACTTCAGGGCCAAGTAGTTCATGTCTTCATGAAATAGATGAGTTACATGGTGCATGGGATAATCAATAGATGTTTTTCCGGCATGCAAGGAGGTGAAAGACTCAAGGTATCTTGGTTTAAGAGTTGTAAGCCCATTTGGTCCTTTTCGCTTTTTCTTAGATTAAAAGGACTTCAGGGCCATGTACTTCATGTTGATGTGAAATAGATGAGTTAGATTATGGTTGGGAGAGTCAATAAATGTATGTCAGGCACCCAAGGAGGTTGAAGACTGAAGTTATCTTGGTTTAAGAGTTGGAAGCCCATTTGTTCCTTTTCTGTTTATCTTGGATTAAAAGGACATCAGGGCCAAGTAGTTCATGTTGTCATGAAATAGATGAGTTACATGGTGCATGGGATAATCAATAGATGTTTTTCCGGCACTCGAGGAGGTTGAAGACTAAAGCTATCTTAGTTTAAGAGTTGTCAGCCCATTTGCTCCTTTTCGGTTTATCTTGGATTAAAAGGACTTCAGGGCCATGTAGTTCATGTCGACGTGAAATAGATGAGTTAGATTATGCTTGGGAGAGTAAATAGATGTATGTCAGGCACCGAAGGAGGTTGAAGACTCAAGCCATCTTGGTTTTAGAGTTGTAAGCCCATTTGTTCCTTTTCGGTTAATCTTGGATTAAAAAGATTTCAGGGCCAAGTAGTTCATGTCGTCATGAAATAGATGAGTTAGATTATGCTTGGGAGAGTCAATAGATGTATGTCAGGCACCCGAGGAGGTTGAAGACTCAAACTATCTTGGTTTAAGAGTTGTGGGCCCATTTGTTCCTTTTCGGTTTATCTTGTATTTAAAGAACTTCTCGGCCAATTAGTTGATGTTTTCATGAAATAGATGAGTTTGATGGTGCTAGGGAGAGTCAATATATGTATGTAAGGCACCCAAGGAGGTTAAACACTCAAGCTATCTTGGTTTAAGAGTTGTAAGCCCATTTGTTCCTTTTCGGTTAATCGTGGATTAAAAGGACTTCAAGGCCAGGTAGTTCATGTCATCATGAAATAGATGAGTTAGATGGTGCTTGCGAGAGTCAATAGATGTTTGTCCGGCACCCAAGGAGGTTGAAGACTCAAGCTATTTTGGTTTGAGAGTTGTAAGCCCATTTGTTCCATTTCGGTTAAACTTGGATTAAAATGACTTCAGGGCCAAGTAGTTGATGTCTTTATGAAATAGATGAGTTTGATGGTGCTAGGGAGAGTCAATATATGTATGTAAGGCACCCAAGGAGGTTAAACACTCAAGCTATCTTGGTTTAAGAGTTGTAAGCCCATTTGTTCCTTTTCGGTTAATCGTGGATTAAAAGGACTTCAAGGCCAGGTAGTTCATGTCATCATGAAATAGATGAGTTAGATGGTGCTTGCGAGAGTCAATAGATGTTTGTCCGGCACCCAAGGAGGTTGAAGACTCAAGCTATCTTGGTTTAAGAGTTGTAAGCCCATTTGTTCCTTTTCGGTTAATCTTGCATTAAAAGGACTTCAGGTCCAAGTAGTTCATGTCATCATGAAATAGATAAGTTAGATGGTGATTGGGAGAGTCAATAGATGTATATCAGGCACCCAAGGAGGTTAAAGACTCAAGCTATCTTGGTTTAGGAGTTGTAAGCCCATTTTTTCCTTTTGGTTTCTCTTGGATTTAAAGAACTTCTAGGCCATGTAGTTGTTGTTTTCATGCAATAGCTGAGTTACATGGTGCTTGGGAGAGTCAATAGATGTATGTAAGGCACCCAAGGAGGTTAAGGACTCAAGCTATCTTGGTTTAAGAGTTGTAAGCCCATTTGTTCGTTTTCGGTTAATCTTGGTTTAAAAGGACTTCAAGGCCAAGTAGTTCATGTCATCATGAAATAGATGAGTTAGATGGTGCTTGCGAGAGTCAATAGATGATGGTCCGGCACCGAAGGAGGTTGAAGACTCAAGCTATCTTGGTTTAAGAGTTGTAAGCCCATTTGTTTCGTTTCGGTTAATCTTGGATTAAAAGGACTTCAGATCCAAGTAGTTCATGTCATCATGAAATAGATTAGTTAGATGGTGATTGGGAGAGTCAAGAGATGTATGTCAGGCACCCAAGGAGGTTGAAGATTGAAGTTATCTTGGTTTAAGAGTTGTAAGCCTATTTGTTCCATTTCGGTTTATCTTGGATTAAAAGGACTTCAAGGCCAAGTAGTTCATGTTGTCATGAAATAGATGAGTTACATGGTGCATGGGATAATCAATAGATGTTTTTCCGGCACTCGAGGAGCTTGAAGACTGAAGCTATCGTCGTTTAAGAGTTGTTAGCCCATTTGCTCCTTTTCAGTTTATCTTGGATTAAAAGGACTTCAGGGCCATGTAGTTCATGTCGACGTGAAATAGATGAGTTAGATTATGCATGGGAGAGTCAATAGATGTATGTCGGCACCCAAGGAGGTTGAAGACTCAAGCCATTTTGGTTTAAGAGTTGTAAGCCTATTTGTTCCTTTTCGGTTTATCTTGGATTTAAAGAACTTCTAGGCCATTTAGTTGATGTTTTCATGAAATAAATAAGTCAGATGGTGATTTGGAGAGTCAATAGATGTATGACAGGCACCCAAGGAGGTTGAAGACTCAAGCTATTTTGGATTAAGAGTTGTAAGCCCATTTGTTCCATTTCGGTTAAACTTGGATTAAAAGGACTTCAGGGCCAAGTAGTTGATGTCTTTATGAAATAGATGAGTTTGATGGTGCTAGGGAGAGTCAATAGATGTATGTCTGGCACACAAGGAGGTTGAAGACTCAAGTTATCTTGGTTTAAGTGTTTTAAGCCCATTTGTTCCTTTTCTTTTTTCTTGGATTTAAAGAACTTCAAGGACAATTGGGGAGACGGTCCTTCACTTGATAGCTTCAAAAGCCTCTCAAGCTCCGCTACAACTCTCTAATCAAGCAAAGGGCTATAGCTACTTTCTTTCTCTGAATGCCGGATACTTCTCCTTCGCTGCCACTCCTCCTTTATAATATTTTAGTGGCCCAACAACTCTACAATCTTTTCTTCTAGGGTTTCCTAATTGTGCACAAATTCATTTAATGTGCAATTCTTGGATAACAGGGAAAGTAGATTGCTTTCCCACTTTGAGTATTCTTAATTAATGTGAGATAAGAGGGAAAATCTTCCAAGAATATAAAAATAGGAAACTTCCACAACTGGATTGATGATATCTTTGTAGGATCTTGCCAAAATCTTTCATAATTATGTTGATGATATCTTCATAGAATCCTGGAAAAATCCTTCATAATTAGGTTGCTGATATCTTTGTATCTTTCCTAAGATTGTTTCCATTTTAACACTTAAAAGCTTGATTCTCATAAATCTTCAACCTGCAATATTTAAAGGAAATTGGGTAAGTTTCCCTTGTAAAATCTTCAAATAAATACCAAATCAAACTCAAATTCCTAGCATTTAAGTATATAAAATGACAGTTTATCAACCTTCCCACACTTAAAGATTGCTTGTCCTCAAGCAATAATCCTGGCCCAAAAGAATAGGGGAATCAAATAATAAATCGACCAAGGATTCCATCCATACCAATTAAAAAATGACAAACAAATCAATCTCAGCAGATAAGAGAATAACCATGAGTTAGCTAAATTAGAGGCTTTAGGTTCCCAAAAATCAAACTTTCCACTGGATAGGGTCACTCTTCTCCCATCTCTCAATGTGTATGAGGGTAAAGACTTAACACTCAATTCCCTTGAAGAAAGCACATTACCATAGGCTTGATAATAAACCAAATCTCCACTAAGGAGACCACATGCATGCAAAAATCAAGAGGTCTTTTCATTGGTTGTAACTTGGCCATGGGTTAGATGACGTAAAGGTAAGGTAAAGAAAGAAAGGATAAACACAAAAGGCTTAATCAAATTTTGCATTAAACAAAGTACCCTTCTAGAGCAAAGATGGAACAACAAAATTTCATTCCTACTGACAAGAGGTTGTCGAGACCTATCAAATAAAATAACCGGTTCACAAACTAATTTGTAGTATAGAGAATGAACCGAATCGTCTCTCAAGGATCCAAAAACAAAGATTTAATTAGATCAAGATAATTAAAAAAAGGGGGGGTTTTGTTGTTGATTAACAAGATTAATAAAAGTAGGAGATTCAAAGTTGTAAACAAATCTAAAGAAACAACCAATCCAAGGAAATTTACCGATCTTGAGTTTAACTCATCATTGATCACAAGGAATTCACTTAATTGCTAACCATGTTCTTGGCCTTAGATCACATCAAGAAGCCTTAACATGATCCAAGAATTCTTTACTAGATAAGCATCTAGGATTTGATTAACCAAGGTTAGATAAAGTAAGCACCATCCAACATAGATTAACTTAAGATCTAGAATTTAACCAAGCTAAACAATCTATCAAAAAGCTTTAATATATTGTTTAATCTTTGTGATCCTCTTTGAATACATGATAATAAAGCTACTACCACATCAACATCTAAATCAAATTAAGCAATTTAATCTAGATAAGAATCAAAAGAGGAAGAAGAGAAACTTGAATAACAATTAAGCAATATGAACAAGCAAAACAAGATCTCCAAATTAAACAACAAGATGGCTAATCCCTTGGATTGATTATGAGAGCCTAGCCTTCCATGGATGGGAAGGAAGAACTAAGAATTTAAAGAACAAAAACGAAATTGCAAAGAGAATGAAGAAGAAGAGAAAGGAAACTCTCACAAATACTTAAACTTTCTTGAAACTTACTTCTAAATTGAATGCCTCTAATACAAAGAGGTTGGGTCTATTTATACTAATCCTAGAAGCCAATTTGTACATGTACATAATCTGAATACAAGCTATAAGAATCTGAAATTTGTCAAAATTGGAAGCTTGATGCATGGTTGGTGGGTTGGTGCATGGTAGGTGGGTTGGTGTATGGTTGGTGGCTTTTAGTCAACAACTCTTATCCGACTTCTGGCTTCAAATTCATCACCTAGACGGTGTATTTTGGCTTGGATGTCTTCATCAAAGTTGTAGCCAGTTGTCTCCTTGAAAATCTCCAATTTGAATCATGTCATTTGGACTTTTAGAACTCCAGAAATGCCAAAAACACTTCACCTACCTCAAGTTAGGTTGGAAGAACGTGTTTCCAACTTCAGACCAACTTGTAGCTTCTGAAGCATGCCTAAAACGACATCTATTGACAAAATGGTCTTCATTGAAGTTGGAGATATGGGTCTTATCTTTCAAGTGACCAAGTTTCAGCCCAAGAGGAGGCCTATAACCCACTATATAGTCCAATATGTACATACTGCCCAGATGGTTCCGTGACAGCAAACCCACTCTGCATTGCAGGGAAATTTTGGACCCTTAGCATTCCGATCCAGCTCTTGAGTTCTTCATGAAACTTGTAGAGCATTGTCTTAGCTTTCCAAAGACACCAAGATCACCTCAATTGGATCACCGAGTCCCAAGTTATGACCTAACCAAGGAAGAAAGGTCAAAATGCATCAAAATCCGAAAATTATTCAATATTTGCATTAAAGCCCAATGAAGCCAAACAACATTAAACTCATCTAAAGTACTAATATTGGGCACAATAAACATCTAATAATGCCTAATACAAAGCTAACATAAGTGTCTCAAATTGATTGATCAAATTCCCCCACACTTAAGCTTTTGTACTCTTGGGCAAAACACATAAGAACAAAACTAAAGAAAAACAAGAAACATAATATTATTAAACTAAAAACATAAAAACTGATTGTACCTAATCTAATCCATTTTCGTAGGAAAACACGATGGCACTTAGCCTGTGCCACAAGCCTTTAAACCCCTAGGTGTCCCTAGTGGACGAGTTGTAGTCTCGTGAGGGTTTACCAGGATGATACCCACAAACATGTAATATTTTATTTAATCAATTCAACTAATTTTTAAATACAAGCATTGTATTAAATATAAACCATAATTAATAAGTAAAGTATGTTTAACAAAGAATAGTTGAATCAAATCAATTGTGAATAAAGTATAGCATAATCATGCTTTAATCAGAAATAGGCATGTTCAGATTGAGTAAAATTCTTCACAAGTGTCACTCAAATCACACAAGGTGTTTAGGTTAACTGTTTACGCTCAACTCAGTCAAATTATGAAAGTATTTTACCATAGGCTTGCATATACATCAATTCTCCACTACTTAGATCAAATAAATTGCAAAAATCAAGAGGTCTTTCAAAAAGGTTGTAATGGAACTTATAAGGTGAAGGAAGGGAACAATATAGATAATAGCAGGTTAAAACCAAAGAGAATAAAAGAGCATTGAGGAGTAATTCAAGTATAAAGAATAAATTTTTTTACCCAAAACCATAAAATGCTCATTCTCTTCACACATTCCTTCCTTTTTCTATTCTTTTTTTTTTTTGTGTTTTTTTTTTTTCTTTCTTTTTTTTGTTTTTTGTTTTTTTGTTTTTTTTTTTGTTTTTTTTTGTACCAAGCATTTCGTATCAGCACACCAATTCCCCCACACTTAAATCATTGCAAGCAAAAGAACTCCTCCAATAAGAAAATCAATGCTCTCCCATTCCCTAAGGTAAGGTAAAACATGGTTTTTCACTCAAAGCTTGTAATGAGCTAAGAACAAAGAATAGGCAAATAGGTTTAGAGGGAGTTAATAATTGGATAAATGCAAGGTAGGTTTATTTGGCCAAAGCATTAAGTCAAGAAAAATGCCTCTGTCATTTTCATGCAACATACAGACCAATGTAATCTCAAATCGATTCAATGCAAGTTCTAGAAAATAAATTCATAATTGACATCACTCATGAAAGAAAATAACCAAGTGTAAGTATCAAACTTGGAAAAGCCCAAAACTCACAAAGGTATGGAACATTCACTCAATTCAACCATGCCTTCTTCCTAATATCCACAATCATATACACATGTATATCATGAAAATGATTCAACTATAAACTGTTTTGCATACTTTTATCATCAATTAAGCTCAGATTCAGCACATGCTTGTATCAAAATCAATTGAAAAGATCAAAATTGTGTGTGTGTGTGTGTTTTTTTTTTTTTTTTAATATATATACAAGAACAAAGATGATTTAAGACCTATTATGAAATGCAAGTTAAGATGCGTCTCAAGAGCAAAACTACTCCTTACTCTGCCATCATACATCTAAAAAGTTAGTAACAATAAAGATTAGTTTTTTTTTTTTTTAACTAAACTATGTACATGGTAATGTCAACTATCCCTCCCCCCAACTAATTAAAGACATTGTCCCCAATGTCAAAATAAAGATAGGAAGAGTGTAGAAGGTCTTACCAGAAAACTGCAAATCGGGCCTGAAATAAGAAAAATTACAAAAAACTAAAACCATAAGAGAAAACAAAAATTCACAAAGACAAAGTCAAATCAAGTTTTTGCTTTTTCTTTCGCCTTGTTCCCAATTCCGTGGAGCCATTCTTTGGATCACGTTGTGGTACAAATGCATTGAGTTGATCGAGCAATTGTTCGGGAGTTGTAGCGATTACAAGACTTTGACGTGTCGCTTGTGAGATGAACCTTTTTCTACAAAGATGATCAAGAAAACAAAACAAACTGTCATAAAAACCATTAACATTTAATATACCTATGGGTTTTTGGTGAAAGTTCTGCTGTGACCAGGATGTAATTTGAAAGAGTTCTTCCAAAGTTTCAAAACCACCAGGTAGGGCAATAAAGGCATCAGCATTGGCGATCATAATGTTCATGCGTTGGTGCATGCAAAATACTATTACTTCATCCCCTAATGTTTTTCCAATGGGCTTCTTTGGTCGATAAAGGACTGGGAATGACACCAAGGACTTTGCCACCTCCTAAATGTGCAGCAGTTGCTACACAACCCATTAACCCAAGACTACCTCCTCCATAAACTAAACGGATTTCTCTCTCAGCTAGCACTCGACCAAGATGGTGTGCAATATTTACAAACTCTTTATCTTTCCCAGGATTAGATCCACAAAAGACACAAACACTCTTGATCCGACGAACTGAAGTGACTTCCATTTTTTTTTCTCTTTGTTTTTTTTTTTTTTTCGTACTCTCACCTTATCAATGATCTGAAGAGAGCAAAGTGCATTATTTAAAGGCATCAAAACTCAAAGGTAATAATTACACCTATAAAGGAGGGGTAGATCCGTGTGTCAGGTAAGTTTGAAAATAAGCACAACAATGATAATAGCTATATGACAATGATAAAAGACTAATCTATATGTGTCAGAAGAAGTTTGAAAATATGCAACGCATATTTCAAAAAAATACGGCTATTTTTTTTTTTTTTTTTGAATTTTTTTTTTTGAATTTTTTTTTTTGAATTTTTTTTTTTGATTTTTTTTTTGATTTTTTTTAATAAACAGGAAAAAATAAAATAAAATAAAATAAAAAAAATACTTACAGGAGGTGTGATTGTGGCTCACATTTTCCTCTGGTTTTACGTCCAGTAACGTCTTGAAGCTCTCTATGGGCCGATGGTCGGCTTTCCATCCAATTTTCTTAAAAATTGGCAAACAGGGTCTTTTTGAGTCAGATTCCCGAGACTATAACGCTTATGTTCATCTTGGAATATTGGCCATAAATCGAGAAGTACTCTCTGCACATCTCCACTAGGATGCGTCTCAAGAGTCAATAGAATGTTATCTAAAGACTCCTTACTCATGCCATCCTTTATGAAGTTAATTTTATCATCTCGGTTTATAGACGTCATTCCAATTGATTTGCATTTTGTGTTACAGGTCCATCTTGCACATTTATAGCAGACCCGTAACCTTTTTGCTCTTCTCTTCTTTGCATATGAACTTTTTCCTAGCCCTGGCATATATGAAACAAGAGCGTCAGAAAATTCACCTCCGAGTCGGACCTTTGCTTCGATCAACCAGCGTATATCCATGAGGATGCCTTTGTGCATAAGCATCCTTAATCTCTCAAACCTTGCACAATAAATGTTAGTTAAAGCATTTTGAGGGAGAGAAGGGAATTGCTTGCGGAGATTAAAAAGTCGATTATCCATTTCGAAAGAAAGAAGAAAGAGAGAGAAAAAAATTGAGTAAAATTATGTACGTATTTCGGTGTTTGTGGGTAGCTGAAGGGACCGAAAAAGATTTTCACGAGTACCGTTATCCGCCATTTAACCGGTGAAAATCATCTGTCAAAGAAAAACAAACAAAATAAAGACGAAAAATCAAACTTTGATAGATTTTCTCACTTGGCACCGTTTTTGCGTCTCGATTCCTGTGACAACAAATAAGTCAAAGTTAGAAAGAGGAAAGAGTTAGAAAACTTGGGATGCCGCCCAAGAAGCGCTACTTTTAATGTCCTTAGCCGAGCGTGATTGAAGATTTTGCATGAGCGATGGGTCTTCCCCAATAATGATTCAATCTCTGGCAATTGACATTAATCGTGGCTTTTTCTTTTCTATTTTTTTTTTTCTTCTTTTTTTTTTTGTCTTCTTTTTTTTTTTTAAAAAAAGTAGTGATCAATCATGGTAGAAGGTATCCTGCAGCTTGAACTTCCTCCACGAGGTTCTCTTGAGCTCCTTCATAAAAATTTTTGAGGCGGTGACCATTAACTTTGAACACTTTGTTGGTGGCTTCACTCTTAATTTCCACTGCACCATGAGGAAAAATGTTAGTGACAACAAACGGACCGTCCCACCTAGACCTTAATTTACCAGGCATCAACTTAAGGCGAGAATTAAACAAGAGAACTTTTTGCCCAACTGAAAACTCCTTCCGAAGAATAAACTTATCATGGAAGGCTTTGGTCTTTTCTTTGTAGAGTCGGGAGCTCTCATAGGCATCTAGGCGGATCTCTTCCAATTCCTGTAACTGCAACTTCCGCTCTATGCCAGCTCCGGCCAAATTCATGTTGCATTGCTTCACGACCCAATATGCTTTGTGCTCAATTTCTCCTGGTAAGTGGCATGCCTTACCATAGACTATCCGATATGGAGACATCCCGATTGGAGTTTTGTAAGCGGTCCGGTAAGCCCAAAGAGCATCCTCAAGCCTCATGCTCCAATCCTTCCGATTAGGTTGGACTGTTTTTTCAAGTATGCGCTTGATCTCTCTATTGGAGACCTCGGCTTGACCATTAGTCTGGGGATGGTAAGGTGTAGAAACTTTATGCAACACGCCATATTTCCTCATCAATCCCTCCATGCTCGATTCTGAGAAATGGGTGCCTTGATCACTGATGATAGCTCTCGGGATTCCAAACCTGCAGAAAATCTGTGATCTAACAAAATCCACAACAACTTTGGAATCATCAGTCCGAGTGGCTTTAGCCTCCACCCATTTTGATACATAATCAACAGCTAGCAAAATGTAAAAATAACCAAATGAAAAAGGAAAAGGTCCCATGAAATCAATACCCCATACGTCATAGATTTCACAATACATTATAGGTTTCTGGGGCATCTCATTCCTGCGAGAAATGTTCCCTGTTCTCTGACACTGTTCACAAGACTTACATAACAAATATGCATAATGAAACAATGTATTCCAATATAAACCGTAGTCTAAAACTTTCCTAGGTACGTTGAGGCCCAAAATGTCCACCACATGCAAATGCATGACAAAAGCTAAGAACAGAATGAAACTCTTGATTAGGCACACATCGCCTAATAATTTGGTCACTACAAAATCGCCACAGATATGGATCATCCCACACATAATATTTTGATTCACTCTTAAGTTTATAAATTTGTGCACGAGTGAAATGTGAGGGAAAAACTGTAGCAACCAAGAAATTCACCATATCAGCAAACCAAGGGAAGGTGTTCTTACCTTGCAAATTGCCATAAAATTTGCCTTCATCCAGGAAGGAGTCCTGTACAGGAAGGGATCCAAGCCCTTTCAATGCGGCTCAAATGATCTGCCACTAGGTTCTCTGCTCCACTCTTGTCACGGATCTCTATGTGAAACTCTTGGAGCAATAGCATCCATCTTATTAGTCGGGGTTTTGCATCTGGCTTCTTCAAAAGGAACTTCAGTCGCATGATCGATTAAACACAACAACCTTAGAACCAAGCAAATATGATCTAAACTTATCCAAAGCAAAAACAATGGCTAAAAGTTCTTTTTCGGTTGTGGTATAGTTGGCACGAGCAACATCTAGAGTTCTGAAGCATAGTATATCACATGAGAAGCTTTCCCCACTCTCTGTGCCAAGATCGCTCCTACCGCATAGTTAGAAGCATCACACATTAACTCAAATGGCAATGTCCAAATGTGTGGTGGATGATAGGGGTACTAGTCAAGGCCTGCTTCAAGTGGTTGAAAGTCGCTTGCACTTGTCATCAAAATTGAACTCCACATCTTTCTGCGAATCGGGAAAGTGGAAGAGCAATCTTCTTTGAAGTCGGCAATGAAGCGCTGTAGAAACCTGCATGACCAAGAAAAGAACGCCCTTCCCGCACGCATGTGGGGTATGATAGACAAGTAATTACATCAATCTTGGCAGATCTACCTCAATGCCCTTCTTGGATACTACATGGCCTAAAACTATACCTGTTCTACCATAAAATGGCATTTCTCAAAATTTAGTACAAGGTTAGTCTCAATGCATCTTTGCAGACTCTAGATAGGTCAAGCTAAACATGAATCAAAAGAAGAACCATAGACAGTGAAGTCATCCATAAACACCTCCATGCACTCCTCTAAGAAATCAGAAAATATGCTCACCATGCACCGCTGGAAGGTACCAGGGGCATTGCAGAGGCCGAAGGGCATCCGTCTGTAAGCAAAGGTGCCGAAGGGACAAGTAAATGTGGTCTTCTCCTGATCCTCCGGTGCAATGTGGATTTGGAAGTATCCAGTAGCCATCTAAAAGCAAGAATGGGACTTACTACCAACCGTTCCAAAGATCTGATCAATGAACGGAATGGGGTAATGATCTTTCCGAGTGGCTTGGTTGAGACGTCTGTAGTCAATGCAGACTCTCCAGCTATTCTGCACTCGGGTTGGAATGAGCTCATTCTTCTGGTTGGCCACAACAGTCACCCCGGATTTCTTTGGAACTACTTGCACCGGGCTCACCCACTTGCTGTCAGAGATGGGATAGATAATGCCACTGCGGAGCTTGGTCACTTCTTTTTTTCACCACATCTAGAATGAGAGGATTCAGTCTCCTCTGGGGTTGTCTCACTGGTTTAGTTTCCTCCTCAAGTAATATCCTGTGCATGCATGTGGAGGGGTTAATACCAGGAATGTCTGCAAGTGTCCAACCAATTGCCCTTTTGTGTTGCTTCAAGACTTCCAATAATCTGGTTTCTTGCTCAGGTTGGAGGTGTTTGGCCATTATCACCGGGAGCTTCTCATCTTCTTCCAAGAATGCATACTTCAAATGCTCGGGCAAGGGCTTAAGTTCAATGGAGGGTGGTTGCTGGACTGACGGTACTAGTTTTGGAACCGAAACTAAATCTGCTAAATTCTCGTGCTTGCACTGCACTGCAAGTCGTGCACAATCTTGCAAAACAACATCGTCATATCCTATGGAATCAAAAGAATCACACTTAGCAGCAGGATGAATGACAACATCATTAATAACAGCATCATTGCCATTAATAACAGAATCATCAATGTCAGCAGAATTAACAACAGCACATGACAAGTATGTAGAAATCTCAGCACAGGCTGCACACATTGCATTGGGTTTACAACCAAAAAGTCCAAGCAGCAGTAACAAGTATCACAAGCTATGCTATCGGTGTATCCTACAATTTCAGAAACTCGCCAACATATCAAGATGCATATCATCAACCAGTAAATCAATGACATCAAAATGAAAAACAGAATGATCCTCTAAAGGGTATTTCATGGCATCAAAAATGTTAAACTGAATGATATCATCACCAAATTCCATGGAAAGGGTACCAGCATGCACATCAATCTTAGTTTTAGCAGTTTTCAAAAATGGCCTACCTAAGATCAATGGGGGTGGGGAAGAGGCAGATTCATCTTCCATATTCAACACATAAAAATCACCGGGAATATTAAATTATGTACCCGAACCAACATCCTCCAACACTCCTGCAGGTTGTGCAGTGCTCCGGTTTGCTAACTGAATGACAATGCCGGTAGGCTTTAGCTCTCCCATATGCAAGGAAGTGTAAACTGACTTTGGCATTACATTGATGGAGGCTCCCAAGTCTAGCAAGGCATGAGTGAACTGTTGGTGCCCTATGGTGCAAGGGATGGTAAAAGTGCCTGGATCCTTGCATTTGGGAGGCGGAGTTGGGCTGAATCAAAGCAGACATTTCTCCCCATACTCACTTTTTCTGCCCTTTAGCTTCCTCTTATGGGTGCACATCTCTTTCAAGAACTTGGCATACTTGGGGATTTGTTTAATTGCCTCCAAGAGAGGTATATTCACCTCAACCTTCTGAAAAGTCTCCATAATTTCCTTATCCAAGTCAGTTTCAACCATATGCCTCGGCTGTATCATTCGGTTGGGAAAAGGAAGAGGAATGTTGGAACCTGACTTTTTTGGATGCTCACTTTTCTGCTGTACTGAATTTTCTGTCAACTGCTGATTTGATCCAATTTTCTGCTTGGCTGTTGTAGGATCATTTGCTGCTGAATCTGCTACAGCATCTGAATTAGTTGCAGAACTTGAAGTTGCTGTAGAATCTTGTTTCTCTGGGCCAAGGGTAGAATCTGGAAGTATCTGCTGCACTGGTCCATTGATTTGCTTACCACTGCGTAAAGCTATAGCACTAACATTGCCTCTAGGATTTGGAGTGGTTTGAGAGGGTAATTGGCCAGAACCTTGTGACTTTAATTCATGAATTGATGTGGCAAGTTGACCAATTTGAGTCTCCAAGTTCAATGGTGGTTTCGAGTTCTCTGTTGAAACCGGATGTTATTGGTGGCCAATTGTTTCACCAAATCCTCCAATGAGGGCTCGATTTTGTGGCTACAGGACCTTCTTCTTTGGAATGGTGGTCTACTTGGTCCAAGATGTGGTCGAACTCGATTTGTCCTTGCTTGTCAGCCGAATGGTGGTCTATCTTTGGTTTTGTGGCTGCTGATTTGATGCATTCCCATATCTCAGATTGGGATGGTCCCTCCAGCCAGGGTTGTAAGTGTTGGAGAATGGATCATATTTCTGTTGTTGCTGCTGATGGAATTGTGGCTTCCCAGGAAATATACCAGTGCGACCTGCAGTTGGTCTTGAAACTCATAATCATCTTGCAATGTGGGGCATGAATCTGTAGGATGAGAGGAACTAGAACATATGCTACAAACTCTTGCAGGGGTTTGCACACGTGGTTCGTGTTGTCCTATTGCCATTTGTCTAACCAAAGAAGTGAGCTCATCCAATCTATGTTCCACCCTTTGTTGATCAGCATGTGAAGAGGTATTAACTTCATTGACTATTCTGGTTGCAGCACCCATTCGAGTACCAAATTGCTGAGAATTTGCTGCCATGTTTGCAATTAAGTTTCTGGCAGCAGCTGGAGTTTTATCTACCAATGCTCCACCACTTGCAGCATCAATCATACTCCTTTCCATTGGCATCAGTCCTTCATAGAAGTATTGGATTAGCAGTTGATCACTAATTTGATGGTGTGGGCAGCTTGAGCATAATTTCTTGAATCTCTCCCAATACTCATGGAGAGTTTCACCACTGATTTGCCTTATGCCACAAATATCTTTCCTTATTGCGAGCTTCTTGATGCAGGAAAGAACTTTTCCAGAAATAATCTTTTCATGTCATTCCAAGAAGTGATGGCAGCAGGTTGTAAGTAATACAACCAATCCTTAGCAGCACCATCCAAAGAGAAAGGAAAGGCCCTTAGCTTGATGTGATCTTCAGCTATTCCATGAGGTTTCATGGTGGAGCAGACAACATGGAACTCCTTCAAATGCTTATGTGGATCTTCACCTGCAAGACCATGAAACTTGGGCAGCAAGTGTATCAATCCAGATTTTAACTCAAAATCAACATTAAGTTCAGGATATTGAATGCACAAAGGTTGATAATTCACATCAGGTGCAGCCAATTCCTTAAGGGTCCTATTGTTATAGTCAGCCATAGTAAAATCAACAGACTTAATATCAGATACTGAAGTACTGACAGAAGCGGACTCAACAGGATTAAAAGAGTCAACAAGATTAGGTGCAATATCAAGTTCAAGCCCAATTCCGTAGTAATTCTATTAGCTCTATGAATGCTACTACCCAGTCCTATGAATTCTATGAAGTGTATGAAATGTTCTATCAATTTCAGGATCAAATGAATGCAAGGTACCAGGATCGTATCTAGTCATACAGCAAGCAGTTCATAAGAAGGTATTAGAAAAGCAATAACAACTAAAACACTAAAAATTCCAAAAACAAATACTCCAAAAAATTAAACAAAAATAAAAACAGTATCAAATGAATTTTAAAAATTATGGAACCACCACAGGATAAAATCTACACAAAAATGCTATCCAACAAAATAATAAAACATCTTAAAAAATTGAAAAAGTGGTCTAAACGATGGAATTTGGCAAAAATAAGGGTGACCTCACTGTATACAGTGAGCCTTTCTCAGAATAATATTTTCCATTTGTGTACCAAAATTCAGATCAATCTGAGATGCCCGAACCAAAATTCTTGACACAACGCCCTTTATCCAAATTCTGCCGAATCCCACTTGAAAAAGCTTCAAAAACAAAACAAACACATTTGTTAGAGTTAGATGGGATCTTGAAATGATCAAATAGTTGCCTTGGATCCCCGGCAACGGCGCCAAATTTGACAAGAGGTTGTCGAGACCTATCAAATAAAATAACCGGTTCACAAACTAATTTGTAGTATAGAGAATGAACCGAATCGTCTCTCAAGGATCCAAAAACAAAGATTTAATTAGATCAAGATAATTAAAAAAGGGGGGTTTTGTTGTTGATTAACAAGATTAATAAAAGTAGGAGATTCAAAGTTGTAAACAAATCTAAAGAAACAACCAATCCAAGGAAATTTACCGATCTTGAGTTTAACTCATCATTGATCACAAGGAATTCACTTAATTGCTAACCATGTTCTTGGCCTTAGATCACATCAAGAAGCCTTAACATGATCCAAGAATTCTTTACTAGATAAGCATCTAGGATTTGATTAACCAAGGTTAGATAAAGTAAGCACCATCCAACATAGATTAACTTAAGATCTAGAATTTAACCAAGCTAAACAATCTATCAAAAAGCTTTAATATATTGTTTAATCTTTGTGATCCTCTTTGAATACATGATAATAAAGCTACTACCACATCAACATCTAAATCAAATTAAGCAATTTAATCTAGATAAGAATCAAAAGAGGAAGAAGAGAAACTTGAATAACAATTAAGCAATATGAACAAGCAAAACAAGATCTCCAAATTAAACAACAAGATGGCTAATCCCTTGGATTGATTATGAGAGCCTAGCCTTCCATGGATGGGAAGGAAGAACTAAGAATTTAAAGAACAAAAACGAAATTGCAAAGAGAATGAAGAAGAAGAGAAAGGAAACTCTCACAAATACTTAAACTTTCTTGAAACTTACTTCTAAATTGAATGCCTCTAATACAAAGAGGTTGGGTCTATTTATACTAATCCTAGAAGCCAATTTGTACATGTACATAATCTGAATACAAGCTATAAGAATCTGAAATTTGTCAAAATTGGAAGCTTGATGCATGGTTGGTGGGTTGGTGCATGGTAGGTGGGTTGGTGTATGGTTGGTGGCTTTTAGTCAACAACTCTTATCCGACTTCTGGCTTCAAATTCATCACCTAGACGGTGTATTTTGGCTTGGATGTCTTCATCAAAGTTGTAGCCAGTTGTCTCCTTGAAAATCTCCAATTTGAATCATGTCATTTGGACTTTTAGAACTCCAGAAATGCCAAAAACACTTCACCTACCTCAAGTTAGGTTGGAAGAACGTGTTTCCAACTTCAGACCAACTTGTAGCTTCTGAAGCATGCCTAAAACGACATCTATTGACAAAATGGTCTTCATTGAAGTTGGAGATATGGGTCTTATCTTTCAAGTGACCAAGTTTCAGCCCAAGAGGAGGCCTATAACCCACTATATAGTCCAATATGTACATACTGCCCAGATGGTTCCGTGACAGCAAACCCACTCTGCATTGCAGGGAAATTTTGGACCCTTAGCATTCCGATCCAGCTCTTGAGTTCTTCATGAAACTTGTAGAGCATTGTCTTAGCTTTCCAAAGACACCAAGATCACCTCAATTGGATCACCGAGTCCCAAGTTATGACCTAACCAAGGAAGAAAGGTCAAAATGCATCAAAATCCGAAAATTATTCAATATTTGCATTAAAGCCCAATGAAGCCAAACAACATTAAACTCATCTAAAGTACTAATATTGGGCACAATAAACATCTAATAATGCCTAATACAAAGCTAACATAAGTGTCTCAAATTGATTGATCACCTACCTTACAAGCATTCATCATAAATTCCTTTTCTCTCCTCACTTGATTTTTCCTTTTTCCATTCTTTTCTTTTCTTTATTTTTCAAACTTTGTTCAACAATTTTTTTTTCTTCTCTGTTTTTTTTTCATCATTCCGACAATTGTCATTTTGATTTGAACTTTTTTTTTTTTCTTCTTTTTTGTTTTTCAACACGATTGAAGGAAAAGACAAAGATCTGCTAGCAACACAATTATTTTCTTTCCAAACCAAATTTCCAACTAATTGCTCCATCCTTTTTCCAAAAGGTTACCTGCATATGCTTGAATTAAAGACAAGGGTACAAAGGAATATCAGTATTCATAAAGCTCAAAATGGGCAACTAGTGGATAAGCAAATCAGAAGGCATTGAATAATACCTAAAGTGCCTCAATCATATTTAAGCATGCATGCGATCCAAATTCGCCTTGAAATGGTTACAAAGCAAGTTCTAGAATGCACAATCTTTGGGAAAATCACTCAAACAAAGAAAGGGATAATACAATATCAAGCACAAATCCCTGTAATGGTCCAATTCTCACCTTTAGAAGCTCAATTCAGTGGAAAGATTTTCAAAAAGGGAACTTTATGCTAATTTTCAGCTTTCTCAGGATTAACCCAAATCAATTTCAATCAAATGTTTATCCAAAAAAAATCTTTAAATTGGGATCCTTGACGACAAAAATTGTTAATTCCCAAAATAAATGGGTCAGACTCATTACTTAAAGACAAACTCTCAATATCAGTTCAAGCAACCATATGCAAACAGATATATTCAATGAATGGGCATGCATTTAATTAGTTGAAGACTTAACAAACTTTGAACTCCCTTCCCACACTTAGAGACCAGCATTGTCCCCAATGCAGAAAATAAATAAAATAAAAAGATAATGAAGGGAGAGGGATGAAAAGAGCACTTCCTGGTAAGCAGCTAACGACAGAAGTATTCCGAGTGCATCAGCAGAAACGCAACTTGGCGGGTTTTAAGTTTAAAAAGAAAAAGAAAAAAGAAAAAAACACACAAGAGATAACAAAAAGGGAAAGAAACACAGGTTGCCTCCTGCAAAGCGCTTGTTTAACGTCGCGAGCCTGACGGTTAGGCCCCAAGGGGCTTATTCCAAGAGCATAGTTTGGCGCTCAAGTACCGCACCATCCTCATAATGCTTAGCTCTCTGTCCATTAATTTTGAAAGTCTCATGACCATCACTGCTAACTTCAAGCACGCCATATGGGAAGACTTTGACAACTTCATAAGGGCCAATCCATCTTGACTTTAGTTTTCCTGGAAACAAACGAAGTCGTGAGTTAAAGATTAAAACTTTATCACCCACAGAAAACTCACGCTTTTGAATATGTTTGTCATGCCATCTTTTTGTGCGCTTCTTGTATAACTTGGCATTTTCATATGCCTCTAGACGAAATTCATCCATCTCATTAAGCTGTAATAAGCGTCTTTCACCTTGTGCATATGAAATATTAGGGGGAATGATATCTGGGGGCTTTTTAATTGACTGCTTTGGCATTTGTGAATTAAGCCCCTCTAGAACATTGAATTGTCTCGTCCCTTTCCATCTCTCTTGGACCATTCCTACCTTCAATGTCATTATGTCATCTATCACCTCTTCGGACTCCATAAGTTCATCCCTGTCAAAAATTAAAATTTTCTCAAGGGGATCCTGAATTAATTGTTCCTGAAAGTGAGAAGATATCAATGCAGTAGTATTATCCAAAGAATTAATAAAATTACAAGAATGAAAAGTGGAAGGAATTTTCAAAGAATCAAAAATTTTAAAAACAACTTCCTCATCATCAAGCCTTAAAGTAAGCTTCCCTTGCTGAACATCAATAATGGTTCTGCCAGTGGCCAAAAAGGGTCTGCCCAAAATTATGGGAACCTCTTCATCTTCCTCCGTATCAAGTACTATAAAGTCAGCAGGAAGATAAACTTGTTAACCTTGACTAGGACATCCTCCACTATACCCCAGGGTAGGTGATGGACCTATCGACAGTCGCAACGAAACAGTGGTGGGTTTAGGCTCTTGCATACCTAACCTGCGAAAAACAGATAAAGGCATCAAATTAATGCTCGCGCCTAAATCACATAAAGTTTTTTCAAAATAAGAAGGACCAATAGAGCAAGGAATAGTAAAACTCCCTGGATCTTTAAGCTTAGGTGGTAACTTCTTCAGGAGGATGGCAGAACACTCCTCATTAAGCCTTACCGTTTCAAACTCCTCTAATTTCTTTTTATTACTCAATATCTCCTTGAGGAACTTTACATATTTAGGCATTTGTGCAATAGCTTCCACAAAAGGGATATTTATCTGCAGCTGCTTTAGCAAATTCAAGAACTTGGTAAATTGTGGGTCATGTTGGCTAGCCTTCAACCTCTGAGGAAAAGGAATTTTTAGCTTTTGAGTATGAATAGGAGCTTCTTTTTCTAATACTTCCTTCACCATATTGTCAACTTTCTCATCTTCTTTTGGGCTCCCATCAGTAGGAACCCTTTTGTCCTCCTCTAATTTTCCATCTTTCTTACCATGAGGACCTTCGACTTCTTTACCGCTTCTAAGGGTAATTACCTTAACCTGTTCCTTTGGATTTGGCTCTGATTGACTAGGTAAGGTCCCTTGCGCTCTCTGAGTCATCAATGTCGCAAGAGTAGAGATTTGATTTTCCAATGTCTTGATCCTATCATCAGTTTTCTCCATGAATTGCATCATAGTATCATGGAGATTAGGCTTCTTTTCTTCTTGCCTGGCACCTTGGTTTTGCAAATGAGGCGGCCTATAGACATTCTGATTTTGGCTTTTCTGTTGACCTCCCCAAGAAAAATTGGGGTGATTTCTCCAACCAGGATTATAAGTGTTGGAATATGGATCGTTCTGCCCCCAGTTAGAGTTACCCAAATAGTTGGCCTCCTCAGCTGAATCAACAAAGCGATTACCCACCTGACAATTCTTGCTTTCATGCCCCGCCATGCCGCAAAGATCACAAAGAGATGGAGAGACAGGTGGGAATTGTGATTGTGCCTGCATCAGTGTTTCCAATTTCTTTGTAATGACATCTAATTTGAGATCCAATGCTGCATTTGACTCCACCTGATATACCCCAGGTTGTCTCTTGACCACATGCCTGTCACCAGATTTCCACTGATAACTAGAAGTCATTTGCTCTATCAACTCATAGGCTTCTTGTGGCGCTTAGCCAAATACTACCCCCTGCTGCTGCATCAATCATGGCCTTATTAGAAGATAGCCCATCATAAAAGGATTGAACCAATTGCCACACCGGAAAGCCATGATGAGGACACTTTTTTAGCAATTCCTGGAATCGTTCCCATGCTTCATATAGAGATTCCATCTCCACCAGCACAAAAGTAGATATGTCATTACGCAATTTAGCAGATTTAGCAGGTGGAAAATATTTATCTAAAAATTTAATTGAAAGCTGATCCCAGGTAGTAATGGATCCAGAGGGCAAAGACTTTAGCCATAGTTTGGCCTTGTCGCGCAATGAAAAAGGGAATAGGCGTAACCTAATGGCGTCATTAGAGACCCCATTGTATTTTATAGTGTCACAAATCTCCAAAAATTCATTTAAATGCAAGTGGGGGTCATCACTTGGTGACCCGCTAAACTGAATGGAAGATTGCAACATAGAGATCAAGGCTGGCTTAATCTCAAAGTTATTAGCCTCTACAGTAGGCCTAGTAATACTCCCTGTTAGATTTGTTGCCATAGGCCGAGCAAAGTCCAGCATAGTCCTCTGGTCTTCTTCAGACATGGTTTTTCTTTGTCTTCTAATCCTGCAAAGAGTTCTATCAATTTCAGGGTCAAACTGCAAAACAGGATTCTGGGAGCGCGTTAGCATACAAAAATAAAATAAAACAAAATAAAATAAAATAAAAATTGGCGTCTAAATTAACTAGGAATTAATTTCCCTAATATCACCAAAAACAATCCCCGGCAACGGCGCCAAAAACTTGTTACGCTAAAATCGCACTTAAGGGCAAGTGCACCCTGTCGCACAAGTAATAAAGGAGTATTTGGGACTCCAAGTATCGAACCCACAAGGATTGTTGGCAATTACTAAGTTAATTAATCCCTTATGTTATCTAGACAATGAAATTCGAATGAGAAAGGAAAAACTATCAAGCAATTAGGAGAAAGTGAGGAAATCAAATATTATCAAGCAAAGATTCAATTATGGAAAGCCTAGGGTGTCTGGTTTCACTTATGTCAAAACTCATAAAATTACCCAATTCCTCAATAATATGTGTTCCGATTGATTGCCAATCACCTGCTCTAATGCTATTAATACCCAATGGTCATGCAATATTAATATTCTTTTTCTCAATCTGAAACCCCCAATGGTCATGCAAGGCAAACAAATAAGAAAAGCATAAAGAACCAGCAGATTTGTTAATTAAATAACTGATTGAAAACAAAGGATTGAGTTTGGTCCACACAACCCTAAATCCGATTAATCCTAGAGTTCCGTTAACTAATTGTGGTACGGTCGCCAGTCAATCAATTAACTTTTTAAAGGGTGCGCAAACCTTATTGGAAAACAAAGCGCTAGGAAAAATCCAATCAATTGGGGAAACACAATTATTTAGAATTAGGAAAACATTATAAGAATTTGAACATAAGATCCACCATAACCCTAGTTATGGATTTAGCTACGCATAGTCAAAGAGAACAAAGCATAAACTAAAACCAAATTCAAATCCATAAAAGAATAATAGAAAAACTAAAACCCGGAAACCCCCTTGCGATGAAATAGGTCCTTCACGAACAATTGGGGAGACGGTCCTTCACTTGATAGCTTCAAAAACCTCTCAAGCTCCGCTACAACTCTCTAATCAAGCAAAGGGCTATAGCTACTTTCTTTCTCTGAATGCCGGATACTTCTCCTTCGCTGCCACTCCTCCTTTATAATATTTTAGTGGCCCAACAACTCTACAATCTTTTCTTCTAGGGTTTCCTAATTGTGCACAAATTCATTTAATGTGCAATTCTTGGATAACAGGGAAAGTAGATTGCTTTCCCACTTTGAGTATTCTTAATTAATGTGAGATAAGAGGGAAAATCTTCCAAGAATATAAAAGTAGGAAACTTCCACAATCGGATTGATGATATCTTTGTAGGATCTTGCCAAAATCTTTCATAATTATGTTGATGATATCTTCATAGAATCCTGGAAAAATCCTTCATAATTAGGTTGCTGATATCTTTGTATCTTTCCTAAGATTGTTTCCATTTTAACACTTAAAAGCTTGATTCTCATAAATCTTCAACCTGCAATATTTAAAGGAAATTGGGTAAGTTTCCCTTGTAAAATCTTCAAATAAATACCAAATTAAACTCAAATTCCTAGCATTTAAGTATATAAAATGACAGTTTATCACTAGGCACCCAACAAGGTTGATGACTCAAGCTATCTTGGTTTAAGTGTTGTAAGCCCATTTGTTCCTTATCGATTAATCTTGGATTAAAAGGACTTCAGGTCCGAGTAGTTCATGTCGTCATGAAATAGATGAGTTAGATTATGCTTGGGAGACTCAATAGATGTATGTCAGGCACCCAAGGAGGTTGAAGACTCAAACTATCTTGGTTTAATAGTTGTAAGTTAATTTGTTTCTTTTCGGTTAATCTTGCATTAAAAGAACTTCAGGGCCAAGTACTTCATGTCGTCATGAAATAGATGAGTCAGATTATGCTTGGGAGAGTCAATAGATGTATGTCAAGCACCCAAGGAGGTTGAAGACTCAAACTATCTTGGTTTAAGAGTTGTAAGTCCATTTGTTCCTTTTCGGTTGATCTTGGATTACAAGGACTTCAGGGCCAAGTAGTTCATGTCGTCATGAAATAGATGAGTTACATGATGCTTGGGAGAGTCAATAGATGTATGTCAGACACCCAAGGAGGTTGAATACTCAAGCTATCTTGGTTAAAGAGTTGTGGGCCCATTTGTTCCTTTTCGGTTTATCTTGGATTGAAAGAACTGCTAAGCCAAGTAGTTGATGTTTTCATGAAATAGATAAGTTAGATGGTGATTGGGAGAGTCAATAGATGTATGTCACGCACCCAAGGAGGTTGAAAACTCAAGCTATCTTGGTTGAAGTGTTGTAAGCCCCTTAGTTAAATGGTCCATGGGAGAGTCAATAGATGTTTTTCCGGCACCCAAGGAGGTTGAAGACTCAAGCTATCTTGGTTTAAGAGTTGTATGCCCATTTGTTCCATTTCGGTTAATCTTGGATTAAAAGGACTTCAGTTCCAAGTAGTTCATGTCGTCATGAAATAGATGAGTTAGATGGTCCTTGGGAGAGTCAATAGATGTTTGTCCGGCACCCAAAGAGGTTGAAGACTTATGCTATCTTAGTTTAAGAGTTGTAAGCCCATTTGTTCCTTTTTGGTTTATCTTGGATTTAAAGAACTTCTAGTCCAAGTAGTTGATGTTTTCATGAAATAGATAAGTTAGATGGTGATTGGGAGAGTCAATAGATGTATGTAAAGCACCATAGGAGGTTAAAGACTCAACCTATCTTGGTTTAAGAGTTGGAAGCCCATTTGTTCCTTTTGGGTTTATCTTGGATTAAAAGGACTTCAGGGCCAAGTAGTTCATGTCGACATGAAATAGATGAGTTACGTGGTGCATGGGATAATCGATAGATGTTTTGCGGCACCTAAGGAGGTTGAAGACTCAAGCTATCTTTGTTTAAGTGTTGTAAGTCCATTTGTTCCTTTTCGGTTTATATTGGATTAAAAGGACTTCAAGGCCAAGTAGTTCATGTCATCATGAAATAGATGACTTAGATGGCACTTGGGAGAGTCAAAGGATGTTTGTCCGGCATCGAAGGAGGTTGAAGACTCCAGCTATCTTGGTTTAAGAGTTGTAAGCCCATTTGATCCTTTTCGGTTAATCTTGCGTTAAAAGGACTTCAAGTCCAAGTAGTTCATGTCATCATGAAATAGATGAGTTAGATGGTGCTTGGTAGAGTCAATTGCTATTTGTAAGGACCAAAAGAGGTTGAAGACTCAAGCTATCTTGGTTTAAATGTTGTAAACCCCTTTGTTCCTTTTCGATTTATCTTGGATTTGAAGAACTTCTAAGCCATGTAGTTGATGTTTTCATGAAATACATAAGTTAGATGGTGATTGGGAGAGTCAATAGATGTATGTCAGGCACCCAAGGAGGTTGACGACACAAGCTATCTTGCTTTAAGAGTTGTAAGCCCAATCGTTCAATTTCTGTGTATCTTGGATTAAAAGGACTTCAGGTCCAAGTAGTTCATGTCATCATGAAGTAGATGAGTTAGATGGTGCTCGGGAGAGTCAATAGATATATGTCAGGCTCCCAAGGAGGTGGAAGACTCAAGCTATCTTGGTTTAAGAGTGGTAAGCCCATTAGTTCCTTTTTGGTTAATCTAGGATTAAAAGGACTTCAGGTCCAAGTGGTTCATTTCGTCAAGAAATAGATAAGTTAGATGGTGATTGGGAGAGTCAATAGATGTATGTCACGCACCCAAGGACGTTGAAGACTCATGCTATCTTGGTTTAAGAATTGTAAGCCTATTTGTTCCATTTCGGTTAATCTTGGAATAAAAGGACTTCAGGGCCAAGTAGTTGATGTCTTTATGAATTAGATGAGTTAGATGGTGCTAGGGAGAGTCACTTGATGTATGTCAGGCACCCAAGGAGGTTGTAGAGTCAAGCTATCTTGGTTTAAGCGTTGTAAGCCCATTTGTTCCTTTTCTGTTTATCTAGGATTAAAAGGACTTCAGGTCCAAGTAGTTTAGTTCGTCATGAAATAGATGAGTTAGATGGTCCTTGGTAGAGTCAATAGATGTTTGTCAGGCACCAAAGGAGGTTGAAGAGTCAAGCTATCTTGGTTTAAGAGTTGTAAGCCCATTTGTTCCTTTTCTGTTTATCTTGGATTAAAAGGACTTGAGGTCAAAGTTATTCATGTCATCATGAAATAGATGAGTTAGATGGTGCTTGGGGTAGTCAATAGTTGTTTTGCGAGGCACCTAAGGAGGTTTAAGACTCAAGCTATCTTGGTTTAAGTGTTGTAAGCCGATTTGTTCCTTCTCAGTTTATCTTGGATTAAAAGGACTTCATGGCCAAGTAGTTCATGTCATCATGAAATAGAAGAGTTAGATGGTTCTTGGGAGAGTCAACAGATGTTTGTCTGGCACCAAAGGCGGTTGAAGACTCAAGCTATCTTGGTTTAAGAGTTGTAGGCCCATTTGTTCCCTTTCGGTTTATCTTGGATTAAAAGGACTTCAGGGCCAAGTAGTTTAGTTCGTCATGATATAGATGAGTTAGATTGTGCTTGGGAGAGTGACAAGAGGTTGTCGAGACCTATCAAATAAAATAACCGGTTCACAAACTAATTTGTAGTATAGAGAATGAACTGAATCATCTCTCAAGGATCCAAAAACAAAGATTTAATTAGATCAAGATTATTAGAAAGGGGGGGTTTTGTTGTTGATTAACAAGATTAATAAAAGTAGGAGATTTAAAGTTGTAAACAAATCTAAAGAAACAACCAATCAAAGGAAATTTACCGATCTTCAGTTTAACTCATCATTGATCACAAGGAATTCACTTAATTGCTAACCATGTTCTTCGCCTTAGATCACATCAAGAAGCCTTAACATGATCCAAGAATTCTCTACTAGATAAGCATCTAGGATTTGATTAACCAAGGTTAGATAAAGTAAGCACCATCCAACATAGATTAACTTAAGATCTAGAATTTAGCCAAGCTAAACAATCTATCAAAAAGCTTTAATATATTGTTTAATCTTTGTGATCCTCTTTGAATACATGATAATAAAGCTATTACCACATTAACATCTAAATCAAATTAAGCAATTTAATCTAGATAAAAATCAAAAGAGGAAGAAGAGAAACTTGAATAACAATTAAGCAATATGAACAAGCAAAACAAGATCTCCAAATTAAACAACAAGATGGCTAATCCCTTGGATTGATTATGAGAGCCTAGCCTTCCATGGATGGAAAGGAAGAACTAATAAATTAAAGAACAAAAACGAAATTGTAAAGAGAATGGAGAAGAAGTGAAAGAAAACTCTCACAAATACTTAAACTTTCTTGAAACTTACTTCCAAATTGAATGCCTCTAATACAAAGAGGTTGAGTCTATTTATACCAATCCTAGAAGCCAATTTGTACATGTACATAATCTGAATACAAGCTATAAAAATATGAAAATTGTCAAAATGGAAGCTTGATGCATGGTTGGTGGGTTGGTGCATGGTAGGTGGGTTGGTGTATGGTTGGTAGCTTTTAGTCAACAACTCTTATCCGACTTCTGGCTTCATTTTCATCACCTAGACGGTGCATTTTGGCTTTGAGGTCTCATGAAAGTTGTAGCCAGTTGTCTCCTTGAAAGTTTGCAATTTGCATCATGCCATTTGGATGTTTAGAACTCCAGATATGCCAAAAACACTGAACCTACCTCATGTTAGGTTGGCAGAACGTGTTTCCAAATTCAAACCAACTTGTAGCTTCATTATCATGCCTAAAACTACATCTATTGACTAAATGGTCTTTAGTAAAGTTGGAGATATGGGTCTTATCTTTCCAATGGCCAAGTTTCAGCCCATGAGGAGGCCTATAACTCATTATGTAGTCCAATATGTGCACACTGCCCAGATTTTCCTGATAGCAAACCCACTCTGCATTGTAGGGATGTTTTGGACCCTTAGAAGTCCGATCCAGCTCTTGAGTTCTTCATGAAACTTGTAGAGTATTGTCTTAGATTTCCAAAGACACCAAGATCACCTCAATTGGATCACCGAGTCCCAAGTTATGGCCTAACCAAGGAAGAAAAGTCAAAATGCATCAAAATCCGAAAATTATCCAATATTTACATTAAAACCCAATGAAGCCCAACAACATTAAACTCATCTAAAATACTAATATTGGGCACAATAAACATCTAATAAAGCCTAATACAAAGCTAACATAAGTGTCTCAAATTGATTGATCAAATTCCCCCACACTTATGCTTTTGCACTCCTGGGCAAAACACATAAGAACAAAACTAAAGAAAAACAAGAAACATCATATTATTAAACTAAAAACAAAAAAAAAAACTGATTATACCTAATCTAATCCATTTTCGTAGGAAAGCACGGTGGCACGTAGCATGTGCCATAAGCCTTTAAACCCCTAGGTGTCCCTAGTGGACGAGGTATAGTCTCGTGAGGGTTTACCAGGATGATACCCACAAACATGTAATATTTTATTTAGTCAATTCAACTAATTTTTAAATACAAGCATTGTATCAAATATAAACCATAATTAATAAGTCAAGTATGCTTAACAAAGAATAGTTGAATCAAACCAATTTAGAATAAAGTATAGCATAGTCATGCTTTAATCAGAAATAGGCATGTTCAAATTGAGTAGAATTCCTTACAATTGATACTCAAATCACACAAGGTGTTTAGGTTAACTGTTTGCACTCAACTCGATCAAATTATGAAGGTATTTTACCATAGGCTTGTATATACATCAACTCTCTACTACTTAGATCAAATATATTGCAAAAATCAAGAGGTCTTTCAAAAAGGTTGTAATGGAACTTATAAGGTGCAAGAAGGAAACAATATGGATAATAGCAGGTTAAAACCAAAGAGAATAAAAGAGCATTGAGGAGTAACTCAAGTAGAAAGAATAAAATTTTTACCCAAAACCATAAAATGCTCATTCTCTTCACACATTCCTTCATTTTTCTATTCTTTTATTTTTCTTTCTTTTGTCTCTTTTTTTTTGTTTTTTTTTTGTTTTTTTTTGTACCAAGCATTTCGTATCAGCACACCAATTCCCCCACACTTAAATCATTGCAAGCAAAAGAACTCCTCCAATAAGAAAATCAATGCTCTCCCATTCCCTAAGGTAAGGTAAAACATGGTTTTTCACTCAAAGCTTGTAATGAACTAAGAACAAAGAATAGGCAAATAGGCTCAGAGGGAGTTAATATTTGGATAAATGCAAGGTAGGTTTATTTTGCCAAAGCAGCTAAGTCAAGAAAAAATGCCTCTGTCATTTTCATGCAACATACAGACCAATGTAATCTCAAATCGATTCAATGCAAGTTCTAGAAAATAAATTCATAATTGACATCACTCATGAAAGAAAATAACCAAGTGTAAGTATCAAACTTGAAAAAGCCCAAAACTCACAAAGGTATGAAACATTCACTCAATTCAACCATGCTTTCTTCCTAATATCCACAATCATATACACATGTATATCATGAAAATGATTCAACTATAAACTGTTTTGCATACTTTTATCATCAATTAAGCTCAGATCAGCACATGCTTGTATCAAAATCAATTGAAAAGATCAAAATTGTGTGTGTGTGTGTGTGTTTTTTTTTTCTTTTTTTTTAATATATATACAAGAACAAAGATGATTTAAGACCTATTATGAAATGCAAGTTAAGATGCGTATCAAGAGCAAAACTACTCCTTACTCTGCCATCATACATCTAATAAGTTAGTAACAATAAAGATTAGTTTGTTAGTTTTTTTTTACTAAACTATGTACATGGTAAAGTCAACTATCCCTCCCCCCAACTAATTAAAGACATTGTCCCCAATGTCAAAATAAAGATAGGTAGAGTGTAGAAAGTTGTACCAGAAAACTGCAAATCGGGCCTGAAATAAGAAAAATTACCAAAAAAAAACTAAAACCATAAGAGAAAACAAAAATTCACAAGGACAAAGTCAAATCAAGTTTTTGCTTTTTGCTGCTGCTGCCTTGTTCCCAATTCAGTGGAGTCATTGCTGGATGACGTTGTGGTACAAATTTATTTAGTTGATCGAGCAATTGTTCAGGAGTTGCAGCAGTTACAAGACTTTGACGTGTCGCTTGTGAGATGAACCTTTTTTCTACAGCATGATCAAGAAAACAAAACAAACTTTCATAAAAACCATTAACATTTAATATACCAATGGGTTTTTGGTGAAAGTTCTGCTGTGACCATGATGTAATTTGGAAGAGCTCTTCCAAAGTTCCAAAACCACCAGGTAGGGCAATAAAGGCATCAGCATTTGCTATCATAATGTTCATGCGTTGGTGCATGCAAAATACCATTACTTCATCCCCTAATGTTTTTCCAATGGGCTTGCCGATAGATAAAGGACTGGGAATGACACCAAGGACTTTGCCACCTCCTAAATGTGCAGCAGTTACGACACAACCCATTAACCCAAGACTACCTCCTCCGTAAACTAAATGGATTTCTCACTCAGCTAGCACTCGACCAAGATGGTGTGCAATATTTACAAACTCTTTATCTTTCCCAGGATTAGATCCACAAAAGACACAAACACTCTTGATTCGACGAACTGAAGTGACTTCCTTTTTTTTTTTGTGTACTCTCACCTTATCAATGATCTGAAGAGAGCAAAATGCATTATTTAAAGAATCAAAACTCAAATGTAATAACTACACCTATAAAGGAGGGGTAGATCCGTGTGTCAGGTAAGTTTGAAAAGAAGCAAAGCAATAATAATAGCTATATGACAAGGATAAAAGACTAATCTATATGTGTCAGAAGAAGTTTGAAAATACGCAAGGCATATTTCAAAAAAAAATACGGCTAAATTTTTTTTTTATTGATTTTTTTTTATTTTTTTTAATAAACAAGAAGAAAAAGGAAAAATTAAAATTAAAAAAAATAATACTTACAAGAGGTGTGATTATGGCTCATATTTTCCTCTGGTTTTACGTCCAGTAACGGCTTGAATGCTCTTTATGGGCCGATGGACGGCTTCCCATCCAATTTTCTAAAAAATTAGCAAACAGGGTCTTTTTGAGTCAGATTCCCAAGACTATAACGCTTATGTTCTTCTTGGAATATTGGCCATAAATTGAGAAGTACTCTCTGCACATCTCCACTAGGATGCGTCTCAAGAGTCAATAGAATGTTATCTAAAGACTCCTTACTCATGCCATCCTTAATGAAGTCAATTTTATCAAGTCGATTTATAGACGCCATTCCAATTGATCTGCATTTTGTGTTACAGGTCCATCTTGCACATTTATAGCAGACTCGTAACCTTTTTGTTCGTCTCTTTTTTGCATATGAACTTTTGCCTAGCCCTGGCATATATGAAACAAGAGCATCAGAAAATTCCCCTGTGATTCGGACCTTTGCTTTGATTATCCAGCGTATATCCGCAGGGATGCCTTTGTGCATAAGCATCCTTAACCTCTCAAACCTTGCACAATAAATGTTAGTTAAAGCATTTTGAGGGAGAGAAGGGAATCGCTTGCGGAGGTTGACAAGCTGATTATCCATTTTGAAAGAAAGAAAGAAGAAAAACAAATTGAGTAAAATTATATACAAATGTCAGTGTTTGTGGATAACTGAAGGGACCGAAAAAGATTTTCACGGAGTACCGTTATCCGCCATTTAACCGGTGAAAAATCATCTGTCAACGAAAAATAAACAAAATTAAGACAGAAAAATCAAACTCTGATAGATTTTCTCGCTTGGCACCGATTTTCTGTCTCGATTCCTATGATTGCAAATAAGTCAAAGTTGAAAGATGAAAGAGTTAGAAAACTTGGGTTGCCTCCCAAGAAGCGCTACTTTTAATGTCCTCAGCCAGCGTGATTGAAGATGTTGCACGAGCGATGGGTCCTCCCCAATAATGATTCAATCTCTGGCAATTGACATTAATTGTGGCTTGAGGTTTTCTTTTTTTTTTTTTCTTCTCTTTTTTTTTCAACACAGTAGTGATCAATCATAGTAGAGGGCATCCTGCAGTTGAACTTCCTCCACGAGGTTCTCTTGAGCTCCTTCATAAAAAATTTTGAGGCGATGACCATTAACTTTGAACACTTTGTTGGTGGCTTCACTCTTAATTTCTACTGCACCATGAGGAAAAACATTAACAACAATAAAGGGACCAAGCCACCTAGAACGAAGCTTACCAGGCATAAGTTTGAGGTGAGAGTTGTAGAGAAGAACTTTTTGACCAATGGTGAACTCCTTTCGTACCAACATCTTATCATGAAGGAGTTTGGTCTTCTCCTTGTAGATCCGGGAGTTCTCATATGCCTCTAATCGAAGCTCCTCATGTTCCTGAAGTTGGAGCTTCCTTTGAGATCCGGCTTGACTCAAGTCAAGGTTACACTGTTTCACCGCCCAATAGGATTTATGCTCAATTTCCACCGGAAGGTGGCACGCTTTCCCAAAGACAATCCGGTACGGGGACATCCCTATCAGTGTCTTGTAGGCAGTTCGATAAGCCCACAGAGCATCCTCAAGTCTCAAGCTCCAGTCCTTCCTATTAGGTTGGACTGTCTTCTCAAGTATGTGCTTGATCTCTCGATTTGAGACTGCGGCCTGCCCGTTTGTCTGGGGGTGATAAGGTGTAGAAACCTTGTGCAAGACACTATACTTTCTCATCAAAGCCTCTATTCTCCGGTTACAAAAGTGTGAACCCTGATCACTGATAATGGCCCTCGGGATTCCAAACCTGCAGAAAATCTGTGATCTAACAAAGTCCACAACAACTTTGGAATCATCAGTCCGAGTGGCTTTTGCCTCCACCCATTTAGATACATAATCAACGGCCAACAAAATATAAATAAAACCAAAGGAAACAGGGAAAGGGCCCATGAAATCAATACCCCAAACATCAAAGATCTCACAAGACAAAGATAGGTCGCCGAGGCATCTCATTCTGTGTGAAATTGTCCCTGTTCTCTCTCGGCACTTGTTCACAAGACTTACAAAACAGATATGCATCATGAAATAGGGTAGGCCAATACAATCCAGAGTCCAAAACCTTCCTAGCTGTACGTTGGGAGCCAAAGTGCCCACCACATGCAAATGTATGACAAAAGCTAAGAATAGAATGAAACTCATGATCAAAGACACATTCTAATAATCTGGTCACTACAAAGCTTCCACAGATAAGGATCATCCCATACATAGTACTTAGACTCACTTTTCAATTTATCTGATTGAGCTCTAGTAAAATATGCAGGAAGAACACCAGCAACCAAAAAATTAACCATATCTGCAAACCAAGGGGAGGTGTTCTTACCTTGTAGCTGTAGAAGCTGCTCATCTGGGAAGGAGTCCTGTACAGGGAAGGGATCTGAAGCCCTTTCAATGCGGCTCAAGTGATCTGCCACTAGATTTTCTGCTCCACTCTTGTCACGGATCTCTATATGAAACTCTTGGAGTAGTAGCATCCACCTTATTAGTCGAGGCTTTGCCTCTGGCTTCTTCAAAAGAAACTTAAGTGCTGTGTGATCAGTAAACACAACAACCTTAGAGCCAAGCAAATATGATCTAAACTTATCCAAAGCAAAAACAATGGCTAAAAGCTCTTTTTCAGTTGTGGTATAGTTGGCACGGCGGCATCCGTGAGTTACGGAAGCATAGTATATCACATGAGAAGCTCTCCCCACTCTCTCTGCCAAGACTGCTCCTACTGCATAGTTAAAAGCATCACACATTAACTCAAATGGCAATGTCCAGTCAGGTGGCTGGATGATAGGGGTACTAGTCAAGGCCTGCTTCAAGTGGTTGAAAGCTGCCTTGCATTTGTCATCAAAATTGAACTCCACATCTTTCTGCAGTAAGTGGGAAAGTGGAAGAGCAATCCGTCTGAAGTCGGCAATGAAGCGCCTGTAGAAACCTGCATGACCAAGAAAAGAACGCACTTCTCGCACGCATGTGGGGTAAGATAGATAAGTAATCACATCAATCTTGGCCGGATCTACCTCAATGCCCTTACTGGATACTACATGGCCTAAAACTATACACTGTTCTACCATAAAATGGCATTTCTCAAAATTTAGCACAAGGTTAGTCTCAATGCATCTTTGCAGCACTCTAGATAGGCTAGCTAAACATGAATCAAAAGAAGAACCATAGATAGTGAAGTCATCCATAAAAACCTCCATGCACTCCTCTAAGAAATCAGAAAATATGCTCACCATGCATCTTTGGAAGGTACCAGAGGCATTGCAGAGGCCAAAGGGCATCCGTCTGTAAGCAAAGGTGCCGAAGGGACAGGTAAATGTGGTCTTATCCTGATCCTCTGGTGTAATGTGGATCTGGAAGTATCCAGTGTAGTCATCCAAAAAGCAATAATGGGACTTACCAGCCAACCGTTCCAACATTTGATCAATGAACGGAAGGGGGTAATGATCCTTCCGAGTGGCTTGGTTGAGACGTCTGTAGTTAATGCAAACTCTCCAACTATTCTGCACTCAGGTTGGAATGAGCTCATTCTTCTGGTTTTGCCACACGACAGTCCTCAGGATTTCTTTGGAACTACTTGCAGGGCTTACCCACTTCTTTGTCGGAGATGGGATAGATAATGCCCGCGGTAAGCTTGGTCACCTCTTTTTTCACCAAATCTAGGATGAGAGGATTCAGTCTCCTCTGGGGTTGTCTCACTGGTTTAGTTTCCTCCTCAAGTAATATCCTGTGCATGCATGTGGAGGGGTTGATACCAGGGATGTCTGCAAGTGTCCAACCAATTGCCCTTTTGTGTTGCTTCAAGACTTCCAATAATCTGGTTTCTTGCTCAGGATGGAGGTGTTTGGTCACTATCATCGGGAGCTTCTTATCCTCCTCCAAGAATGCATACTTCAAATGCTCGAGCAGGGGCTTAAGTTCAATGGAGGGTAGTTGCTGGCTGACGGTACTAGTCTTGGAACTGAAACTAAATCGGCTAAATTCTCAGCAGTTGCACCTGTACCTGCAAGCTGTGCACAATCTTGCAAAACAACATCATCATATCCTATGGAATCAAAAGAATCACACTTAGCAGCAGCATGAATGACAACATCATTAATAACAGCATCATTGCCATTAATAACAGAAACAAAGTCATCAATGTCAACAGCACATGATAAGTATGTAGAAATCTCAACATAGGCTGCACATATTGCATTGGGTTTACAACCAGAAAGTCTAAAACAGGCGGAACAAGTATCGCAAGCTATGCTATCAGTGTATCCTACAATTTCAGGAACCTTTGCCAACATATCAGCATGCATATCATCAACCAGTAAATCAATGACATCAAAATGAAAAACAGAATGATCCTCTAAAGGATATTTCATGGCATAAAAAATGTTAAACTGAATGATATCATCACCAAATTCCATGGAAAGGGTACCAGCATGCACATCAATCTTAGTTTTAGCAGTTTTCAAAAATGGCCTACCTAAGATCAATGGGGGTGGGGAAGAGGCAGATTCATCTTCCATATTCAACACATAAAAGTCAGCTGGGATCTGCAGGTTGAGTAGTGCTTCGGTTTGCTAACTGAATGACAATGCCGGTGGATTTTAGCTCTCCCATATGCAAGGAAGTGTAAACTGACTTTGGCATTACATTGATGGAGGCTCCCAAGTCTAGCAAGGCATGAGTGAACTGTTGGTGCCCTATGGTGCAAGGGATGGTAAAAGTGCAGGTCCTTGCATTTGGGAGGCGGAGTTGGGCTGAATCAAGCGAGAGACATTTCTCCCCATACTCACTTTTTCAGTGCCCTTTAGCTTCCTCTTATGGGTGCACATCTCTTTCAAGAACTTGGCATACTTGGGGATTTGTTTAATTGCCTCCAAGAGAGGTATATTCACCTCAACCTTCTGAAAAGTCTCCATAATTTCCTTATCCAAGTTAGTTTCAACCATATGCCTCGACTGTATCATTCGGTTTGGAAAAGAAAGAGGAATGTTGGAAGCTGACTTTTGTGGATGTTCACTTTTCTGCTTTACTGAATTTTCTGTCAACTGCTGGTTTGATCTGGCTTTCTGCTTGGATGTTGTAGGATCATTTGTTGCTGAATCTGCTACAACATCTTGTTTTTCTGGGTCAATGGTAGAATCTGGAATTATCTGCTGTACTGGTCCATTGATTTTCCTACCACTGCGCAAAGCTATAGCACTAACATTGCCTCTAGGGTTTGGAGTGGTTTGAGATGGTAATTGGCCAGAACCTTGTGACTTTAATTCATGAATAGATGTGGCAAGTTGGCCAATTTGAGTCTCCAAGTTCTGAATGGTGGTTTCAGTTCTCTGTTGGCTTGGATGTTATTGGTGGCCAAGCTGTTTCACCAAATCCTCCAATGAGGGCTCGATTTTGTGGCTACAGGACCTTCTTCTTTGGAATGGTGGTCTACTTGGTCACATGTGGTGAAAAGCGATTTGTCCTTGCTTCTTCTTTGGAATGGTGGTCTATACTGGTTTGGTGGCTACTGATTTGATGCATTCCCATATCTCAGATTGGGATGGTCCCTCCAGCCAGGGTTGTAAGTGTTGGAGAATGGATCATATTTCTGTTGTTGCTGCTGATGGAATTGTGGCTTCCCAGGAAATATACCAGCTGCAGCCACAGATTGGTCTTGAAACTCATAATCATCTTGCAATGTGGGGTACGCATATGTGGGATGAGAGGAACTAGAACATATGCTATAAACTCTTGCAGCCACAGGTGTTTGATGTTGTCCCATGGCTAATTGCCTCACCATGGAGGTTAACTCATCAATTCGGTACTCCATCCTCTGTTGGTCAGCATGGGAAACATGAACCTCATTGACTCCTCTGGTTGAGGTAATGACCCTAGTGCCAAACTGTTGGGCGTTGGCAGCCATATTGGCAATTAAATCCCTAGCAGCAGCAGGAGTTTTGTCAACCAGGGCACCTCCACTAGCAGCATCAATCATGCTTTTGTCCATAGGTAGCAAGCCTTCATAGTAATATTGAATCGATGGTGGTCAACGATTTGGTGATAAGGACAACTCGCACAAAGCTTTTGAACCTCTCCCGATATTCATGCAATGTCTCAGTCATACGCCTTATGCCACATATGTCCTTTCGTATTGCAGCGACTCTTGAGGCGGGGAAGAATTTCTCCAGAAACAGCCTCTTCATGTCATTCCAGGATGCTATAGAGGCTGGTTGAAGGTAATATAACCAGTCCTTGGCTGCACCATCTAGTGAAAATGGAAATGGTCGCAACTTGATGTGATCTTCAGCTATTCCATGATGTTTCATAATTGAGCAGACAACATGGAATTCCTTCAAGTGCTTATGGAGATCCTCACCTGCCCGACCATGAAACTTGGGCAACAAGTGTATTAATCCAGATTTGAGCTCAAAATCAACATGAAGGTCAGGATATTGGATGCACAAAGGCTGATATGCAACATCAGGTGCAGCAAGTTCTTTCAAAGTTCTATTATTATTATCAGCCATAGTAAAATCTGCAGACTCGAGATCGGATAATCAAGCACTATGACGCACTCAACAGGATTAAAAGAGTCAGCAGTTAGGTGCAATGTCAAGTTCAAGTCCAATTCCAGAAGTAATTCTATTAGCTCTATGAATGCTACTACCAGTCCTATGAATTCTGTGAAGTGCATGAAAGGTTCTATCAATTTCAGGATCAAATGAATGCAAGGTTCCAGGATCAGACCTAGTCATACAGCATGCAGCTCATAGGAAGGTATAGAAAAGTAATAACAACTAAAAGACTAAAAATTCCTAAAACAAATACTCTAAAAAATAATAATAAAATAAAAAATAGTATCAAATGAATTTTAAAAATTATGGAACCACCACAGGATAAAATCTACACAAAAATGCTATCCAACGAAATAATAAAAAATAATAAAAAATTGAAAAAATGGTCAAAACGATGGAATTTGGCAAAAATAAAGGTGACCTCACTATAAATAGTGAGCCTTTCTCAGAATAATATTTTCCATTTGTGTACCAAAATTCAGATCAAGCAAAGATACTTTACCGAACCGAAATTCTTGACACAATGCCCTTTATCCAATTTCAGCCGAATCCCACTTGAAAAAGCTTCAAAAACAAAACAAACACATTTGTTAGAGTTAGATGGGATCTTGAAATGATCAAATAGTTGCCTTGGATCCCCGGCAACGGCGCCAAATGTAACATCCCTAAATTTCATATGTTATGATTTACCTAAATTCTTTGAATGGATTGTATGTTCTGTTACAGAAAAGGTGATAGATTGAGTTAGAATGATTGATTTGAGATTCTGGCTATACCGGTGAACTCGGTAGAACCTAAGGAAGAGATAGGTGGAATTTAAACTCTTAGATTTACTCTGGCTAAGTTAGGACCTACTGGTAAATTTAATTTTCTTCAGGACCTATTGGGAATTCTTAGACATCACAAGGGTATTTTAGTCTTTTAACACCTCAGTGGCAAATTAGTGATTCTTCCTTTAAGTGAGGGGCAAGATGGACATTTCAACATCCCCTCCCTCTTGCATAAGTGGACCGGCCAGCCTAGGGGGAGACAAGATGCTCATCTTCTCCAAAATCTCTAAGTTCCATAGCCAAAGCTTGCTCCAAGGTTCAAGGGTCCAAAGTAAGCATTTTTATACATCTTTTGGCTTAGGTTATGTGATGGTTATTGATCACTATAATCTCTTCTTCAATCCTATGGTATTAGTTTCTTTAGAAACTCATTTTCATCCCTAAGAATCAAGAACACCCATGTCTAAAAGTTGGTTGTTTTGCTTGAGTGTTTTGAAGGAAGTTGAAGGGAAGGTTGCCTTGACTACCAATCCCATCTTGGAATCAAGTTAGGAGCACTTCAAGGTGAGTGTGGATTTACTTGTGTTATTGTATGATGTTCTTAGAGTGAAAGTGTATGATGTAGGATTAAGCTTGAATCTAGGGTTTACATCTATGCTTGAGGTTGGATGTGTTTTTATTACATGTTTTCAAGGATTAGGGTTTAGGAAAAATGAGTGGTATGGTTGATATACTTGATGGATTTGAGGACATGATTTCCAAGGGAAAACTTGGGTTTTAGGTATATGTTGGGTGTGGCACTATTCCTGCCCAGAAGGCCAACCACGGGCGTGGTCCCCACCACGGCCTGGCCGTGGTCCTCTCTGGAAAGGAAATATTGCTGCCTCGTGCCCAACCACGGCCATGGTCCCCACCACGGGCTCGCCGTTGTTGGCTCTGGAAAGAAAAATGTTGTGTGCTGAAATCTGACCACGGGTGTGGTGGCCACCAGGGGCTGGCCGTGGTCCAGACCACGGGAGTGGTGCCAACCAGGGGCAGGCCGTGGTTGTCTCTGTTTCCAATTTGTTGAGTTTTGTTTTCTGAACCGTGGCCGTGGTTACCACCACGGGCTGGCCGTGGTTGACTCTGTTTGTGTTATTGTGGTGCATATGCTTAGAGTTTTGATACCATATGCTAGGGTTAGGATTAAGGATGACTTAGCATTATAATGTGATGTGTAGCTAAGCAAGAATGCTTGATAAAAGTGGCTTAGCACTATAATGAGAAGTGTAGCTAAGTAAGGATGCTTGATAGAGTTGAGCATGATGGTTATGTGTTGTATATATTTGAATTGATTACATGTAATGTTATTATGATGATATTATGAATGAGCATGATATGAGTATGAGAACATTGCATTGCATAGCGAGATGGCCTAACCGGAAAGGGTTAGTGTACAAAACAGATGGGTGCCTAGCTGATGAGCTAGATGGAAATGAAATAGCATACCTAATTGCATTGCATTGCGAGGGGGCCTAACTGGAAAGGGTTAGTGTACAAGAATGAGGGGTGCCTAGCTTATTAGCTAGAAGGAAAGCGGAATTGGCATAACACATTCATATGCATATTGCGAGGGCCTAACCGAAAGGGGTTAGTGCACAACAAGAGGAGTGGTGAAAGAAAAAGTGTGAATAAAAGGTGTGAACATCATGTGCATTCATCCATTGCATTAGTTGGTAGGTGTTACTTGACATATTGTGAATTGTGTTATACTTACTCTCTACTTACATTTATACTTTATCTGCAAGTTATTCATATTCACTGGGAAGTTGTTCTGACCACCTCTTTCTCAGATTCGCAGGAACACCCTGGACCCTCTACGGGTTAAGTACGGAGGATTCTGTAGATTTATTTTGAGATTCATATTTTGGTGGAGTTGAGCTCCGTGATGTAACTATAATAGGAAGTGTATCACATTCTTTTGATGTAAATATGACAGGGAACTGAATACTACTTTTGATGTACTCGGTTCCGTATATGTTTAGTGTGCTCAGTTAGGAAAGTGTTTAGATTACACTTGTATAATGTTGCATACTCTGATAATATTTTGGTTGAGATCTGAGATCTCTTATTGATTTATGCGTATGTGTATATATATATATATTATGTACTCTGGTTGGTTTGAAATGATTCTTGGAATCCGCTGCTTATGTTGTAATTGGTGGTAATGTTTAAGAAACAAAGGAAACGCTGCCGAATTTTCTATATTTATATATTTCACGTAAGAGTTATGGTTGGTAAATAACATAGTAACTAATAGGTCTTACACCAAATTTGACAAGATGTTGTCGAGACCTATCAAATAAAATAACCGGTTCACAAACTAATTTGTAGTATAGAGAATGAACCGAATCGTCTCTCAAGGATCCAAAAACAAATATTTAATTAGATCAAGATAATTAGAAAATGGGGGGTTTTGTTGTTGATTAACAAGATTAATAAAAGTAGGAGATTTAAAGTTGTAAACAAATCTAAAGAAACAACCAATCCAAGGAAATTTATTGATCTTGAGTTTAACTCATCATTGATCACAAGGAATTCACTAAATTGCTAACCATGTTCTTGGCCTTAGATCACATCAAGAAGCCTTAACATGATCCAAGAATTCTCTACTAGATAAGCATTTAGGATTTGATTAATCTTTGTGATCCTCTTTGAATACATGATAATAAAGCTATTACCACATCACATCCAAATCAAATTAAGCAATTTAATCTAGATAAAAATCAAAAGAGGAAGAAGAGAAACTTGAATAACAATTAAGCAATATGAACAAGCAAAACAAGATCTCCAAATTAAACAACAAGATGGCTAATCCCTTGGATTGATTATGAGAGCCTAGCCTTCCATGGATGGAAAGGAAGAACTCAGAAATTAAAGAACAAAAACAAAATTGTAAAGAGAATGGAGAAGAAGAGAAAGAAAACTCTCACAAATACTTAAACTTTCTTGAAACTTACATCCAAATTGAATGCCTCTAATACAAAGAGGTTGGGTTTATTTATACTAATCCTAGAAGCCAATTTGTACATGTACATAATCTGAATACAAGCTATAAAAATATAAAAATTGTCAAAAATGGAAGCTTGATGCATGGTTGGTGGGTTGGTGCATGGTAGGTGGGTTGGTGTATGGTTGGTGGCTTTTAGTCAACAACTCTTATCCGATTTCTGGCTTCATTTTCATCACCTAGACGGTGCATTTTGACTTGGATGTCTCATGAAAGTTGTAGCCAGTTGTCTCCTTGAAAGTTTGCAATTTGAATCATGCCATTTGGATGTTTAGAACTCCAGATATGCTAAAAACACTGAACCTACCTCATGTTAGGTTGGCAGAACGTGTTTCCAAATTCAAACCAACTTGTAGCTTCATTATCATGCCTAAAACTACATCTATTGACTAAATGGTCTTCAGTGAAGTTGGAGATATGGGTCTTATCTTTCCAATGGCCAAGTTTTAGCCCAAGAGGAGGCCTATAACTCATTATGTAGTCCAATATGTGTACACTGCCCAGATTTTCCTGACAGCAAACTCACTCTGCATTGCAAGGATGTTTTGGACCATTAGAAGTCTGATCCAGATCTTGAGTTCTCATGAAACTTGTAGAGTATTGTCTTAGATTTCCAAAGACATGAAGATCACCTCAATTGGATTACCGAGTCCTAAGTTATGGCCTAACCAAGGAAGAAAGGTCAAAATGCATCAAAATCCGAAAATGATCCAATATTTACATTAAAACCCAATGAAGCCCAACAACATTAAACTCATCTAAAATACTAATATTGGGCACAATAAACATCTAATAAAGCCTAATACAAAGCTAACATAAGTGTCTCAAATTGATTGATCAGAGAGTCAATAGATGTTTGTCAGGTACCCAAGGAGGTTGAAGACTCAAGCAACCTTGGTTTAAGAGTTGTAAGCCCATTTGTTCCTTTTCTGTATATCTTGGATTAAAAGGACTTCAGGTCCAAGTAGTTCATGTCATCATGGAATAGATGAGTTAGATGGTGCTTGGGAGAGTCAATAGATGTTTGCAGGCACCTAAAGATTAGTTGTAAGCCGCCCATTTGTTCCTTCTCAGTTAGAGTGTGCTTGGGAGAGTCAATAGATGTTTGTCGGGCACCCAAGGAGGATGAAGACTCAAGCAACCTTGGTTTAAGTTTTGTATGCCCATTTGTTCCTTTTCGGTTTATCTTGGATTAAAAGGACTTCAGGGCCAAGTAGTTCATGTCATCATGGAATAGATGAGTTAGATGGTGCTTGGGAGAGTCAATAGATGTTTGTCTGGCACCCAAGGTGGTTCAAGACTCAAGCAACCTTGGTTTAAGAGTTGTATGCCCATTTGTTCCTTTTCGGGTAATCCTGGATTAAAAGGACTTCAGGGCCAAGTAGTTCATGTCGTCATGAAATAGATGAGTTACATGGTGCTTGGTAGAGTCAATAGATGTATGTCAGGCACCCAAGGCGGTTGAAGACTCAAGCTATCTTGGTTTAAGAGTTGTAAGCCCATTTGATCATTTTCATTTTATCTTGGATTAAAAGGACTTCAGGGCCACGTAGTTCATTTCGTCATGAAATAGATGAGTTACATGGTGCTTGATAGAATCAACAGATGTTTGTACGGCAGCCAAGGAGGTTGAAGACACAAGCTAACTTGGTTTAAGAGTTGTAGGATCGTTTGTTCCTTTTTGGTTTATCTTGGATTAAATGGACTATAGCCCCAAGTGTTGAAACCAATTTCATTTAAAAGGTTTAGCACTAAAAGCTCAAGCTTTCCCTGATAAGTTTTGAAGATAACAAAAATATTTATTAAGCTTGAACAAGTAAGTGTTCCAACAGAGTGTTTTTGATAAAACTATAATTCCTTTTAAATATTGACTCTGTTGCAATTATTTTAGGAATTCTTCAATAAAGTTTTTATTAAAACAAATAGTTTGATAGTCTGCGTCCAATACGGTTTCTACGAAACCTTTCTATGCGTCCAATGACTGTCTATATATATACTATTATTATTGGTGCGTCCAATGATTGTATGCGTTTACTGTTACTATTTTATTGGTGCGTCCAATACTATCATTTTGCCAAAGCTTAGACTCAATTCTCTATTACAAAGTTCAAGCTCAAGCTCTCGTCCAAGTTAAAATTCAAAAATGAAGAACTGTTCCTCATTAAATGCTGGAAAAGAACTCTGACAGCTCACGGCAATAGAAGAAGTCAACTGAGCCACTTTTTGCTGACATTGCCTAACAACTACAAAGATCTGCAAATAAGGAACTTTCTGCGATCTCAGACAAATCAGGACTTTGTTATCACATGATTGGAAATCTCTTAGAATCAAAGTCACTTTTCAGAAGAATCTCAGAACATTTTCAGTAGATACATTTAATGCTACTCAGAACGGTAATAAATGTTTCCGTTGGACGATGTAGCTCATGAAGCCTGCTCAACTTGTTCTTTCATATAAAAAGAAGGAGCAGCACTTGAAGAAGAAGAGATCTTTGCCGAAGCATCTTACAAAGTCTAAAAAGCTTTATCTCTTCTTGGATTTCCATATACGTGTAAAAAGAAAAAGCCTTGAGATTTTTTTGTCTATTCTCATTTGTTAGTGAGTTTCAAACTCAACCATTCATCTTCTTATACTTATTCACCTTAGCGTTGTAAGCCTGAAGAAATTTGTGTATAAAAGAATCTTGGTGTGGTTGAACCTGGAGAGGTTGAAAATACTTGTTACACGAAGAGGTGTATAATACTTGTAATCTCGAAAAAGATTAGTTGGAAAATCCTTACGGTTGAAGGAATTTGGGACGTAGCTCTTGGTTGGTAAGAGTGAACCAGGATAAATCCCGTGTGTAAGCTTCTCTTCACTTCTAGTGTGTTTTATTTTCTCCACTAACTTCTGGGGTTTTCTATTGTGTTTATTAACAAAGACTTTTTAATTGGATTTTGAACTTGTTAACTATTTTCTTAAAAGCCTTTTCAAAATCTTTAGAGTCCAATAGGACTGAGCAGTGTTGTTTCTACGTTCTTTATTTGTTAAACTTTATCCTTCGCTGTGTTCAATCGTTTGTTAAAAGGAAAATCTTTTTATTTATTAAAAAGGGTTAAGAAACACAATTCAACCCCCATTCTTGTGTTTCACTTGGTTATCTCACCAAGTAGTTGATGTTTTCATGGAATAGATGAGTTACATGGTGCTTGGGAGAGTCAATAGATGTTTGCAGGCACCTAAGGAGGTTGAAGACACAAGCTATCTTGGTTTAAGAGTTGTAAGCACATTTGATCCTTTTCGGTTTATCTTGGATGAAAAGAATTTCAGGGCCATGTAGGTCAGTTCGTCATGAAATAGATGAGTTAGATGGTGCTTGGGAGAGTCAATAGATCTTTATCTGGCACCCAAGGAGGTTGAAGACACAAGCTAACTTGGTTTAAGAGTTGTAGGCTCATTTGTTCCTTTTCGGTTTATCTTGATTAAAAGGACTTCAGGTCCAAGTAGTTCATGTCATCATGAAATAGATGAGTTAGATGGTGCTTGAGAGAGTCAATAGACGCTTGCAGGCACCTAAGGAGAGTGAAGAGTCTAGCTACCTTGGTTTAAGAGTTGTAAACCCACTTGTTCCTTTTCGGTTAATCATCGATTAAAAGGATATCTGGGCCAATTAGTTCATGTCGTCATGATATAGATGAGTTACATGGTGCTTGGGAGAGTCAATAGATGTTTGTCCGGCAACCAAGGAGGTTGAAGACTCAAGCTATCTAGGTTTAAGAGTTGTAAGCCCATTTGTTTCTTTTCGGTTAATCTTGGATTAAAAGGACTTCAGGTCCAAGTAGTTTAGGTCGTCATGAAATAGATGAGTTAGATGGTGCTTGGGAGAGTCAATAGATGCTTGTCCGGCAACCAAGGAGGTTGAAGACACAAGCTGGTTTAAGAGTTGTAGGCCCATTTCTTCCTTTTCGGTTTGTCTTGGATTAAAAGAACTATAGTGCCAAGTAGTTGATGTTTTAATGGAATGGATGAGTTACATGGTGCTTGGGAGAGTCAATGGATGTTTGCAGACACCTAAGGAGGTTGAAGACTAAAGCTATCTTGGTTTAAGAGTTGTAAGCCCATTTGTCCCTTTTTTGTTTATCTAGAATTAAAAGGACTTCAGGTCCAAGTAGTTCAGTTCGTCATGAAATAGATGAGTTAGATGGTGCTTGGGAGAGTCAACAGATGTTTGTCAGGCACCCAAGGAGGTTGAAGAGTCAAGTTATCTTAGTTTAAGAGTTGAAAGCCCATTTGTTCCTTTTCTGTTTATCTTGGATTAAAAGGACTTCTGGTCCAAGTAGTTCATGTCATCATGAAAAAGATGAGTTAGATGGTGCTTGGGAGAGTCAATAGATGTTTGGAGGCACCTAAGGAGGTTGAAGACTCAAGCTATCTTGGTTTTAGAGTTGTAAGCCCATTTGTTCCTTCTCGGTTTATCTTGGATTAAAAGGACTTAATGGCCAAGTAGTTCATGTCATCATGAAATAGATGAGTTACATGGTGCTTGGTAGAGTCAATAGATGTATATCAGGCACCCAAGGCGGTTGAAGACTCAAGCTATCTTGGTTTAAGAGTTGTAAACCCACTTGTTCCTTTTCGGTTAATCTTCGATTAAAAGGATATCAGGGCCAAGTAGTTCATGTCGTCATGATATAGATGAGTTACATGGTGCTTGGGAGAGTCAATTGATGTTTGTCCGGCACCCAAGGCGGTTGAAGACTCAAGCTATCTTGGTTTAAGAGTTGTAAGCCCATTTGTTTCTTTTCGGTTAATCTTGGATTAAAAAGACTTCAGGTCCAAGTAGTTCATGTCATCATGAAATCGATGAGTTTGATGGTGCTTGGGAGACTCAATAGATGTATGTCAGGCAACCCAGGTGGTGGAAGACTCAAGCTATCTTGGTTTAAGAGTTGTAAGCCCATTTCTTCCTTTTCGGTTTATCTTCGATTAAAAGGACGTCAAGGCTAAGTAGTTCATGTCGTCATGAAATAGATTAGTTAGATGGTGCTTGGGAGAGCCAACAGATGTTTGTCCGGCAACCAAGGAGGTTGAAGACACAAGCTAAATTGGTTTAAGAGTTGTAGGCCCATTTGTTCCTTTTCGGTTTGTCTTGGATTAAAAGGACTATAGTGCCAAGTAGTTGATGTTTTAATGGAATAGATGTGTTGCATGGTGCTTGGGAGAGTCAATAGATGTTTGCAGGCACCTAAGGAGGTTGAAGACTAAAGCTATCTTGGTTTAGGAGTTGTAAGCCCATTTGTTCCTTTTCGGTTAATCTTCCTTTAAAAGGACTTTAGGGCCAAGTAGTTCATGTCGTCAGGAAATAGATGAGTTACATGGTGCTTGGGAGAGTCAATAGATGTATGTCAGGCACCCAAGACGCTTGAAGACTTGACAAGAGGTTGTCGAGACCTATCAAATAATAAAATAACCGGTTCACAAACTAATTTGTAGTATAGAGAATGAACCGAATCGTCTCTCAAGGATCCAAAAACAAAGATTTAATTAGATCAAGGCAATTAGAAAAGGGGGTTTGTTGTTGATTAACAAGATTAATAAAAGTATGAGACTTAAAGTTGTAAACAAATCTAAAGAAACAACCAATCCAAGGAAATTTACCGATCTTGAGTTTAACTCACCTTTGATCACAAGGAATTCACTTAATTGCTAATCATGTTCTTGGCCTTAGATCACATCAAGAAGCCTTAACATGATCCAAGAATTCTCTACTAGATAAACATCTAGGATTTGATTAACCAAGGTTAGATAAAGTAAGCACCATCCAACATAGATTAACTTAAGATCTAGAATTTAACCAAGCTAAACAATCTATCAAAAAGCTTTAATATATTGTTTAATCTTTGTGATCCTCTTTGAATACATGATAATTAAGCTATTATCACATCAACTTCTAAATCAAATTAAGCAATTTAATCTAGATAAAAATCAAAAGAGGAAGAAGAGAAACTTGAATAACAATTAAGCAATATGAACAAGCAAAACAAGATCTCCAAATTAAACACCAAGATGGCTAATCCCTTAGATTGATTATGAGAGCCTAGCCTTCCATGGATGGGAAGGAAGAACTCAGAAATAAAACAACAAAAATGAAATTGTAAAGAGAATGGAGAAGAAGAGAAAGAAAACTCTCACAAATACTTAAACTTCCTTGAAACTTACTTCAAAATTGAATTCCTCTAATACAAAGAGGTTGGGTCTATTTATACTAATCCTAGAAGCCAATTTGTACATGTACATAATCTGAATACAAGCTATAAAAATATGAAAATTGTCAAAAATGGAAGCTTGATGCATGGTTGGTGGGTTGGTGCATGGTAGGTGGGTTGGTGTATGGTTGATGGCTTTTAGTCAACAACTCTTATCCGACTTCTGGCTTCATTTTCATCACCTAGACGGTGCATTTTGGCTTGGATGTCTTCATGAAAGTTGTAGCCAGTTGTCTCCTTGAAAATCTCCAATTTTAATCATGCCATTTGGACTTTTAGAACTCCAGAAATGCCAAAAACATTGCACCTACCTCAAGTTAGGTTGGAAGAATGTGTTTCCAAATTCAGACCAACTTGTAGCTTTAGAAGCATGCCTAAAACGACATCTATTGACAAAATGGTCTTCAGTGAAGTTGGAGATATGGGTCTTATCTTTCAAATGACCATGTTTTAGCCCAATAGGAGGCCTATAACCCACTATATAGTCTAATATATGCATACTGCCCAGACGGTTCCGTGACAGCAAACTCACTCTATATTTCAAGGCTATTTTGGGCCCTTAGAAGTCCGATCCAGCTCTTGAGTTCTTCATGAAACTTGTAGATCCTTGTCTTAGCTTTCCAAAGACACCAAGATCACCTCAATTGGATCACCGAGTCCCAAGTTATGGCCTAACCAAGGAAGAAAGGTCAAAATGCATCAAAATCCGAAAATTATCCAATATTTACATTAAAACCCAATGAAGCCCAACAACATTAAACTCATCTAAAATACTAATATTGGGCACAATAAGCATCTAATAAAGCCTAATACAAAGCTAACATAAGTGTCTCAAATTGATTGATCAAGACTCAAGCTATCTTGGTTTAAGAATTGTAAGCCCATTTGTTCATATTGGGTTTATCTTGGATTAAAAGGACTTCAAGGCCAAGTAGTTCAGTTTGTCATGAAATAGATGAGTTAGATGGTGCTTGGGAGAGTCAATAGATGTTTGCAGGCACCTAAGGAGGTTGAAGACACAAGCTAACTTGGTTTAAGAGTGTTAGGCCCATTTGTTCCTTTTCGGTTTATCTTGTATTAAAAGGACTATAGCGCCAAGTAGTTGATGTTTTCATGGAATAGATGAGTTACATGGTACTTGGAAGAGTCAATAGATGTATGTAGGCACCCAAGGAGGTTGAAGGCTCAAGCTATCTTGGTTTAAGAGTTGTAAGCCCATTTGTTCCTTCTAAGTTTATCTTGGATTAAAAAGAATTCCGGGCCAAGTAGTTCGTGTCGTCATGAATTAGATGAGTTAGATGGTGCTTGGGAGAGTCATTAGATGTTTGTCGGCAACCAAGGAGGTGGAAGACTCAAGCTATCTTAGTTTAAGAGTTGTAAGCCCATTTGTTCCTTTTCGGTTTATCTTGGATTAAAAGGACTTGAGGCCAAGTAGTTCGTGTCGTCATGAAATAGATCAGTTAGAAGGTGCTTGGGAGAATCAATACATGCTTGTCCGGCAACCAAGGAGGTTGAAGACACAAGCTAACTTGGTTTAAGAGTTGTAGGCCCATTTCTTCCTTTTCGGTTTGTCTTGGATTAAAAGGACTATAGTGCCAAGTAGTTGATGTTTTAATGGAATAGATGAGTTGCATGGTGCTTGGTAGAGTCAATAGATGTTTGCAGGCACCTAAGGACGTTGAAGACTAAAGCTATCTTGGTTTAAGCGTTGTAAGCCCATTTGTTCCTTTTCGATTAATCTTCAATTAAAAGGACTTCATGGCGAAGTAATTCATGTCGTCATGAAATAGATGAGTTACATGGTGCTTGGGAGAGTCAATAGATGTATGTCAGGCACCCAAGACGCTTGAAGACTCAAGCTATCTTGGTTTAAGAGTTGTAAGCCCATTTGTTCATTTTGGGTTTATCTTGGATTAAAAGGACTTCAGGGCCAAGTAGTTCAGTTTGTCATGAAATAGATGAGTTAGATGTTGCTTGGGAGAGTCAATAGATGTTTGCAGGAACTTAAGGAGGTTGAAGACACAAGCTAACTTGGTTTAAGAGTGTTAGGCCCATTTGTTCCTTTTCGGTTTATCTTGTATTAAAAGGACTATAGCGCCAAGTAGTTGATGTTTTCATGGTATAGATGAGTTACATGGTTCTTGGAAGAGTCAATAGATGTATGCAGGCACCCAAGGAGGTTGAAGGCTTAAGCTATCTTGGTTTAAGAGTTGTAAGCCCATTTGTTCCTTCTCAGTTTATCTTGGATTAAAAAGACTTCCGGGCCAAGTAGTTTGTAACATCCCTAAATTTCATATGTTATGATTTAGCTAAATTCTTTGAATGGATTATATGTTCTGTTACAGAAATAGTAATAGATTGAGTTAGAATGATTGATTTGAGATTACGGCTATCTTAGGTGAACTCGGTAGAACCTAAGGAAGAAATAGGTGAAATCTAAACTCTTAGATTTACTCTGGCTAAGTTAGGACCTACTGGTAAATTTAGTTTTCTTCAGGACCTATTGGGAATTCTTAGAAATCACGAGGGTATTTTAGTCTTTTCACACCCTCAGTGGCAATTTGGTATTTTATCATTTGAGTGAGGGGCAAAATGGACAATTCACACCCCCTCCCTCTTGCTTAAGTGAACCGGCCCTAGGGGGGGAGAGACCATTTGGTCATCTTCTCCAAATTGCTAAGTTCTCCATAGCCAAAGCTTGCTCCAAGTTCAAGGATCCAAAGTAAGTGTTTTTATGCATCTTTTGGCTTAAGTTCTTTGATAGTTATTGATCACTATGATCTCTTCTTCAACCCTATGGTATTAGTTTCTTTAGAAACTCATTTTCATCCCTAAGAATCAAGAACACCCATGTCTAAAAGTTGGTTGTTTTGCTTGAGTGTTTTGAAGGAAGTTGAAGGGAAGGTTGCCTTGACTACCAATACCATCTTGGAATCAAGTTAGGAGCACTTCAAGGTGAGTGTGGATTTACTTGTGCTATTGTATGATGTTCTTAGAGTGAAAGTGTATGATGTAGGATTAAGCTTGAATCTAGGGTTTTCACCTATGCTTAAGGTTGATGTGTTTTGTTATATGTTTTTAAGGATTTAGGTATAAGAAAGTGAATGATAAGGTTATTATATTTTGATGGATTTAAGGACATGATCCCATAGAGAGATTAGGGTTTTGATTTGAAGTTGGGCGTGGCACTATTCCTGCCCAGAAGGCCAACCACGGGCGTGGTCTCCACCACGGCCTGGCCGTGGTTCTCTCTGGAAAGGAAATTTTGGTGTCTCGTGGCCAACCACGGCCGTGGCCTCCACCACGGTCTGGCCGTGGTTGTCTCTGGAAGTTTGGTTTCATGTTTAAATTCCACACCACGGCCGTGGCCTCCACCACGGGCTGGCCGTGGTTGGCTCTGGAAATACCACCACGGGCGTGGTCTGTACCACACCCTGGCCGTGGTTGTCTCTGTTTATAAAATGTTGAACTTCTGTTTTCTGAACCATGGCCGTGGTTACCACCACCCCCTGGCCGTGGTTGACTCTGTTTGTGTTATTGTGGTGCTTATGCCTAGGGTCTTGATACCATATGCTAGGTTTAGGATTAAGGATGACTTAGCATTATAATGTGATGTGTAGTTAAGCAAGGATGCTTGATAGAAGTGGTTTAGCACTATAATAAGATGTGTAGCTAAGTAAGGATGCTTGATAGAGTTGAGCATGATGGTTATGTGTTGTATATGTTTAAATTGATTACATGTAATGTTATTATGATGATATTATGAATGAGCATGATATGAGTATGAGAATATTGCATTGCATTGCGAGATGGCCTAAGCTTAGGAAGGGGTTAGTGTACAAAAGCAGAGGGTGCCTAGCTGATGAGCTAGATGGAAATGAAATAGCATACCTAATTGCATTGCATTGCGAGGTGGCCTAACCGGAAAGGGTTAGTGTACAAGAATGAGGGGTGCCTAGCTTATTAGCTAGAAGGAAACGGAATTGGCATAACACATTCATATGCATATTGCGAGGGCCTAACCGAAAGGGGTTAGTGCACAACAAGAGGAGTGGAGAAAGAAAAAGTGTGAATAAAAGGTGTGAACATCATGTGCATTCATTCATTGCATTGGTTGGTAGGTGTTACTTGACATATTGTGAATTGTGTTATACTTGCTCTTTACTTACATTTATACTTTATCTACAAGTTATTCATATTCAGGAAGTTGTTCTCACCACCTCTCTCTCAGGTCGCGAGAACACCGGACCCTCTACGGGTTAAGTACAGAGGATTACATTGGTTATTTTGGGATTTATATTTTTGGTGGAGTTAAGCTCAGTGATGTAACTATAATAGGAAGTGTATCACATTCTTTTGATGTAAATATGACAGAGGCTGAATACTACATGATGTACTCGGTTCGTATATGTTTAGTGTGCTCGGTCGAGGATAGTGTTTAGATTACACTTGTATAACGTTGCATACTACGATAATAGTTTGGTTGAGATACGAGATCTCTTGCGATATACGTGTATGTGTATATATATATATAATATATGTACTCTGGTTGGTTTGAAATGGTTGTTGGAAATCCATTGCTTATGTTATAGTTTGTGGTAATGTTTGAGAAATAAATGAAAGCATTATAGAATTTTCTATATTTATATATTCCACGTAAGGCTTATGGTTGGTAAATAACATAGTAATTAATAGGTCTTACATAGTTCATGTCGTCATGAATTAGATGAGTTAGATGGTGCTTGGGAGAGTCAATAGATGTTTGTCCGGCACCCAAGGAGGTTGAAGACACAAGCTAACTTGGTTTAAGAGTTGTAGGCCCAATTGTTCCTTTTCGGTTTATCTTGGATTAAAAGGACTTCAGGTCCAACTAGTTTATGTCATCATGAAATATATGAGTTAGATGGTGCTTGGAAGAGTCAATAGATGTTTGCAGGCCACTAAGGAGGTTGAAGACTCAAGCTATCCTGGTTAAAGAGTTGTAAGCCCATTTGTTCCTTCTCAGTTTATCTTAGATTAAAAGGACTTCCGGGCCAAGTAGTTCATGTCGTCATGAATTTGATGACTTAGATGGTGCTTGGGAGATTCAATAGATGTCCTCCGGCACCCAAGGAGGTTGAAGACACAAGCTAACTTGGTTTAATAGTTGGAGGCCCATTTGTTCCTTTTCGGTTTATTTTGGATTAAAAGGACTTCTGGTCCAAGTTGTTTATGTCATCATGAAATAGATGAGTTAGATGGTGCTTGGGAGAGTCAATAGATGTTTGCAGGCCACTAAGCTGGTTGAAGACTCAAGCTATCTTGGTTTAAGAGTTATAAGGCCATTTGTTCCTTTTCGGTTAATCTTCGATTAAAATGACTTCAGGACCAAGTAGTTCATGTCGTCATGATATAGATGAGTTAGATGGTGCTTGGGAGAGTCAATAGATGTTTGTCCGGCACCCAAGGAAGTTGAAGACTCAAGCTATCTTGGTTTAAGAGTTGAAAGCCCATTTTTTCCTTTTTGGTTAATCTTCGATTAAAAGGACTTCAGCGCCAAGTAGTTCAGATCGTCATGAAATAGATGAGTTACATGGTGCTTGGGAGAGTCAATAGATGTATGTCAGGCACCCAAGGCGGTTGAAGACACAAGCTAACTTGGTTTAAGAGTTGTAGGCCCAGTTGTTCCTTTTCGGTTTATCTTGTATTGAAAGGACTATAGCGCCAAGTAGTTGATGTTTTCATGGAATAGATGAGTTACATGGTGCATGGGAGACTCAATAGATGTATGTCCAGCACCCGAGGAGGTTGAAGACTCAAGTTACCTTGGTTTAAGAGTTGTAAGCCCATTTGTTCCTTTTCGGTTTATCCTGGATTAAAAGGACTTCAGGTCCCAGTAGTTCATGTCATCATGAAAAAGATAAGTTAGATGATGCTTGGCAGAGTCAATAGATGTTTGCAGGCACCTAAGGAGGTTGAAGACTCAAGCTATCTTGGTCTAAGAGTTATAAGCCCATTTGTTCCTTTCTGATTAATCGTCGATTAAAAGGACTTCAAGTCCAAATACTTCATGTCATCATGAAATTGATGAGTTAGATGGGACTTGGGAGAGTCAATAGATGGATTCCAGGCTACCAAGGTGGTTAAAGACACAAGCTAACTTGGTTTAAGAGTTGTAGGCTCATTTGTTCCTTTTCGTTTAATCTTCGATTAAAAGGACTTCAGGGCCAAGTAGTTCATGTTGTCATGCTTTAGATGAGTTACGTGGTGCTTGGGAGAGACAATAGATGTTTGTCTGGCTCCCAAGGAGGTTCAAGACTCAAGCCACATTGGTTTAAGAGTTGTAAGTCCATTTGTTTCTTTTTTGTTAATCTTGGATTAAAAGGACTACAGGGCCAAGTAGTTCATGTCGTCATGAAATAAATGAGTTACATGGTGCTTGGTAGAGTCATTAGATGTATGTCAAGCACCCAAGGTGGTTGAAGACTCAAGCTATCTTGGTTTAAGAGTTGTAAGCCCATTTGATCATTTTCGGTTTATCTTGGATTAAAAGGACTTCAGGGCCACGTAGTTCATTTCGTCATGAAATAGATGAGTTAGATGGTGCTTGGGAGAGTCGATAGATGTTTGTCCGGCACCCAAGGCGGTTGAAGACACAACCTAACTTGGTTTAAGAGTTGTAGGCCCATTTGTTCCTTTTCGGTTTATCTTGGTTTAAAAGTACTATAGCGCCATGTAGTTGATGTTTTCATGGAATAGATGAGTTAGATGGTGCTTGGGAGAGTTAGTAGATGTGTGTCAGGCACTCAAGGCGGTTGAAGACACAAGCTAACTTGGTTTAAGAGTTGTAGGCCTATTTGTTCCTTTTTGGTTTATCTTGTATTAAAAGGAATATAGCCCCAAGTAGTTGATGTTTTCATGGAATAGATGAGTTACATGGTGCTTGGGAGAGTCAATAGATGTTTGTCAGGCACCCAAGGAGGTTGAAGACTCAAGCTATCTTGCTTTAAGAGTTGTAAGCCCATTTGTTCCTTCTCAGTTTATCTTCGAGTAAAAGGACTTTAGGGCCAAGTAGTTCATGTCGTCATGAATTATATGCCCATTTGTTTCTTTTCTGTTAATCTTGGATTAAAAAGACTTCTGGTCCAAGTAGTTCATGTCATCATGAAATAGATGAGTTAGATGGTGCTTGGGAGAGTCAATAGATGTTTGTCCCGCACCCAAGGAAGTTGAAGACTCAAGTTACCTTGGTTTAAGAGTTGTATGCCCATTTGTTTCTTTTATGTTAATCATGGATTAAAAGGACTTCTGGTCCAAATAGTTCATGTCATCGCGAAATAGATGAGTTAGATGGTGCTTGGGAGAGTCAATAGATATATGACAGGCACCTAAGGAGGTTGAAGACACAAGCTAACTTGGTTTAAGAGTTATAGGCCCATTTGTTCCTTTTCGGTTTATCTTGGATTAAAAGGACTTCAGGTCCCAATAGTACATGTCATCATGAAAAAGATGAGTTAGATGGTACTTGGGAGAGTCAATAGATGTTTGCAGGCACCTAAGGAGGTTGAAGACTCAAGCTATCTTGGTCTAAGAGTTATAAGCCCATTTGTTCCTTTCCGGTTAATCGTCGATTAAAAGGACTTCAGGTCCAAGTACTTCATGTCATCATGAAATTGATGATTTATATGGGGCTTGGGAGAGTCAATAGATGGATTCCAGGCACCCAAGGCAGTTGAAGACACAAGCTAACTTGGTTTAAGAGTTGTAGGCTGATCAATCAATTTGAGACACTTATGTTAGCTTTGTATTCGGCATTATTAGATGTTTATTGTGCCCAATATTAGTACTTTAGATGTGTTTAATGTTGTTGGGCTTCATTAGGCTTTAATGCAAATATTGAATAATTTTCGGATTTTGATGCATTTTGACCTTTCTTACTTGGTTAGGCCATAACTTGGGACTCGGTGATCCATTTGAGGTGATCTTGGTGTCTTTGGAAAGCGAAGACAATGATCTACAAGTTTCATGAAGAACTCAAGAGCTAGATCGGACTTCTAAGGGTCCAAAATATCCCTGCAATACAGAGTGGGTTTGCTGTCAGAAAAATCTGGGCAGTGTGCACATATTGGACTACATAGTGAGTTATAGGCCTCCTCTTGGGCTGAAACTTAGCCATTGGAAAGATAAGACCTATATCTCCAACTTCACTGAAGAACATTTAGTCAATTGATGTCGTTTTAGGCATGATAATGAAGCTACAAGTTGGTTTGAATTTGGAAACACGTTCTGCCAACCTAACATGAGGTAGGTTCAGTGTTTTTGGCATATCTGGAGTTTTAAAAGTCCAAATGGCATGATTCCAATTGCAAAATTTCATGGAGACAACTGGCTACAACTTTCATGAAGACCTCAAAGCCAAAATGCACCGTCTAGGTGATGAAAATGAAGCCAGAAGTCGGATAAGAGTTGTTGACTAAAAGCCACCAACCATACACCAACCCACCTACCATGCACCAACCCACCAACCATGCATCAAGCTTCCATATTTGACAATTTCCATATTTTTATAGGTTGTATTCAGATTATGTACATGTACAAATTGGCTTCTAGGATTAGTATAAATAGAGCCAATCTCTTTGTATTATGAAGAATTCAATTTTAAGTAAGTTTAAAGAAAGTTTGAGTATTTGTGAGAGTTTTCTTTCTCTTCTTCTTCTTTCTCTTTAGAATTTCGTTTTTGTTCTTTATTTTATGAGTTCTTCCTTCCCATCCATGGAAGGTTAGGCTCTCATAATCAATCCAAGGGATTAGCCATCTTGATGTTTAATTTGGAGATCTTGTTTCGCTTGTTCACATTGCTTAATTGTTATTTAAGTTTCTCTTCTTCCTCTTTTGATTTTTATCTAGATTAAATTGCTTAATTTGATTTAGATGATGATGTGATAATAGCTTTATTATCATGTATTCAAAGAGGATCACAAAGACTAAACAATATATCAAAGCTTTTTGATGGATTGTTTAGCTTGGTTAAATCCCTGATCTTAAGTTAATCTATGTTTGGATGGTGCTTACTTTATCTAACCTTGGTTAATTAAATCCTAGATGCTTATCTAGTAGAGGATTCTTGGATCATGTTGAGGCGTCTTGATGTGATCTAAGGCCAAGAACACAGTTAGCAATTAAGTGAATTCCTTGTGATCAATGATGAGTTAAACTCAAGATCGGTAAATTTCCTTGGATTGGTTGCTTCTTTATATTTGTTTACAACTTTAAGTTTTGAACTTTTTTTTTTCAATCTTATTAATCAACAACAAAACCCCCTTTTAATTATCTTGATCTGATTAAATCTTTGTTCTTTTGGATCCTTGAGAGACGATTCGGTTCATGCTCTATACTACAAATTAGTTTGCGAACCGGTAAATTATTATTATTTGACGGGGTCTTGACAACCTCATGTCATAGGCCCATTTGTTCCTTTTCGGTTTATCTAGGATTAAAAGGACTTCATGGCCAAGTAGTTCACGTCGTCATGAAATAGTTGAGTTAGATAGTGCTTGGGAGACTCAATGGATGTTTGCAGGCACCTAAGGAGGTTGAAGACTCAAGCTATCTTGGTTTAAGAGTTATAAGCCCATTTGTTCCTTTTCGTTTAATCTTCGATTAAAAGGACTTCAGGGCCAAGTAGTTCATATTGTCATGATTTAGATGAGTTACGTGGTGCTTGGGAGAGATAATAGATGTTTGTCTCGCACCCAAGGAGGTTCAAGACTCAAGCCACATTGGTTTAAGAGTTGTAAGCCCATTTTTTTCTTTTCTGTTAATCTTGGATTAAAAGGACTTCATGGCCAAGTAGTTCATGTCGTCATGAAATAGATGAGTTACATGGTGCATGGTAGAGTCAATAGATGTATGTCAAGCACCCAAGGCGGTTGAAGACTCAAGCTATCTTGGTTTAAGAGTTGTAAGCCCATTTGATCATTTTCGGTTTATCTTGGATTAAAAGGACTTCAGGGCCACGTAGTACATTTGGTCATGAAATAGATGAGTTAGATGGTGCTTGGGAGAGTCGATAGATGTTTGTCAGGCACCCAAGGCGGTTGAAGACACAAGCTAACTTGGTTTAAGATTTGTAGGCCCATTTGTTCCTTTTCGGTTTATCTTGGTTTAAAAGGACTATAGCGCCAAGTAGTTGATGTTTTCATGGAATAGATGAGTTACATGGTGCCTGGGAGAGTCAATAGATGTTTGTCAGGCACCCAAGGAGGTTGAAGACTCAAGCTATCTTGGTATAAGAGTTGTAAGCCCATTTGTTCCTTCTTAGTTTATCTTGGACTAAAAGAACTTCAGGGCCAAGTAGTTCATGTCATCATGAATTATATGCCCATTTATTGCTTTTCTGTTAATCTTGGATTAAAAGGACTTCAGGTCCATGTAGTTCATGTCATCATGAAATAGATGAGTTAGATGGTGCTTGGGAGAGTCAATAGATGTTTGTCCGGCACCCAGGGAGGTTGAAGAATCAAGTTACCTTGGTTTAAGAGTTGTATGCCCATTTGTTTCTTTTATGTTAATCATGGATTAAAAGGACTTCTGGCCCAAATAGTTCATGTCATCGCGAAATAGATGAGTTAGATGGTGCTTGGGAGAGTCAATAGATGTATGACAGGCACCCAAGGAGGTTGAAGACACAAGCTAACTTGGTTTAAGAGTTATAGGCCCATTTGTTCCTATTCGGTTTAACTTGGATTAAAAGGACTTCAGGTCCCAGTAGTTCATGTCATCATGAAAAATATGAGTTAGATGGTGCTTGGGAGAGTCAATAGATGTTTGCAGGGACCTAAGGAGGTTGAAGACTCAAGCTATCTTGGTCTAAGAGTTATAAGCCCATTTGTTCCTTTCCGGTTAATCTTCGATTAAAAGGACTTCAAGTCCAAGTACTTCATGTCGTCATGAAATTGATGAGTTAGATGGGGCTTGGGAGAGTCAATAGATGGATTCCAGGCACCTATGGCGGTTGAAGACACAAGCTAACTTGGTTTAAGAGTTGTATGCCCATTTGTTCCTTTTCGGTTTATCTGGGATTAAAAGGACTTCATGGCCAAGTAGTTCATGTCGTCATGAAATAGTTGAGTTAGATAGTGCTTGGGAGAGTCAATGGATGTTTGCAGGCACCTAAGGTGGTTGAAGACTCAAGCTATCTTGGTTTAAGAGTTATAAGCCCATTTGTTCCTTTTCGTTTAATCTTCGATTAAAAGGACTTCATGGCCAAGTAGTTCATGTTGTCATGATTTAGATGAGTTAGGTGGTACTTGGGAGAGACAATAGATGTTTGTCTGGCATCCAAGGAGGTTCAAGACTCAAGCCACATTGGTTTAAGAGTTATAAGCCTATTTGTTTCTTTTCTGTTAATCTTGGATTAAAAGGACTTCAGGGCCAAGTAGTTCATGTCGTCATGAAATAGATGAGTTACATGGTACTTGGTAGAGTCAATAGATGTATGTCAAGCACTCAAGGCGGTTGAAGACTCAAGCTATCTTGGTTTAAGAGTTGTAAGCCCATTTGATCCTTCTCAGTTTATCTTGGAGTAAAAGAACTTCAGGGCCAAGTAGTTCATGTCGTCAGGAATTATATGCCCATTTGTTGCTTTTCTGTTAATCTTGGATTAAAAGGACTTCAGGTCCATGTAGTTCATGTCATCATGAAATAGATGAGTTAGATGGTGCTTGGGAGAGTCAATAGATGTTTGTCCGGCACCCAAGGAGGTTGAAGACTCAAGTTACCTTGGTTTAAGAGTTGTATGCCCATTTGTTTCTTTTATGTTAATCATGGATTAAAAGGACTTCTGGCCCAAATAGTTCATGTCATCGCGAAATAGATGAGTTAGATGGTGCTTGGGAGAGTCAATAGATGTATGACAGGCACCCAAGGAGGTTGAAGACACAAGCTAACTTGGTTTAAGAGTTATAGGCCCATTTGTTCCTATTCGGTTTATCTTGGATTAAAAGGACTTCAGGTCCCAGTAGTTCATGTCATCATGAAAAATATGAGTTAGATGGTGCTTGGGAGAGTCAATAGATGTTTGCAGGGACCTAAGGAGGTTGAAGACTCAAGCTATCTTGGTCTAAGAGTTATAAGCCCATTTGTTCCTTTCCGGTTAATCGTCGATTAAAAGGACTTCAAGTCCAAGTACTTCATGTCGTCATGAAATTGATGAGTTAGATGGGGCTTGGGAGAGTCAATAGATGGATTCCAGGCACCTATGGTGGTTGAAGACACAAGCTAACTTGGTTTAAGAGTTGTATGCCCATTTGTTCCTTTTCGGTTTATCTGGGATTAAAAGGACTTCATGGCCAAGTAGTTCATGTCGTCATGAAATAGTTGAGTTAGATAGTGCTTGGGAGAGTCAATGGATGTTTGCAGGCACCTAAGGTGGTTGAAGACTCAAGCTATCTTTGTTCAAGAGTTATAAGCCCATTTGTTCCTTTTCGTTTAATCTTCGATTAAAAGGACTTCAGGGCCAAGTAGTTCATGTTGTCATGATTTAGATGAGTTAGGTGGTACTTGGGAGAGACAATAGATGTTTGTCTGGCATCCAAGGAGGTTCAAGACTCAAGCCACATTGGTTTAAGAGTTATAAGCCTATTTGTTTCTTTTCTGTTAATCTTGGATTAAAAGGACTTCAGGGCCAAGTAGTTCATGTCGTCATGAAATAGATGAGTTACATGGTACTTGGTAGAGTCAATAGATGTATGTCAAGCACCCAAGGCGGTTGAAGACTCAAGCGATCTTGGTTTAAGAGTTGTAAGCTCATTTGATCCTTCTCAGTTTATCTTGGAGTAAAAGAACTTCAGGGCCAAGTAGTTCATGTCGTCAGGAATTATATGCCCATTTGTTGCTTTTCTGTTAATCTTGGATTAAAAGGACTTCAGGTCCAAGTAGTTCATGTCATCATGAAATAGATGAGTTAGATGGTGCTTGGGAGAGTCAATAGATGTTTGTCCGGCACCCAAGGAGGTTGAAGACTCAAGTTACCTTGGTTTAAGAGTTGTATGCCCATTTGTTTCTTTTATGTTAATCATGGATTAAAAGGACTTACACTCCAAATAGTTCATGTCATCGCGAAATAGATGAGTTAGATGGTGCTTGGGAGAGTCAATAGATGTATGACAGGCACCCGAGGAGGTTGAAGACACAAGCTAACTTGGTTTAAGAGTTGTAAGCCCATTTGATCATTTTCGGTTTATCTTGGATGAAAAGGACTTCAGGGCCACGTAGTTCATTTGGTCATGAAATAAATGAGTTAGATGGTGCTTGGGAGAGTTGATAGATGTTTGTCTGGCACCCAAGGCGGTTTAAGACACAAGCTAACTTGGTTTAAGAGTTGTAGGCCCATTTGTTCCTCTTCGGTTTATCTTGGTTTAGAAGGACTATAGCGCCAAGTAGTTGATGTTTTCATGGAATAGATGAGTTACATGGTGCTTGGGAGAGTCAATAGATGTTTGTCAGGCGCCCAAGGAGGTTGAAGACTCAAGCTATCTTGGTTTAAGAGTTGTAAGCCCATTTGTTCCTTCTTAGTTTATCTTGGAGTAAAAGAACTTCAGGGCTAAGTAGTTCATGTCGTCATGAATTATATGCCCATTTGTTGCTTTTCTGTTAATCTTGGATTAAAAGGACTTCAGGTCCAAGTAGTTCATGTCATCATGAAATAGATGAGTTAGATGGTGCTTGGGAGAGTCAATAGATGTTTGTCCGGCACCCAAGGAGGTTGAAGACTCAAGTTACCTTGGTTTAAGAGTTGTATGCCCATTTGTTTCTTTTATGTTAATCATGGATTAAAAGGACTTCTGCTCCAAATAGTTCATGTCATCGCGAAATAGATGAGTTAGATGGTGCTTGGGAGAGTCAATAGATGTATGACAGGCACCCAATGAGGTTGAAGACACAAGCTAACTTGGTTTAAGAGTTATAGGCCCATTTGTTCCTATTCGGTTTATCTTGGTTTAAAAGGACTTCAGGTCCCAGTATTTCATGTCATCATGAAAAAGATGAGTTAGATGGTGCTTGGGAGAGTCAATAAATGTTTGCAGGCACCTAAGGAGGTTGAAGACTCAAGCTATCTTGGTCTAAGAGTTATAAGCCCATTTGTTCCTTTGCGGTTAATCGTCGATTAAAAGGACTTCAGGTCAGTACTTCATGTCATCATGAAATTGAAGAGTTAGATGGGGCTTGGGAGAGTCAATAGATGGATTCCAGGCACCTAAGGCGGTTGAAGACACAAGCTAACTTGGTTTAAGAGTTGTAGGCCCATTTGTTCCTTTTCGGTTTATCTAGGATTAAAAGGGCTTCATGGCCAAGTAGTTCATGTCGTTATGAAATAGTTGAGTTAGATAGTGCTTGGGAGAGTCAATGGATGTTTGTAGGCACCTAAGGAGGTTGAAGGCTCAAGCTATCTTGGTTTAAGAGTTATAAGCCCATTTGTTCCTTTTCGTTTAATCTTCGATTAAAAGGACTTCATGGCCAAGTAGTTAATGTTTTCATGATTTAGATGAGTTACGTGGTGCTTGGTAGAGTCAATAGATGTATGTCAAGCACCCAAGGCGGTTGAAGACTCAAGCTATCTTGGTTTAAGAGTTGTAAGTCCATTTGATCATTTTCGGTTTATCTTGGATTAAAAGGACTTCAGGGCCACGTAGTTCATTTCGTCATGAAATAGATGAGTTAGATGGTGTTTTGGAGAGTCGATAGATGTTTGTCAGGCACCCAAGGAGGTTGAAGACTCAAGCCACATTGGTTTAAGAGTTGTAAGCCCATTTGTTTTTTTACGTTAATCTTGGATTAAAAGGACTTCAGGGCCAAGTAGTTCATGTCGTCATGAAATAGATGAGTTACATGGTGCTTGGTAGAGTCAATAGATGTATGTCAAGCACCCAAGGCGGTTGAAGACTCAAGCTATCTTGGTTTAAGAGTTGTAAGCCCATTTGATCATTTTCGGTTTATCTTGGATTAAAAGGACTTCAGGGCCACGTAGTTCATTTCGTCATAAAATAGATGAGTTAGATGGTGTTTTGGAGAGTCGATAGATGTTTGTCCGGCACCCACGGCGTTTGAAGACACAAGCTAACTTGGTTTAAGAGTTGTAGGCCCATTTGTTCCTTTTCAGTTTATCTTGGTTTAAAAGGACTATAGCGCCAAGTAGTTGATGTTTTCATGGAATAGATGAGTTAGATGGTGCTTGGGAGAGTTAGTAGATGTGTGTCAGGCACCCAAGACGGTTGAAGACACAAGCTAACTTGGTGTAAGAGTTGTAGGCCCATTTGTTCCTTTTCGGTTTATCTTGTATTAAAAGGACTATAGGGCCAAGTAGTTGATGTTTTCATGGTATAGATGAGTTACATGGTGCTTGGGAGAGTCAATAGATGTTTGTCAGGCACCCAAGGAGGTTGAAGACTCAAGCTATCTTGTTTTAAGAGTTGTATGTTCATTTGTTCCTTCTCAATTTATCTTGGAGTAAAAGGACTTTAGGGTCAAGTAGTTCATGGCGTCATGAATTAGATGAGTTAGATGGTGCTTGGGAGAGTCAATAGATGTTTCTTCGAGAGTTTCTATGGCTAGGAATCAGCTGGTTAGCTCTCAAACCCTCTTGAGTTGTGATAATGATAATAAAGTCTTCCAGCTTGTTGAACGTAATAGATATGCCCACTTTATGCGGTGAGATTCTGAGGAAGAAGCGGTTTTTCGTCAAAGATCCCTTATGAATTGGGTTAAACATGGTGACCAGAATACTAGTTTTTTCTTTAGGATGATGAAAAGAAACCATGCTCGTTCTAATATCCATTCTCTCATTAATGACCAGCATGAGGTGGTTACCAATCCGGATCATATCCAGAATCTTTTCTTGGACCATTTCCAGAAGTTATTGGGGAGTTCTACGCCTACTGAGATTGATGTTAATTCCTTTGTGTCTCGCCTCATTTGAATCGTATCAATCGAGTCTCAAAGTGATCTATTGGGTAAAGAGGTTAGTGTGGAGGAGATTATTAAGGTTATGTTTTCCCTTAAGAATGGTAAGGCCCCGGTCTGATGGTTTCTCCGCGGGTTTCTTTAAGAAAGCCTGGGGAATTGTTGGTGATGATGTTGTCAAAGCTATTTCTTTGTTCTTTAGGGATTCTCGCATTTTGAAGCAGCTTAATAATACTTCTATTGCACTTATCCCCAAAGTGCTAAATCCTTCCCATGTGTCTGAATTTCGGCCTATCTCCTGCTTTGTAACACGATCTATAAGTGTATCTCGAGAATTCTTGCGGATAGGCTTAAGGGTGTTTTATGCAGGCTCATTAGTAAGTCTCAAAGCTTGCTTTTGTTCTGGTAGGCGTATTGCTGATAATATCTTTCTATCTCAAGAGCTGTTGCGTGGTTACCATCTTCAGAGTGGTACTCCTAGATGTGCTATCAAGGTTGACCTTATGAAGGCTTACGATAATGTGCGGTGGGATTGTGTTATTGCTATCCTTCGAAGTATGGGTTTCCCTGATATATTTGTACGTTGGGATCTTGAGTGCATTTCTACCCCTTCTTATTCCATTAACATAAATGGCGAGTTGGTTGGGTTTTTCTAAGGAGGCGAAAAGGTCTACGGCCGGGCGATCCTATCTTTCCATACCTTTTTGTCCTTGTCATGGAGCTCTTTTACGCTATCCTCCCGGACTAGATGCGCATAGAGTGATTTCCATTACCATTGGAGATGCAAAGAAATTTGGGTATTTCGCACCTTTGTTTTGAGGATGATATTCTCTTGTTTGCTAAGGCTAATAAGTCTTACGTGAGTTTTTGATGGATTCTTTGGAGGCTTTCCATAGTCTATGCAGTTTGAAGCCTAGCCCTAGCAAGAGTAGTATCTTTTTTGGTGGTAGTGTGCCCCGATTATATTGTTGACTCAATTCTTCATTTGACGGGTTTCCAAAGAGGGGAACTTCTGTCAGATTATCGGGGTGTGCCTTTGTTGAGCACTAAGTTGTCGCACCATGATTGTAGGCCTTTGATTGAGAAAATAAGCTAGTGCGTGTACAATCTTGGGCTGCTAAGTTCTCTCTCCTATCTTTGGTAGGCCTACGATTAATCTAATTTGTCCTCTATGCGATTCAGAATTTCTGGGCGGGTCTGTTTATCCTTCCAAAAAAGGTTACTAGGGAAGTGAGCCGTATTCTTAGCAAGTTCCTTTGGCATGGGGGGTTGATTCAGGTCATCATGCTAAGGTGTCTTGGATTTCTGTTTGCCTTCCTAAAAATGAAGGGAGCCTTGGTCTTAAGGAGTTGAATGCCATGAACATTGCGGTTGTTGCTAAGCATATATGGGTCATTCTTCACCATAAAGAGGACTCCCTTTGGGTTGATTGGGTTTTCAAACACCTGATTCGGGATGCTTCCTTTTGGTAGATCCGTACCCCTGCTAATGCCTCTTGGGTTTGGCGTAAAATTATTATGGTTCGTAATATTATTCTGCCTTTTTACAGGTATGCGATTGGGAATGGTCGGGACGCTTCTCTCTGGTTTGATCCTTGGTTAGAGATTGGCCCGATTGCTCGTAGATTTGGTGAGAGAATTATCTACGATTCTGGCCTTCATAGAGAGGCTAGGGTTGCAGATATTATTTTGGAGGATTGTTGGAGCCTTCCTCCTTCTATTTTTGTGGAGCTTATGGAGCTGAGGGAAACTATCTCTAGATCTGACCCTCCTCGGGTGCTTCGTGATGATCAGTGGATTTGGACGTCGACCACCTCTGGTTCTTTTAGTGTTTCTGCTGTGTATCATGCTTTGCGTTTTGTTGCACCTACTATGCAGTGGTCTCATTTGGTCTGGTTTCCCCAGGCAATTCATAGACACGCCTTCATCCTTTGGCTTGCGGTGCGTAATCGCTTGTCCACTAGGGTTAGGAACTTGTGCGGTGGGAGTTCCATTTCTGCAAGGGACTCGTGCATTCTTTGCGGTGACTATCAGGAAGATATTTCACACTTGTTCTTTCAATGCTCATATGCTCTTGTTGTTTGGTCCTTTATTCGCAGGAAGTGTTGCCTGGATTCTAGCTACGAGTTGGAGTGTTATTATTCGAGGAGCTTTCTATGATATGCGGAGTCGTGCCACTCCACTTACGTGATTACTAGGATTGCACTTGCCTCCATGGTGTATTTCATTTGGAAAAGAGCGTAATGCTCGGGATTTTCTACGATGTCTCAAGCCCTCATTCTACTATTTGTTCTCTCATTACTCGAACTGTCCAAGATCGGCTCTTTGATACCCATAGAATTTCCCCTTTCTATTTGTAACAGATTGGTGGCAAGCAGTGGGAGTTACATGTCTCATCGTTTCGACCTTAGTTTTGGATTAGGGGTTTCCTTGCTTTTTGGTTGTATGGCACAGTGTGCCGGTTGTTCTTCTAATGTAGTTTTGTTTTTTGTAGTTTGGGGCTTGCGTGCCCTTGTTTTAGTTGGCCGCGTCTTTGCTTTTCTGAGGAATGCCTCTTGTAATCTTGTAGTTCTTTTTAAATACTATTCTTTGCTTATAAAAAAAAGTTACCTTAGTTTAAGAGTTGTATGCCCATTTGTTTACGATTACCATTAATCTTAGATTAAAAAACGACTTGAGTCCAAGTAGTTCATGTCATTATGAAATAGATGAGTTAGATGGTGCTTGGGAGAGTCAAATAGATGTATGTCAGGCACCCAAGGAGGTGGAAGAATCAAGCTATCTTGGTTTAGAGTTGTAAGCCCATTTGTTCCTTTTTGGATTATCTTGGATTAAAAGGACTTCAGGACCAAGTAGTTCAGTTGTCATGAAATATATGAGTTAGATGGAGCATGGGAGAGTTAATAGATCTTTGTCCGGCACCCAAGGAGGTTGAAGACTCGAGCTACCATGGTTTAAGAGTTGTATGCCCATTTGTTTCTTTTCTGTTAATCTTGGATTAAAAGGACTTCTGGTCAAAGTACTTCATGTCATCATGAAATAGATGAGTTAGATGGTGCTTGGGAGAGTTAATAGATGTTTGTCCGGCACCCAAGGAGGTTGAAGACTCAAGTTACCTTGGTTTAAGAGTTGTATGCCCATTTGTTTCTTTTATGTTAATCATGGATTAAAAGGACTTCAGGTCCAAATAGTTCATTTCATCGCAAAATAGATGAGTTAGATGGTGCTTGGGAGAGTCAATAGATGTATGACGAGGCACCCAGAGGAGGTTGAAGACTCAAGCTACCTTGGTTTTGAGTTGTAATCCCATTTGTTAGTTTGTTTATCTTGGATTAAAAGCGACTTCAGGTCTATGTAGTTTATGTCATCAAGAAATAGATGAGTTAGATGGTGCTTGGGAGAGTCAATAGATGTTTGTCTGGCACCCAAGGAGGTTGAAGACTCAAGCTACCTTGGTTTAAGAGTTGGAAGCCCATCTGTTCATTTTTGGTTTATCTTGGATTAAAAGGAATTCAGGTCCAAGTAGTTCATATCATCATGAAATAGATGAGTTAGATGATGCTTGGGAGAGTCAATAGATGTTTGTCCGCACCCAAGGAAGTTGAAGACTCAATTAACCTTGGTTTTAAGAGTTGTATGCCCATTTGTTTCTTTTACATTAATCTTGGATTAAAAAGGACTTGAGTCCAAATAGTTCATGTTATCATGAAATAGATGTGTTAGATGGGGCTTGGGAGAGTCAATAGATATATGTCAGGCTCTTAAGGAGGTTGAAGACTCAAGCTACCTTGGTTTAAGAGTTGGATGCCCATCTGTTCCTTTTCGGTTTATCTTCAGTAAAAAGGACTTCAAGGCCAAGTACTTCATTTCTTCATGAAATAGATCAGTTAGATGGTGCTTGGGAGAGTCAATAGATGTTTGTCCGGCACCCAAGGACGTTGATGACTCAAGCTACCATGGTTTAAGAGTTCTAAGCCCATTTATTCCGTTTCGGTTAATCTTGGATTAAAAGGACTTTAGGGCCAAGTAGTTCATGTCGTCATGAAATAGAGGTGTTAGATTATACTTGGGTGAGTCAATAGATGTATGTCCGGCAACCAAGGAGGTTGAAGACTCAAGCTATCTTGGTTTAAGTGTGGTAAGCCCATTTCTTCCTTTTCGTTTTATCTTGAATTAAAAGGACTTCAGGACCAAGTAATTCAGTTGTCATGAAATATATGAGTTAGATGGAGCTTGGGTGAGTCAATAGATGTTTGTCTGGCACCCAAGGAGGTTGAAGTCTTAAGCTACCTTGGTTTTAGAGTTGGATACCGATCTGTTCATTTTCGGTTTATCTTGGATTAAAAGGACTTCAAGGCCAAGTAGTTCATTTCGTCATGAAATAGATTAGTTAGATGGTGCTTGGGAGAGTCAATAGATGTTTGTCAGGCACCAAAGGAGGTTGAAGACTCAAACTATCTTGGTTTAAGAGTTGTAAGCCCATTTGTTCCGTTTCGGTTAATCTTGGATTAAAACTATCTTGGTTTAAGTGTTGTAAGTCCATTTGTTCCTTTTCGGTTTATCTTGAATTAAAAGGACTTCATGGCGAAGTAGTTCATGTCGTCATGAAATAGATGTGTTAGATGGTGCTTGGGAAAGTCAATAGATGTTTGTCTGGCACCTAAGGAGGTTGAAGACTCAAGCTACCTTGGTCTGCGAGTTGGAAGCCCATTTGTTTCATTTTGGTTTATCTTGGATTAAAAGGACTTCAGGGCCAAGTAGTTTATTTCATCATGAAATCGGTGAGTTAGATGGTGCTTGGGAGAGTCAATAGATGTTTGTCTGGCTCCCAACAAAGTTGAAGACTCAAGCTACCTTGGTTTAAGAGCTGTAAGCCCATTTTTTCCTTCTCGGTTTATCTTGGATGAAAAGTACTTGAGGACAAAGTAATTCGATTTGTCATGAAATATATGAGTTAGATGGAGCTTGGGTGAGTCAATAGATGTTTGTCCGGCACCCAAGGAGGTTGATGACTCAAGCTACCATGGTTTAAGAGTTGTAAGCCCATTTGTTCCGTTTCGGTTAATCATGGATTAAACCTATCTTGGTTTAAGTGTTGTAAGTCCATTTGTTCCTTTTCGGTTTATCTTGAATTAAAAGGACTTCATGGCGAAGTAGTTCATGTCGTCATGAAATAGATGAGTTAGATGGTGCTTGGGAAAGTCAATAGATGTTTGTCTGGCACCTAAGGAGGTTGAAGACTCAAGCTACCTTGATGCACGAGTTGGAAGCCCATTTGTTTCTTTTCGGTTTATCTTGGATTAAAAAGGACTTGAGGGCCAAGTAGTTCATTTCATCATGAAATCGGTGAGTTAGATGGTGCTTGGGAGAGTCGATAGATGTTTGTCAGGCTCCCAACGAGTTGAAGACTCAAGCTACCTTGGTCTTAGAGTTGGAAGCCCATTTGTTCCTTTTCGGTTTATCTTGGATTAAAAGGACTTCAAGGCCAAGTAGTTCATTTAGTCATGAAATCGATGAGTTAGATGGTGCTTGGGAGAGTCAATAGATGTTTGTCAGGCACCTAAAGAGGTTGAAGAGTCAAGCAATCTTGGTTTAAGAGTTGTAAGCTTATTTGTTCCTTTTCTGTTTATCTTGGATTAAAAGGACTTCATCGACAAGTACTTGATGTTTTCGTGAAATAGATAAGTTAGATGGGGATTGGGAGAGTCAATAGATGTATGTTACGCACCCAAGGAGGTTGAAGAGTCAAGCTATCTTGGTTTAAGAGGCATGTAAGCCCATTTGTTCCTTTTACATTTTATCTTGGATTAAATGGACTTGAGGTCCAAGTAGTTTATGTCATCATGAGATAGATGAGTTAGATGGTGCTTGGTAGAGTCAATAGATGTTTGTCTAGCACCCAAGGAGGTTGAAGAGTCATGCTATCTTGGTTTAAGAGTTGTAAGCCCATTTGTTCCTTTTCTGTTTATCTTGGATTAAAAGGACTTCAGTTCCAAGTAGTTCATTTCGTCATGAGATAGATGAGTTAGATGGTGCTTGGGAGAGTGAATAGATGTTTGTCAGGCACCCAAAGAGGTTGAAGAGTCAAAGCTCTCTTGGTTTTAAAGTTGTAAGCTTATTTGTTCCTTTTCTGTTTATCTTGGATTAAAGGACTTCATCGACAAAGTACTTGAAGTTTTCGTGAAATAGATAAGTTAGATGGGGATTGGGAGAGTCAATATAGATGTATGTTACGCACCCAAGGAGTTTGAAGAGTCAAGCTATCTTGGTTTTAAAATTTGTAAGCACATTTGTTCCTTTTCTGTTTCTCTTGGATTAAATGGACTTCAGGTCCAAGTAGTTTATGACATCATGAGATAGATGAGTTAGATGGTGCTTGGTAGAGTCAATAGATGTTTGTCTCGCACCCAAGGAGGTTGAAGAGTCATGCTATCTTGGTTTAAGAGTTGTAAGCCCATTTGTTCCTTTTCTGTTTTATCTTGGATTAAAGGACTTCAGTTCCAAGTAGTTTATGTCATCATGAGATAGATGAGTTAGATGTTGCTTGGAAGATTCTATAGATGTTTGTCTGGCATCCTAGGAGGTTGAAAAGTCAAGCTATCTTGGTTTAAGAGTTGTAAGCCCATTTTTTCCTTTCGGTTAATCTTGGATTAAAAAGGACTTCAGGTCGAAGTAGTTCATGACGTCATGAAATAGATGAGTTAGATGGTGCTTGAGAAAGTCAATAGATGTTTGTCTGGCACCCATGGAGGTTGAAGACTCATGCAGCCTTGGCTTAAGAGTTGTAAGCCCATTTGTTCCTTTTCGATTTATCTTGGATTAAATGGACTTTAGGGCCATGTTGTTCATGTCCTCATGAAATAGATGAGTTAGATGTAGCTTGGGAGAGTCAATAGATGTTTGCTCGGCACCCGAGGAGGTTGAAGACTCCAGTAGCCTTGGTTTAAGAGTTGTAAGCCCATTTGATCATTTTCGGTTTATCTTGGATTAAAAGGACTTGAGGGTAGTGTAATTGATTCGTCATGAAATAAATGAGTTAGATGATGTTTCGGAGAGTCAATAGATGTTTGTCCAGACACCCAAGGAGGTTGAAGACTCAAGGTACACAGGTTTAAGAGTTGGACGCCCATCTGTTCCTTTTCGGTTTATCTTGGATTAGAAGGACTTCAAGGGCAAGTAGTTCATTTCGTCATGAAATAGATGTGTTAGATGGTGCTTAGGAGAGTCAATAGATGTTTGTCAGGCACCTAAAGAGGTTGAAGAGTCAAGCTATCTTGGTTTAAGAGTTGTAAGCTTATTTGTTCCTTTTCTGTTTATCTTGGCTTAAAAGCACTTCTGCGCCAAGTAGTTGATGTTTTCTTGAAATAGTTAAGTTAGATGGGGATTGGAGAGTCAATAGATGTATGTCAGGCACCCAAGCAGGTTGAAGGATCAAGCTATCTTGGTTTAAGAGTTGTAAGCCCATTTGTTCATTTTCTGTTTATCTTGGATTAAAAGGACTTCAGGTCCAAGTAGTTTATGTCATCATGAAATAGATGAGTTAGATGGTGCTTGGGAGAGTCAATATATGTTTGTGAGGCACCCAAGGAGGTTGAAGACTCAAGCTACCTTGCTTTAAGAGCTGGAAGCCCATTTGTTCCTTTTCAGTTTATCTTGGTTTAAAAGGACTTCAGGGCCAAGTAGTTCATTTCGTCATGAAATAGATGAGTTAGATGGTACTTTGGTGAGTCAATAGATGTTTGTCAGGTACCCAAGGAGGTTGAAGACTCAAGCTACCTTGGTTTATGGGTTGGAAGCCCATCTGTTCCTTTTCGGTTTATCTTGGATTAAAAAGACTTCAAGCCAAGTAGTTCCTTTCGTCATGAAATAGATGAGTTAGATGGTGCTTGGGAGAGTCAATAAATGTTTGTTCGGCACACAAGGAGGTTTAAGAGTCAAGCAGCCTTGGTTTAAGAGTTGTAAGCGCATTTGTTCCTTTCGGTTAATCTTGGATTAAAAGGACTTCATGGCGAAGTAGTTCATGACGCCATGAAATAGATGAGTTAGATGGTGCTTGAGAAAGTCAATAGATGTTTGTCTGGCACCCATGGAGGTTGAAGACTCATGCGACCTTGGCTTAAGAGTTGTAAGCCCATTTGTTCCTTTTCGATTTATCTTGGATTAAAAGGACTTTAGGGCCATGTTGTTCATGTCCTCATGAAATAGATGAGTTAGATGGTGCTTGGGAGAGTCAATAGATGTTTGTCTGGCACCCAAGGAGGTTGAAGACTCAAGCAACCCTGGTTTAAGAGTTGTAAGCCCATTTTTCCTTTCGGTTAATCTTGGATTAAAAGGACTTCATGGCGAAGTAGTTCATGACGTCATGAAATAGATGAGTTAGATGGTGCTTGGGAAAGTCAATAGATGTTTGCGGCACCCATGGAGGTTGAAGACTCAGCGGCCTAGGCTTAAGAGTTGTAAGCCCATTTGTTCCTTTTCGGTTTATCTTTGATTAGAAGGACTTTAGGGCCAAGTAGTTCATGTCTTCATGAAATAGATGACTTAGATCTTTGCTTGGGAAAGTCAATAGATGTTTATCACGGCACCAAAGGAGGTTGAAGACTCAAGTAGCCTAGGTTTAAGAGTTGTAAGCCCATTTGATCATTTTCGGTTTATCTTGGATTAAAAGGACTTGGTAGTGTAATTCGATTCGTCATGAAATAAATGAGTTAGATGGTGCTTGGGAGAGTGAATAGATGTTTGTCGCACCCAAGGAGGTTGAAGACTCAACCTACCTTGCTTTAAGAGCTGGAAGCCCATTTGTTCCTTTTCAGTTTATCTTGGTTTAAAAGGACTTCAAGGCCAAGTAGTTCATTTCGTCATCAAATAGATGAGTTAGATGGTACTTTGGTGAGTCAATAGATGTTTGTCAGGCACCCAAGGAGGTTGAAGACTCAAGCTACCTTGGTTTATGTGTTGGAAGCCCATCTGTTCCTTTTCGGTTTATCTTGGATTAAATGGACTTCAAACCAAGTAGTTCCTTTCGTCATGAAATAGATGAGTTAGATGGTGCTTGGGAGAGTCAATAAATGTTTGTCTGGCACCCAAGGATGTTTAAGAGTCAAGCTATCTTTGTTTAAGAGTTGTAAGCCCATTTGATCCGTTTCGGTTAATCTTCGAATACAAGGATTTGAGGGCCAAGTAGTTCATGTCGTCATGGAATAGATGAGTTACATGGTGCTTGGGATAGTCAATAGATGTATGACACACCGAAGGAGGTTGAAGACTCAAGCAGCCTTGGCTTAAGAGTTGTAAGCCCATTTGTTCCTTTTCGGTTTATCTTTGATTAGAAGGACTTTAGGGCCAAGTAGTTCATGTCTTCATGAAATAGATGACTTAGATGGTGCTTGGGAAAGTCAATAGATGTTTATCTGGCACCCAAGGAGGTTGAAGACTCAAGTAGCCTAGGTTTAAGAGTTGTAAGCCCATTTGATCATTTTCGGTTTATCTTGGATTAAAAGGACTTCAGGGCCGTGTAATTCAGTTCGTCATGAAATAAATGAGTTAGATGGTGCTTGGGAGAGTGAATAGATGTTTGTCTGGCACCCAAGGAGGTTGAAGACTCAAGCTACCTTGCTTTAAGAGCTTGAAGCCCATTTGTTCCTTTTCAGTTTATCTTGGTTTCAAAGGACTTCAGGGCCAAGTAGTTCATTTCGTCATGAAACAGATGAGTTAGATGGTACTTTGGTGAGTCAATAGATGTTTGTCAGGCACCCAAGGAGGTTGAAGACTCAAGCTACCTTGGTTTATGTGTTGGAAGCCCATCTGTTCCTTTTCGGTTTATCTTGGATTAAATGGACTTCAAACCAAGTAGTTCCTTTCATCATGAAATAGATGAGTTAGATGGTGCTTGGGAGAGTCAATAAATGTTTGTCTGGCACCCAAGGATGTTTAAGAGTCAAGCTATCTTTGTTTAAGAGTTGTAAGCCCATTTGATCCGTTTCGGTTAATCTTCGAATACAAGGATTTGAGGGCCAAGTAGTTCATGTCGTCATGGAATAGATGAGTTACATGGTGCTTGGGATAGTCAATAGATGTATGACACGCACCCGAGGTTGAAGACTCAAGCTATCTTGGTTTAGATGTTGTAACCCAAATTGTTCCTTTTCGGTTTAGCTTCAATTAAAAGGTCTTCATGGCCAAGTAGTACATGTCGTCACGAAATAGAAGATTTAGATGGTGCGTGGGAGACTCAATAGATGTATGTCAGGCACCCAGGGAGGCTGAAGACTCAAGCTATCTTGGTTTAAGTGTTGTAAGCCCATTTGTTCCTTTTCGGTTTATCTCGAAATAAAAGGACTTCATGGCCAAGTAGTTCATGTCGTCATGAAATAGATCAGTTAGATGGTGCTTGGGAGAGTCAATAGATTTTTGTCTGGCACCCAAGGAGGTTGAGGACTCAAGCTATCTTGGTTTAAGTGTTGTAAGCCCATTTGATCCATTTCGGTTTATTTTGAATTAAAAGGACTTCATGCCCAATTACTTCATGTCGTCATGAAATAGATGAGTTAGATGGTGCTTCGGAGTGTCAATAAATGTTTGTCTGGCACTCAAGGAGGCTGAAGACTCAAGCAACCTTGGTTTAAGTGTTGTAAGCCCATTTGTTCTTTCTCGGTTTATCTAGGATTAAAAGGACTTCATGGCGAAGTAGTTCATGTCGTCATGAAATAGATGAGTTAGATGGTGCTTGGGAAAGCCAATAGATGTTTGTCTGGCACCCATAGAGGTTGAAGACTCAAGCAGCCTTAGTTTAAGAGTTGTAAGCGCATTTGTTCCTTTTCAGTTTATCTTAAATTAAAAGGACTTTAGGGCCAAGTAGTTCATGTCGTCATGAAGTAGATGAGATAGATGGTGGTTGGGAAAGTCAATAGATGTTTGTCTGGCACCCAAGGAGGTTGAAGGCTCAAGCAGCCTTGGTTTTAGAGTTGTAAGCCCATTTGTTCTTTTTCGGTTTATCGTGGAATAAAATGACTTTAGGGCCAAGTGGTTCATATCGTCGTGAAATAGATGAGTTAGATGGTGCTTGGGAAGTCAATAGATGTTTGTCTGGCACCCAAGGAGGTTGAAGACTCAAGCAGCCTTGGTTTAAGAGTTGTAAGCCCATTTGATCATTTTCGGTTTATCTTGGATTAAAAGGACTTTAGGGCCATGTAGTTCAGTTCGTCATGAAATAAATGAGTTAGATGATGCTTGGGAGAGTCAATAGATGTTTGTCCGGCACCCAAGGAGGTTGAAGACTCAAGGTACCTGGGTTTAAGAGTTGGAAGCCCATCTGTTCCTTTTCGGTTTATCTCGGATTAAAAGGACTTCAAGGGCAAGTAGTTCATTTCGTCATGAAATAGATGAGTTAGATGGTGCTTGGGAGAGTCAATAGATGTTTGTCAGGCACCCAAAGAGGTTGAAGAGTCAAGCTATCTTGGTTTAAGGGTTGTAAGCTTATTTGTTCCTTTTCTGTTTATCTTGGATTAAAAGGACTTCTGGCGCCAAGTAGATGATGTTTTCATGAAATAGATAAGTTAGATGGGGATTGGGAGAAGTCAATTGATGTATGTCGAGGCACCCAAGCGGAGTTGAAGGATCAAGCTATCTTGGTTTTAAGAGTTGTAAGTCCATTTGTTAGTTTTCTATTTATCTTGGATTAAAGGACTTGATTCCAAGTAGTTGATGTCATAATGAAATTGATGAGTTTGATGGTGCTTGGGAGAGTGAATAGATTTTTGTCTGGCACCCAAGGAGGTTGAAGACTCAAGCTACCTTGGTTTAAGAGCTGGAAGCCCATTTGTTCCTTTTCGGTTTATCTTGGTTTAAAAGAACTTCAGGGCTAAGTAGTTCATTTCGTCAAGAAATAGATGAGTTAGATGGTACTTGGGAGAGTCAATAGATGTTTGTCAGGCACCCAAGGAGGTTGAAGACTCAAGGTACCTTGGATTATGAGTTGGAAGCCCATCTGTTCCTTTTTGGTTTATCTTGGATTAAATGGACTTCAAGGCCAAGTAGTTCATTTCGTTATGAAATAGATGAGTTAGATGGTGCTTGGGAGACTCAATAGATGTTTGTTAGGCACCCAAAGAGGTTGAAGAGTCAAGCTATCTTGGTTTTAAGAGTTGTAAGCTTATTTGTTGCTTTTAATTTATCTTGGATTAAAAGGACTTCTGCGCCAAGTAGATGATGTTTTCATGAAATAGATAAGTTAGATGGGGATAGGGAGAGCCAATAGATGTATGTCAGGAACCTAAGCAAGTTGAAGGTTCAAGCTATCTTGGTTTAAGAGTTGTAAGCCCATTTGTTCGTTTTCTATTTATCTTGGATTAAAAGGGCTTAGGTCCAAGTAGTTCATGTCATCATGAAATAGATGAGTTAGATGGTGCTTGGGAGAGTGAAAAGATGTTTGTCTGGCACCCAAGGAGGTTGAAGACTCAAGCTACCTTGGTTTAAGAGCTGGAAGCTCATTTGTTCATTTTCGGTTTATCTTGGTTTAAAAGAACTTCAGGGCCAAGTAGTTCATTTCTTCATGAAATATATGAGTTAGATGGCACTTGGGAGAGTCAATAGATGTTTGTCAGGCGCCCAAGGAGGTTGAAGACTCAAGCTACCTTGGTTTATGAGTTGGAAGCCCATCTGTTCCTTTTTGGTTTATCTTGGATTAAAAGGACTTCAAGGCCAAGTAGTTCATTTCGTCATGAAATAGATGAGTGACAAGAGGTTGTCGAGACCCCGTCAAATAATAATAATTACCGGTTCACAAACTAATTTGTAGTATAGAGCATGAAGCGAATCGTCTCTCAAGGATCCAAAAAGAACAAAGATTTAATCAGATCAAGATAATTAAAATGGGGGGTTTTGTTGTTGATTAACAATATTGATAAAAGAACAAGACTTAAAGTTGAAAACAAATCTAAAGGAACAACCAATCCAAGGAAATTTACCGATCTTGAGTTTAACTCATCATTGATCATAAGGAGTTCACTTAATTGCTAACCATGTTCTTGGCCTTAGATCATATCAAGACGCCTCAACATGATCCAAGAATCCTCTACTAGATAAGCATCTAGGATTTAATTAACCAGGGTTAGATAAAGTAAGCACCATCCAAACATAGATTAACTTAAGATCAAGAATTTAACCAAGCTAAACAATCCATCAAAAAGCTTTAATAAATTGTTTATTCTATGTGATCCTCTTGAATACATGATAATAAAGCTATTATCACATAAACATCCAAATCAAATTAAGCAATTCAATCTAGATCAAAATTAAAAGAGGAAGAAGAGAAACTTGAATAACAATTAAGCAATATGAACAAGTAAAACAAGATCTCCAAATTAAACATCAAGATGGCTAATCCCTTGGATTGATTATGAGAGCCTAGCCTTCCATGGATTGGAAGGAAGAACTTCAGAAATTAAAGAACAAAAACAGAAATTGTAAAGAGAATGGAGAAGAAGAGAAAGAAACCTCTCACAAATACTTAAACTTTCTTGAAACTTACTTCAAAATTGAATTCTTTCTAATACAAAGAGGTTGGCTCTATTTATACTAATCCTAGAAGCCAATTTGTACATGTACATAATCTGAATACAAGCTATAAAAATATGGAAATTGTCAAATATGGAAGCTTGATGCATGGTTGGTGGGTTGGTGTATGATTGGTGGCTTTTAGTCAACAACTCTTATCCAACTTACGGCTTCATTTTCATCACCTAGACGGTGCATTTTGGATTGAAGGTCTTCATGAAAGTTGTAGCCAGTTGTCTCCTTGAAATTGTGCAATTGGAATCATGCCATGTGGGCGTTTAGAACTCGAGATATGCCAAAAACAACGAACCTACGTCATGTTAGGTTGGTAGAACGTGTTTCCAAATTCAAACCAACTTGTAGCTTCATTATCATGCCTAAAACGACATCTATTGACTAAATGGTCTTCAGTGAAGTTGGAGATATGGGTCTTATCTTTCCAATGGCCAAGTTTCTGCCCAAGAGGAGGCCTATAACTCACTATGTAGTCCAATATGTTCTACTTGCCCAGATTTTGTGACAGCAAACCCACTGCATTGCGGGGATATTTTGGACCCTTAGAAATCCGATCCAGCTCTTTAGTTCTTCATGAAACTTGTAGAGCATTGTCTTAACTTTCCAATGACACCAAGAGCACCTCAAATGGATCACCGAGTCCCAAGTTATGGCCTAACCAAGTAAGAAAGGTCAAAATGCATAAAAATCCGAAAATTATTCAATATTTGCATTAAAGCCCAATGAAGCCCAACAACATTAAACAAATCTAAAATACCAATATTGGGCACAATAAACATCTAATAAAGCCTAATACAAAGCTAACATAAATTAATGCAAATTGATTGATCAATGACTTAGATGGTACTTGGAGAGAGTCAATAGATGTTTGTCGGAGCTTCCAAAGAGAGTTGAAGAGTCAAGCTATCTTGGTTTAAGAGTTTTGTAAGGCTTATTTGTTCCTTTTGTGTTTATCTTTGGATTAAAAAAAGGACTTCTGCGCCAAGTAGATGATGTTTTCATGAAATAGATAAGTTAGATAGGGGATTGGGAGAAGTCTTCGATAGATGTATGTCGAGAGCACCCAAGCGGGTTGAAGGTTCAAGTTATCTTGGTTTAAGAGTTGTAAGCCCATTTGTTCCTTTTACGATTTATCTTGGATTAAAAGGACCTTTAGGGCCAAGTAGTTCATTTCGTCATGAAATAGATGAGTTAGATGGTACTTTGGAGAGTCAATAGATGTTTGTCGGGCACCAAGAGGAGGTTGAAGACTCAAGCTACCTTGGTTTATGAGTTAGAAGCCATCTGTTGACGCTTTTCGGTTTATCTTGGATTAAAAGGACTTCAAGGCCAAGTAGTTCATTTCGTCATGAAATAGATGAGTTAGATGGTGCTTTGGGAGAGTCAATAGATGTTTGTCGAGGCACGCAAAAAGGTTGAAGAAGTTGAGCTATCATGGTTTTAAGAGTTGTAAGCCCTTTTGTTCCTTTAAAACGTTAATCTTGGAGTTTAAAGGACTTCATCTACAAGTAGTTGATGTTTTCATGAAGTTGATGAGTTACATGTGTAACACCCCGAAATTTCTGTTTTTAATTGAAATATTGATTTTCTCGATTTTTATGATTTTATGATGATTTTTGGGAAATTTTAAGAACTTCATTTAAAATTATTGTATTTTCTTGAACGCTATGTGTCGATTTGGGCCAATTTGAGAAAATAAAAATAAAAACTTATATTTTCGGCTTGTAAATACCTTAACTATTAATTAGGGCCAGGAAAGTCAGAAACTTGATTCTAAGACCTGATTTTTAAGTTTTCTATTTTTTGGAAATTTTTAGTTTTTCTAGCGACCTTATGTGTTAAGCAGGAGGTATTTCGAATAATAAAATAATAATTTTAAAATTTTGACCCGTAAATGCTATGAGCTATTTAATTAGGAATAGGAGAGTTTTACAAAACTCAAATCAGGGAACAGATTTAGAAGTTTTCCATTTAAGGGATTTTATTATGAAACAAAATTTAGGCGTATTTTATTTTTCATTTTGACGATACATACTAGTATTGTATCGTAGAATGCGCTTTCTTCTCAAGCTATCTCCAAACTTCTTCAAGCTTCAAGGTGGGTGGCCATAAAAGTGGGGAGGGATAAAAAATGTCATTTCCTATAAACTTTTTAATTACTAAATTGTCCTAAACTTTGCCTATAAATAAGCATTTAAGCACCATTTGAAAACTCAACAATTTCCTCTCCATTCTCTCTCTAAACTCATCGATGAAGCACTTGTGCTTTTCTCTCAAATGTGTGATTCAAGTTCCATTTCTAGTTTTAGAATCCAAACATCATTTTAGGAAGATCTTGTGTGAGAAAGTTTCTTGAGAAGAAATTGTTCTCAAACCGTTATTCTTGAAAATCCCAAAGTTGAAGAATCCAAAAGGATATTTGTTGGTGGAAGAACAAAAAGAACTTTCACAAAGAAGTTCTCTTGAGGAAATTTTAAACCAAGGTAAGGGAGAGTTTTCTTTGTATCAACCAATCTTGTGGTAGAAAATATGATTATGGTTCATGTTCTTAAAATTTACCGTGTAACGAGTAGTTATAATTGATATTTAAATTATTTATGCTTTATGTTTCTTGATTTATATGATGTGTTTTGTGTTTATATGCTGTATTTAGTGTTTATATGCTTTATTTAGCCTATGTGTTTTTATGGCTTTGAAATATTGCATATATGGTAATATTAGATGCATAATATTTCTTAAACATACATATGGTTGGTTGGTGTTATGGAAATCATGGTGGAAAAATGATGGATTTTGGTCCAAAGACCTTTGAACATTTTTAAACACTCTATAGTTACAAAAGGAGTTTATTTTATTAATTGTTTAACCCAATTAATTATGGGATATTTAATTAAGTTAATGATTTCTGTAAATAAATAGAAAAGAATGAGAATTATTAAACAAAGCCGGAAATAATGCTTTAATTTATACTTATCTTGTTTTAATTGATCTTTATCAATAATAATGATAATATATATTGGGAAATAATTAAATAAGCTCAAAAATAAGCTTTTGTTTTTACGAAAAACGCTTTCCGCACGCGATTTGGAGTTCTCTGACGAAAACCGCTTTAAGTAGATTGAAAGTGATTTTTAAAGCTCTCACAGCGATTAAAATGGAATGAGAAGAAAACACTTTTGGACCCGATTTGGTGTTTCTGAGAAAAGCCCGTTCAGCGGTTAAAAAGTGATTTATTTATATATGTATTAAAATGGACGAGAAAACACTTTGCACTTTCGATTTGAATTGTTTCTGAGAGAAAACCCTTTCAGCGGTTAAAAAAGTGATTTATCTATGCCTTATGAATTAAAAACTTCTGAGAATATGTTTTTACGCCAATTTTGGAAATTCTGAGAAGAAAACCTTTTTACTTGTTAAAAAGTGAATCTTTAAGCCTAAGCAGGTTAAAATATGATATTTATGTCTTACGCGATTAGGAATTCTATGAAAAAGCTTTACGTGATTGAAAAATAATTATTTTTGTCTTACGTGATTGAAAAATATTAAATTTTAAGTTATTCGACTTGAAAAATAGAAAAATAGTTTTACGCTTGTGAAAAGCGTACATGTAACGAAATGTTACATAGCGGAAAAACTGCTATGCTTGAGGAGGGGTTATATGTTTGAAAAGCCTATGCTTGTAGTGTTACGTGATTTTACCCGAAAATCCCGAAGGGGAGTTGTTTTATTAGTTTATAAATAAATTGCATTTTTGTGTGTTGCATTAAGAAAAGTACTGTAGATTTGTGGTCAAGGCTTTAATGTCAGCAGGAGATTGAGTTACACCTTGAAGTGCCAGTGCGAATTGTGTAGTGAAGATCTATGAATTATGATCTTAGGGGGCAGTCGGGTGCGGAAACTCCACGAGGCGATTAGGAAGCCTTGTTTGTGCGTGGCTGACCAACATATGATTGCAACACGGAAACGATCCCGACCAGGTGCTATCCTATTCGATTGGTGGAGAGTGTTCTCGTGAGCCAAGTTCGCGCCAATTGAGAGTTATATTGCACTTTTGGGGCTAATGAGATACGGAACATGTACTCCACGATCACTTTCTCTAAACCAGGCTATTGTGTAGCAGCTCCAGTGGAGTAAGGGGTCAATCATTGAGTATGTGCATAGTCGGTTATGTTAGCATGTTTATTTGTCTTGAGTGACTATCCTTCAAAACTTGATTACTCATTGATGTGATAATAGGTATAAGCTGTTAAAAATAGTTATTATGTTGTGTAGATTGGTTGTACTATCTTTTCTATATCTTGCTTGAGATTGGTTTATGATGATATTAGAATCTCCTCGTTCTATTATATTATATTTGAGATACGGTTATAAAGACCAAGATGGGGCGATGGCGTGAATTCTTGGGATTCATCCAAGTCCAATTCCACGAGGAGTGCATGAGCGTGGCTGCATTACATTTAGAAGCGAGAATGCGTACAGAGTATGTTTGGAGACATACTCTGTCACACACTTCGTAAGGAACTCGTCATGGGAATCCCTATTAGTTCATTTACAATTACTTGCCTTTGTTAAGAATTGTTTATCCCAATTAGGGATTTGTGGGAGTTTCAGCGCTGCGTATACTCCCGGGGAAGGCCTACGAGATTTCTTCCATTAGAGCTCACAGGCGTAGAAGCTAGCTTTAGAATTTTACGTAAGAGAGGCCTACTAGCCTAGGATTAGCTTGCACCCGAAAGGCCCATATCGGACGAGGACCAAGAAGAGAAGATCCCGAAAGAGGATCCAGGAAGGAAGATCTCGAGGAGGATCCAGGAAGGAAGAGGACCCCTTCTCGAGTAAGAGTATTGAACTTTGATAATAAATAATAATAATATATTAGTATTTGTATGTTTTATATATTTTCTTGTCGGTACTTTATGATTTGTATTATGTATGTACCGATAAACTTAAACGATTAAGTAATATAAAGTATGTGTATTATTCATATCTCAATTTGTATATTATTACTATTACGTTTGATTAACGTTCTATCCGTGAAAAGAAATTTTGGAACTTCGTATTTTATATCACGAGATATTATAAATTTATTTTTTAGAAACTTAATTTAATATTTCGATTAAATGTGAAGTATCCAGCCGAGGGTGTTACAAGATGGGGATTGGGAGAGTCGATAGATATATGTTAGGCACCCAAGGAAGTTGAAAGAAGTCAAGCTATCTTGGTTTAAAAGTTGTAAATAGCCCATTTTGTTCCTTTTCTGTTTATCTTGGATTAAAAGGACTTTAGGTCCAAGTATTTTATGTCACATCATGAGATAGATGGAGTTAGATGGTGCTTGGAAGAGTCAATAGATGTATATCGACACCCAAGGAGGTTGAAGAATCAAGCTACCTTGGTTTTACGAGTTCTGAAGCCCATTTTGTTCCTTTTCGGTTTATCTTGGATTAAAAAGACTTGGGGCTAACTAGATTCATTTCGTCATGAAATCGATGAGTTAGATGGTACTTGGGAGAATTAATAGATGTTTATCAGAAGCACCCAAGGTGCTTGAAGGAAGTCAAAGCTATCATGGTTTAAGAGTTGTAAAGCCCATTTATTCCGTTTCGGTTAATCTTCGAATAAAAGGACTTGAGGGCCAAGTAGTTCATGTCGTCAAGGAATAGATGAGTTACATGGTGCTTGGGAGAGTCAATAGATGTATACCGAGGCACCCGAGGAGGCTGAAAACTCAAGCTATCGGGGTTTAAGAGTCCTAAGCCCATTTGTTCCTTCTCTCGGTTTATCTTGGATTAAGAGTTGTATGCCCATTTGTTTCTTTTACGTTAATCTTGGATTAAAAGGACTTGAGGAGCCAAGTAGTTCATGTGCGATAAATCGAATAGATGAGTTACACATTATTAGCAGGAGAGTAAATATAGATGTATGTCGAGGCACCCAAAAACGGATTGACGAGCTCAAGCTATCTTGGTTTTAAGAGTTGTAAACCTATTTGTTCCTTTTACTACTGACCCAATCTTGAATAAATGGGCTTGAGGGCCAACTAGTTCATGTCGTCCATGGAATAGATGAGTTACGTGTAGTTCTTGGGAGAGTTAATAAATGTATGCTCGAGGCACCAAAAGGAGGTTGAAGACACAAGCTATCTTGGTTTTAAGGATTAGCAGGCCCATTTGTTCCTTCTCGGGTTTTATCTTGGATTAAAAAGTACTTGAGGGCCATGTATTTCTTGTTGTCATGAAATAGGCAGGAGTTAGATGGTGCTTGGGAAGAGTCAATAGATGTTTGTCAGGCACCCGAAGGAGGTTGAAGACTCAAGGTTGTCTTGGTTTAAGAGTCGTAGCCAGGCACAGATCATTTTCGGTTTATCTTGGATTAAAAAGGACATCGGGGCCATACGATTCAGTTCGTCATGAAATAGATGAGTTAGATGGTGGCTTAGAGGAGAGTCGATAGGCGTTTGTCCAGAAGCACCCCAAGGAGGTTGAAGACTCAAGCTACCTTGGTTTAAGGAGTTGGAAGCCCATCTGTTCCTTTTAGGTTTATCTTTGGATTAAAAGGACTTCAAAAGGCCAAGTAGTTCATTTTCGTCATGAAATAGATGAGTCATATGGTGGCTTGGGGGAGTCAATAGATGTTTTATCGAGGCGCCCAAAAGAGGGATTTGAAGGAGTCGAAGCTATCTTGGTTTTTAAGAGTTGACGCAGCTTATTTGTTCCTTTTCTTACGCATTTATACAGGATTAAAAGTACTTCAGGGCCAAGTTTTTCATGTTGTCATGAAATAGATGAGTTAGATGGAGCTTGTGAGAGTCCATAGATGTTTGTTAGGCACCCAAGGAGGTTGAAGACACAAACTACCTTGGTTTTAGAGTTGGAAGCCCATGTGTTGCTTTTCGGTTTATCATGTATGAAATGGACTTCAGGGCCAAGTAGTTCATTTCGCCATGAAATCGATGAGTTAGATGGTGCTTGGGAGAGTCAATAGATGTTTGTCCGGCACCCAATGAGGTTGAAGAGTCAAGCTATCTTGGTTTAAGAGTTGTAGGCCCATTTGTTCCTTCTTGGTTTATCTTGGATTAAAAGTACTTCAGGGCCACAGGTATTTTCATGTTGTCATGAAATGAAGCGAGTTAGATAGTGCTTGGGAAAGTCAATAGATGTTTGTCGGCACCCAGCGAGGAGGATTCGAAGACTTAAGCTATCTTGGTTTTAGAAGCTACCTTGCTTTAAGAGGTTTGGAAGCTGGAAGCTCATTTGTTGCTTCTCTTGTTTATCTTGGATTAAAAGGACTTCGAGGGCCAAAGAGTTCATTTCGATCATGAAATCGATGAGTTAAGATAGGTGCTTGGGAGAGTCAATAGATGTTTGTCCGGCACCCAAAAGGAGGTTGAAGAAGTCAAGCTATCTTGGTTTTAAGAAGTTGTAAGCCCATTTGTTCCGTTTCGGTTAATCTTCGAATAAAAGGACTTGAGGAGTCCAAGTAGTTCATGTGCGTCAAGGAATAGATGAGTTACATGGTGCTTTAGGGAGAGTCAATAGATGTATGCTCCAGGCACCCAAGGAGGTTGAAGACTCTAGCTACCTTGGTTTAAGAGTTGTAAGCTTATTTTGTTCCCTTTCTATTTATCTGAAGGATTAAAAGTAGCAGAGGGCCAAGTATTTCATGTTGTCATGAGAATAGATGAGTTAGATGGAGCTTGTGAGAGTCCATAGATGTTTGTTAGGCACCCAAGGAGGTTAAAGAGCACAAGCTACCTTGGTTTAAGGATTCCCAGGAAGCCCATTTGTTGCTTTTCGGTTTTATCATGTATGAAAAAGGACTTGAGGGCCAAGTAGTTCATTTAGCCATGAAATCGATGAGTTAGATGGTGCTTGGGAAGAGTCGATAGATGTTTGTCCAGGCACCCAATGAGGATGAAAACCCAAGTTACCTTGAATTAAGAGTTGTATGCCCTTGTGTTTCTTTTAACATTAATCTTGGATTAAAAAGACTTCGAGTCCAAATAGTTCATGTCATCATGAAATAGATGAGTTAGATGGTGCTTGGAGAGTCGATATAGATGTATATCGGAGGCACCCAAGGAGGTTGAAGACTTAAAAGCTATCTTGGTTTAAGAGTTGTAAAACCATTTTGTTTCTTTTACTGATTATCTTGGATTAAAAGGACTTCTGGGCCAAGTAGTTCATGTCGTCATGAAATAGATGAATTAGATGTGGTGCTTCTGAGAGTCCCAAGATGTTTATCGGAGGCACCCGAGGAGGTGAGACTCGGCCTATCTTGGTTTAAGAGTTGTAAAGCCTATTTGTTCTTCAGCGCCAAGTAGTTGATGTTTTTCATGGATTAGATAAGTTAGATGGTGATTATGAGAGTCAATAGATGTATGTCGGAGGCCCCGAGAGGAGGTTGATGACTCCAGGCAACCTTAGTTTAAGAGTTGTAAGCCCATTGTTGTTCCTTTTAGGTTAATGCTAAGGATTTAAAGGACTTGAGGGCGAAGTAGTTCATGTCGATCATCGAATAGATGAGTTACATTGTGCTTGGGAGAGTAAATAGATGTATATCGGAGGCACCCAAAGGCGGTTGAGAGGCTCAAGCTATCTTGGTTTAAGAGTTCAGCAAACCTATTTGTTCCTTTTACGGTAATCTTTGAATAAAAAGGACTTGAGGGCCAGCTAGTTCATGTCGTCATGGAATAGATGAGTTACGTGGTTCTTGGAAGAGTCAATATAGATGTATGTCGGGGCACCCAAGGAGGTTGAACACTCAAGCTATCTTGGTTTTAGAAGTTGTAGGCCCATTTGTTTCCCTTCTCGGTTTATCTTGGATTAAAAGTAGCTTAGGGGGCCAAGTATTTCATGTTGTCATGGAAAATAAGACGAGTTAAACGGTGCTTGGGAAAGTCAATAGATGTTGTATGCGGCACCCAAGGAGGTTGAAGACTTAAGCTATCTTGGTTTTAAGAGTTGTAAACCCATTTGTTCCTTTTACGATTATCTTGGATTAAAAGGACTTGGGCCAAGTAGTTCATGTCGTCATGAAAATAGATGAATTAGATGGTGCTTACGAGAGTCCATAGATGTATGTTAGGCACCCAAGGAAGTTGAGAGTCAAAGCTATCTTGGTTTTAGAAAGTTGTAAAAGCCTATTTGTTCTTGGTATCAAGTGATTGATGTTTTTCATGGATTAGATAAAGTTAGATGGTGATTGGGAGGAGTCAGTAGATGTATGTCGAGGCCCCAAGGAGGTTGATGACTCGAAGCTACCTTTTTTAAGAGTTGTAAGCCCATTGTTCCTTTTCGATTAATCTAGGATTAAAAAGGACTTGAGGAGGCCAAGTAGTTCATGTCGTCATCGAATAGATGAGTTACATTGTGCTTAGCAGGAGAAGTAATGCATAGATGTATGTCGGAGGCACTTTAGGAGGTTGAAGACTCAAGCTTATCTTGGTTTAAGAGTTAATAAACCTATTTGTTCCTTTTACGGTTTAATCTTGAATAAAAAGGACTTGAGGGCACAACTAGTTCATGTCGTCATGGAATAGATGAGTCTACGTGGTGCTTGGGAGAGTCAATAGATGTATATGGGGCACCCCGAGGTTGAAGACTCGAAGCTATCTTGGTTTTTCAGAGTTGTAGGCCCATTTGTTCCTTCTCGGTTTAACTTGGATTAAAAAGTACTTCAGAGGGCCAAGTTTTTCATGTTTGTCATGAAACAGGCATGAGTTAGATGGTGCTTGGGAAAGTCGATAGATGTTTGTCCCGGAAAACGAGGAGGTTGAAGACTCAAGTTTGTCTTAGTTTAAGAGTTTGTAAGATCAATTTGATCATTTCGGTTTATCTTGGATTAAAAAGGACATTAGGGCCACGTGAGTTCGGTTCGTCATGAAATAGATGAGTTAGATGTGGTGCTTAGGAAAGTCAATAGATGTTTGTCCAGGCACCCAAGGAGGTTAGAGACTCGAAGCTTACCCTGGTTTAGGAGATTGGAAGCCCATCTGTTCCTTTTCGGTTTATCACTTATATTAAAAAAACATCGAGGTTCAAGTTGTTCATGTCATCACGAAATAGATGAGTTAGATGGTGCTTAGGAGAAGTCCCGGTAGATGTATGTCGAGGCACCCGAGGAGGTTGAAGACTGGCTATCTTGGTTTTAGAGTTGTAAGCCCATTTTGTTCCTTTTCTATTTATCTTGGATTAAAGAGGACTTGGTATAAGTAGTTGATGTTTTCATGGAATAGATGAGTTACATGGTGCTTGGGAGAGAATCAATAGATGTTTGTCGAGGCACCCAACGAGAGCGGTTGAGGACTCGAATTTACCTTGCTTTAAGAGTTGTAAGCCCATCTGTTCCTTCTCGGTTTATCTTGGATTAAAAGGACTTGAGGGCCAAAATACGTTCATGTCGTCATGAAATAGATGAGGTTCTGGATGGTACTTGGGGGAGTCAATAAGAATGTTTGTCGGTACCCAAAAGTGGTTGAAGAATCCGAAGCTATCTTGGTTTTAAGAGTTGTAAGAAAAGCTTATTTGTTCCTTTTCTATTTATCTTGGATTAAAAGGACTTGAGTTCAAGTAGTTCATGTTTTTCATGAAATAGATAAAGTTAGATGGGGAGTTGGGAGATTCAATAGATGTGTGTCGAGTCACCCTAGCGGTGAAAGCGGGTCAAGCTATCTTGGTTTAAGTGTTGTAGCAGCTCATTTTGTTCGTTTTACATTTTATCTTGGATTAAAAGGACTTGGTCAGGAAGTAGTTTATGTCATCATGAAATAGAATAGAGTTAGATGGTGCTTCGGAGCGTGAATAGATGTTTATGCGGCACCGAGAGAAGGTTGAAGACTCAAGCTACACTTGCTTTAAGAGTTGGAACCCCATTTCTTCCTTTTTCGATTTATCTTGGTTTAAAAAGGACATCGGGGCCGAGTAGTTCATTTCGTCATCAAATAGATGAGTTTGATGGTGCTTGGGAGAAAGTTAATAGGCGTTTGTCGAGACTCCAAAGGAGGCTGAAGAAGACTCAACCTATCTTGGTTTTAAGAGTTGTAAGCCTATTTGTTCTTATTGAGATAGTTAATGTTTTCATGGATTAGATAAGTTAGATGGTAATTGGGAGAGTTATTAAGATGTATGTCGTAGGGCCGCCCAAGGAGGTTGAAGACTCGAAGCTACCTTAGTTTAAGAGTTGACAAGCCTATTGTTTCCTTTTCGGTTAATCTCACGATTAAAAAGGACTTGAGGGCCAAGTAGTTCATGTCGTCATTGAATAGATGGAGTTTACATTGTGCTTAGGAGAGTAAATAGATGTATGTTAGCCACAGCGAGTTGAGAGCCTATTTGTTCCTTCTCGGTTTTATCTTGGATTAAAAAGTACTTGGGGCCAATATTTCATGTTGTCATGAGAGCAAGAAGCGAGTTAGATGGTTCTTGGGAAAGTCAATCGATGTTTGTCCAGAGCACCCCAAGGTGGTTGAAGACTCGAAACTATCATGGTTTAAGGAGTTGTAAAGCCCGCTTTGTTCCTTTTACTGTTTATCTTGCATTGTTAAAAGGACTTCATCGACAAATAGTTGGGATGTTTTCACGAAATAGATAAGTTACATTGGGATTGAGAGAGTCAATAGATGTTTGTTAGGCACCCAAGGAGGTTGAAAGAGTCAAGCTATCTTGGTCTTAACGAGTGTAAACTATTTGTTCTTCGGGCGACAAGTAGTTGATGTTTTCATGGATTAGATAAGTTAAAGATGGTGATTGCGAGAGTCAATAGATGTATATGTATCGAGGGCACCCATGAGGAGGTTGAAGACTCAAAAAGCTACCTTGGTTTAAGAAGGCTGGATGCACATCTATTCCTTTTCGGTTTATCTTGGATTGAGGACTTGAGGGCCGTATAGTTCAGTTCGTCATGAAATAGATGAGTTAGATGGTGCTTGGGAGAGTCAATAGATGTTTATGCGGCACCCGAGGAGGTTGAAGACTCGAAGCTACACTGGTTTAAGAAGTTGGAAACCCATCTGTTCCTTTTCGGTTTATCTTGGATTAAAAAGGACTTCAAGGCCAAGTAGTTCATTTAGATCTGAAATAGATGAGTGAGACAGATTGCTTGGGAGAAGTCAATATATGTTTTGTCGAGGCACCCAAAAGAGAGTTGAAGAGAGTCAAGCTATCTTGGTTTTAAGAGTTGTAAGCTTATTTGTTTTCCCTTTTACCACATTTATCTTGGATTAAAAAAGGACTTGAGGGCAAGTAGTTCATGCCGTCATGGAATAGATGAGTTACATTGTGCTTGGGAGAGTAAATAGGCACGTATGTCGAGGCACCCAAGAGCGGTCGAAGGTTAAGCTATCTTTGATGCAGTTGAAAGCCTATTTTTCCTTTTCGGTTAATCTTCGAATAATAGGACTTGAGGGGCCAAGTAGTTCATCTGTCGTCTATGGAATAGATGAGTTACGTGGTGCTTGGGAGGAATCATATATAGATGTATAGAACTCGAGGCACCCAAGGAGGTTGAAGACTCCAAGCTATCATGGTTTAAGAGTTGTAAGCCCATTTGTTCCTTTTAACATTTAGCTTGGATTAAAAGCGATTTCATCGACAAGTAGTTGATGTTTTTTCATGAAATAGATAAGTTAGATGGGGAGTTGGGAGAGTCAATAGATGTATGTTTTGGCACCCAAGGAGGATGAAGAATCAAAGCTATCTTGGTTTAAGAGTTAGCTTTATTTGTTCTTCAGAGCCAAGTAGTTAGATGTTTTCATGGATTAGATAAAGTTAGATGGTGAGTTGGGAGAGTCGATAGATGTATGTATCGAGGCACCCAGAGGAGGTTGAAGACTCCCAAGCTACACAGGTTTAAGAGTTTGATGCCCATCCGTTCCTTTTCGGTTTATCTTGGATTAAAAAGGACTTCAAAGGCCGGAGGTAGTTTCGGCATTTCGTCGGGAAATAGATGAGTTAGATAGTGCTTGGGAGAGTCAATAGATGTATATGTATGTCGAGGCACTCCAGAGCGGGTTGAAGACTCAAGCTATCTTGGTTTAAGAGTTGTATGCCCATTTGATCATTTTCGGTTTATGTGAATTAAAAAGGACTTCAAAAGTGGCCATGTAGTTCGGTTTGTCATTGAAATAGATGAGTTGGAGATGGGGCTCGGGAAAGTCAATAGATGTTTGTCAGGCACCCAAACTTGGACGGTGGGAAGACTCGAAAACTACCTTGGTTTAAGAGTTGGGAAGCCCATCTGTTCCTTTTAGGTTTATCTTGGATTAAAAAGGACTTCCAAGGCCAAGTAGTTCTTTTAAGATCACAGAAATGAATGGTTAGAATGGTACTTTGGTGAGTCAATAGATGTTTGTCGAGGCACCCCGAAAGAGGTTTGAAGAAGTCAAGCTATCTTCATGGTTTACACAAGAAATGTCGCCCATACGACCTTTTCGGTTTATCTTGGATTAAAGGACTTCAAGGCCAGAAAAGTAAGTTCATTTAAGTCACGAAATAGATGAGTTAGATAGTACTTGGAGAGAGTCGATAGATGTTTGTCGAGAGCACCGAAAGAGGTTGAAGGAGTCGAAGCTATCTTGGTTTAAGAGTTGTAAACTTATTTGTTCCTTTTAATTTATCTTTGATTAAAGGACTACAACGCCAAGATAGTTGATGTTTTCATGAAATAGATAAGTTAGATGCTGGGGATTGGGAGAGTCAATATAGATGTATATTAGGCACCCAAGGAGGTTGAAGAAGTCCAGAGTTATCTTGGTTTAAGAGTTGTAAGCCCATTTGTTCCTTTTACGTTTATCTTGGATTAAATGGACTTCCAAGTCCAAGTAGTTAATGTCATCATGAGATAGATGAGTTAGATGGTGCTTGGAAAGAGTCAATAGATGTTTGTTTGGCACCAAGGAGGGTTGAAGACTCGAAGCTACGCTTGGTTTCACGAGTTGGATGCCCGTTTGTTCCTTTTCGAGTTTCTCTTGGATTAAAAGGACTTGAGGCCAAGTAGTTCATTTCGTCATGAAATAGATGAGTTAGATGGTGCTTTGGGAGAGTCAATAGATGTTTGTCCCGGCTTGCAAGGAGGTTGAAGAAGTCAAGCTATAATGGTTTTAAGAGTTGTAAGCCCATTTGTTAGTTTGGATTGTCTGAATAAAAGGACTTGAGGGCCAAGTAGTTGTGTCGTCATTGGAATAGATGAGTTACATGGTGGCTTGGGAGAGTCGATAGATGTATGTATCGAGGCACCCAAGAGGAGGTTGGCGACTCAAGCTATCTTGGTTTTAAGTGTTGTAAGCTTAATTTGTTCCATCTCGGTTTATCTTGAATTAAAAAGGACTTCATGGTAGTAGTTCCACGTCGTCGAAAATAGATGAGTTAGATGAGTGGCAGGAGACTCAATAGATGTATGTCGAGGCACCCAAGGAGACGGAAGACTCAAGCTATGTTGGTTTAAGAGTTGTAAGCCCTTTTGTTCCTTCTCGGTTTATCTTGGATTAAAAAGGACTTCGGGGCCCGAGTAGTTCATGTCGTCATGAAGCCAGATGAGTTAGATAGGCGCTAGTGAGGAGTCCATAGATGTTTGTTTGGCACCCAAGTGGGTTGAAGACTCGAAGCTACCTTGGTTTAGGAGTTGTATGCCCATTTGTTTCTTTTACGTTAATCTTGGATTAAAAAGTCTTGAGTCCAAGTTGTTCATGTCATAATGAAATAGATGAGTTAGAATGTAACCACCCTCGTAGTAAATAGGAAAAAGCTAACCCGAACAATTAATTATATCGGTATGAGAAACTTAGAAATGCTTAGCTTTTTACGTAAAAGTTAATTCCAACCAGTATAATTATAATGTCTCATGTAGTCTAAAAAAATTCACTAAGCCTTCATTAAGCATTACTAGATTCTAAGAAGGGAGTTCTCACATCTTATTTTAATAAATCCTTGACTTGGAGGTAATTTCCATTCTTCAGAATCTACATAGTCCAAGAGACCTTACCTTAGAAATGGCTACCAAAAAAAGTCGGTGATTACTTATCTCTCGAGAGACTTCGGCTAAATTTCTGCCATCTGAAATCTTGTCACCCAATGGTATTCTTCTATTTACACTTTCTTCTAAATCCAATGCTTACATCTTACCGGTTTTCTTGGATTCCACTTGAATGATTTACCCTATTAAGATCCTTGTTCAAGTATCGAGGCAGAGTTGAAGTATCCAAGAGAGGTTCATTAATAGATTACGTGCCAAGATTCACTTACACGTTCAATTAAATACAACATATACTAAATTATCCTATTAATAAGCACAAATTTAAGCAATAACAAGCATAAGTTAATACAAGGCAAAAGTAGCTCCATCTTCAACTTTTACATGGCTTTAAAATCCTTGATTCCGTTCATGGGCATAGAGAAAACATGTCTTTGTTTATATTTACAACATTAAAGCAAATTACCTACGAGTGAAATTGCCTAAACAAAATTTCCAAGACTTCTTGACATAAGCTCTAATTACTACTATTTACATTCCATTGATCAAGTGTGCAGCTACATGGGCCAGGATATCCTTGATCACTTTTACACCTGACCACGAGTCCTCCCACAGAGAATATAACCAGCTCCCACTCAATTTCTATTATTATGGTAGTGATCCCCATTTTCTCTTTGATTCTGAAAAAGCGATGAAATTAGGGTAAGATTATACAATCTTGGTAGGAAAGCGAGCATCAAAAATAAAACTCGTACTTCATAAATCAAGTAGGAAATTTCACAAGCCTTTTCTTTCAAAGTATACTATAATAAAGATAGAGAATGATATGAACTTCAATTTATATACACGAAATAATAATCATAACTTAGAGAAGGTTTTCCAAGAATCATCCATACTCAACCAGCTTCCAAACATAGGTTACTTTCAAACCAATTCTTTTCCATTCTTCCCTCCGTGGGGGCTGCCTTATAAACATAGGGAATTCCCTTCGTCTCTTAAGATGATACATAGGCCAAAGGCCACTCCATCAACATGTCATAGTTTTTAGTGGTGAGTCTTAGTTCATTTGGAAACCATCTCAAGAGTTACAGAACACTAAACCTTCTTGGAATGATTCTTCCTTCTCAAAACCGTGGCCATGCATAACCGTAGAATATGTGTACAAACAGTAATCATTTAAAAACGAGAATGCTTAAGCTAATTTAAATATCATAAGTACCTAGTTAAGCATAGAAATTTCATGGTAGTTAAGTAAGGTAAGTCAAGTATCTTTGATAACTTTAATACTAGTAATAAAATAGATTATGAAAGCTATTCTTACTCCTTAATACCTTGCCAAACCGTATTGATCATTTAGAAGCACAGAAGAAAATCAAGTAAGTAAATGGTTTAAGTAAAAGCAGAGAATGGTTAGAATCATGCTAGAATTTCATGCTAGTCTAGTCTTGTTTAAGATTAGCGTTGGAAATCTAATTCTGTGAGACTATAACAGAAATCTTTCTAGATTAAAATCAATGAAAAGAAAGGTTAGAAATATGAGAAAAACAAACCAAGAAAGAAAAGAAAACAAAAGCAGATTTGGCTTTCAGGATCTATTACTAGGAGTTCATGCTAGACTAGTCTTGTTTAAAATTAGTGTATGAGATCTAATTTTTGTGGGACTATAACAGAAACTTTCCAAGCTTAAAATCAATGAAATAAATGTTAGAAATATGAGAAGATCAAGAAGCCAAGAAAGAAAAGAAAATAAAAACAGAATGTCACTTGCTTGATTAAAGGAAATGGTGAGTGATTTGAGCTTGCTTCCTACCCCTTTCTTTTCCACTTGCTTCTTCCTCTTCCTTCTCACGTCCCTCTCCCTCTGTTTGTGTGTGCAAAATGCTGTTTTGTGTGTGTGTACGTGAAGTGTGTGTGTGTTAGTGTATAAGTAAACTAAGTAGAAGATAGCTAGGTGCTAAGACACAATGATGAAAATTCTCCCAACATAATGATGGGAATATGGCATAGTACTTGGCTTTGTCATTGCCATGATTTTGTCTCTAATGCAGAATATTCTCTGCATGTTTAGCATCTCTCTAAATGGTGTGGCCAGCAGCCACATTTGCTCCTCAAAGTTAACGTGTCCTAATGCATGAATTTGCATTCTAAAAGTGCACCTTTGTTTCAATTCAAGTGCATCTATTGTCTTCAAAGTGCATATTCCTCTCTTATACTCATGCATGTGAGACGTGTGTAGGTGTGCATGTGTTCCTCAAAAAAAAAACAGATTCCTCACTTTGACTTCAACGTGTGAGTGTGCATGTGTAGATCTTGCTTACTTTATTTGCTTTAAAATACTGCAAATTTGTGTGGTGTTTCTTTAATTAATTTCCTAGTGTGTGTTGTGTCATTTTGTGTGTGTGTTTGGCTGCCATGGTGCATCATGTGTGTGTGTCAACGTGTTATCAAGTGTGTCAAAGTGTTAGTGTGTGTGGCAAGGTGTTAGGGTGTGTGGCAAAGTGTTAGGGTGTGTATGTGTCCAAGGTGTGTGTGTGTCACGGTTTTGGTAGTGTGTATGTACGTCAAAGTGCAGATTTTTGCATGAATGTGTCTTGCTTCTAATGTGTATATGTGTCTATTATTGCTAGGTGTATGATTTTTATGTTTAGTGAAGTGTCATTGTGTGAGCTTGTGTAAATCATTTTCTTTACTAGAAGTTTAATGTGTTACTTAGAAATCTTAATTTTGATAATCCTAGGCCTTAGTCACTAATTTGATTTTAATTGGTTCATGTGACTTGTAGAATTAAAAGTTTAGAGATAGCCTTGCTTTACTAAGTTTTAAAGCTGTGTTACTTTGATTGAAAGTCTAACTATAGAATTAGCTTACGAGAAAGCCTAGTTATCCTCCCCAAGTCACCACACAAGGTTTATTTTTCTGTGTTTTGTTCTTTCACCCTTGTGGGGTGCAAATTAAGATGTTACATAGATGGTGCTTGGGAGAGTCGGTAGATGTATGTCGGAAGGCATCCAAGGAGGTTGAGAGAACTCAAGCTATCTTGGTTTGAGAGTCAAGTAAGCCCATTTGTTCCTTTACTCGGTTTTCTTGGATTAAAAAGGACTTGAGGCCAAGTAGTTCATGTCGTCATGAAATAAATGAGTTAGATGGTGCATGTGAGAGTCCATAGATGCTTGTCAAGCACCAAGGAGTTGAAGAAGCCCGAATATCTTGGATTTTCAAAAGTTGTAAGCACATTTTTCCCTTTTAGGTTAATCTTGGATTTAAAGGACATCGGTCAGTAGTTCATGTCATCATCAAATAGAATAGGAGTTAGATGGTGCTTGGGAGGAGTCAATAGGCGTTTGTCGAGGCACCTAAAGCAGGCTGAAAGACTCTCAAGCTATGTTGGTTTATGAGTTGTAAGCCTATTTGTTCTTGAGCGTCAAGTAGTTGATGTTTTCGAGGATTAGATAAGTTAGATGGTGATTGGGAAAGTCAATAGATGTATGCTCGGGCCCCGAGGAGGTTGAAGACTCAAGCTACCTTGTAGTTTAAAAGTTGTAACCAATTGTTCCTTTCGGTTAATCTTGGATTAAAAGGACTTGGCCTTGCCAAGTAATTCATGATGGTCATGGAATAGATGAGTTACATTGTGCTTGGGAGAGTCAATAGATGTATGTCGAGGCACAGGCGGTTGAAGGCAGAAGCCAGTATCTTGGTTTAAGAGTTGTAAGCCTATTTGTTCCTTTTCGGTTAATCTTGAATAAAAGGACTTGAGGGCCAAAGTAGTTCATGTCGTCATGGAATGAGATGAGTTACGTGGTGCTTGGGAGGAGTCAATAGATGTTTGTCGGGCACCCAAGGAGGTTGAAGAAGTCAAGCTATCTTAGGTTTAAGAGTTGTAAAAGCCCATTTGTTCCTTTATTTGTTTATCTTGGATGAAAAGGACTTCACGGCGTAAGTAGTTGATGTTTTCATGGAATAGATGAGTTCTTTATGGGTGATTGGGAGAGTCAATAGATGTATGTCAAACACCCAAGGCGGTTCAGAAGAGTCAAGCTATCTTAGTTTAGAGTTGTAAGCCCATTTTGTTGGCTTCTCGGTTTATCTTGGATTAAAAGGACTTAGGGAGACCATGTAGTTCATGTCGTCATGACCAATAGATGAGTTAGATGGTGCTTGGGAGAGTCAATAGATGTATGTCAAGCACCCAAGGAGGTTAAAAGGAACTCAAGCTATCCTGGTTTGCCAGAGTTTGTAAGCCCATTTGTTCCTTTTCGAGTTTATCTTGGATTAAAAGGACTCGAGCCAAGTACTTCACGTCGTCATGAAATAGATGAGTAAGATGGGGCTTAGGAGAGTCAATTGATGTATGTCGAGGACTCAAGGGCGTTGAAGACTCAGAAGCTGCACTTGGTTTTAGAGTTGTAAGCCCTTTTTTTCCTTTTCGGTTAATCTTTCCAGATTAAAAAAGGACTTCAGATCCCGAAAGAAGTTCGCGTCACCATAAAATAGATGTGTTAGATGGTGATTGGGAGAGTCAAATTGATGTTTGTCGAGGCACCTAAGGAGGTTGAAGACTCAAGCTATCTTGGTTTTAGAGTTGAAAAGCCTCTGGTTCCTTTTCGGTTAATCTTGAAATAAAAGGACTTGAGGAGCCAAGAGTAGTTATGTCGTCATGGAATAGATAGGTCTACTGCCTGGCACGACATTGGTTACGTGGTGCTTGGGAGATAAGTAAATAGATGTATGGCGAGGCACCCAAGGGGTTAAAATTCAAGATATCTTGGTTTGGGAACAGTTGTAGGTCCATTTGTTCCTTCTCGGTTTATCTTGGATTAAAAGAACTTGAGGGCCAAAGTAAGCTTCATGTCAGTCGTGAAATAGATGAGTTAGATGGTGCTTAGGAAAGTCAATAGATGTTTGTCGAGGCACCCAAGGAGATTGAAGAGTCAAGCTATCTTGGTTCAAAGAGTTGTAAGCCACATTTGTTCTGTTATACATTTTATCTTGGATTAAAAGGACTTTAGGGCCAAGTAGTACATGTCGTCATGAAATAAGTTGAGTTAGATGGTGATTGGGAAAGTCGATAGCTGCTATATCGAGGCACCTAAGGAGGTTGAAAGACTCAAGCTATCTTGGTTTAAGAGTTGTAAGCCCATTTGTTCCTTTTCGGTTTATCTTGGTATTAAAGGACTTTCGGGCCAAGTACTTCATGTAGTCATGCAATAGATGAGTTAGATAGGGCTTGGGAGAGTCAATAGATGTTTGTCGAGGCACCCAAGGAGGTTGAATGAGTCAAGCTATCTTGATTTAATAGTTAATAAGCCCATTTGTTCCTTACCATTACATTTTATCTTGGATTAAAAAGGACTTCGCGCCAAGTAGTTTATGTTTTCATGGAATAGATGAGTTCTTTGGGGTGAAACTTGGGAGAGTCAATAGATGTATCTCAGGACACCCAAGGCGGTTGAAAGTCAAGCTATCTTGGTTTAAGAGTTGTAAGCCTATTTGTTGCTTCTCGGTTTATCTTGGATTAAAAGGACTTGAGGGCCATGTAGTTCATGTCGTCATGAAATAGATATGAGTTAGATGGTGATTGGGAGAGTCAATAGATGTATGTCGAGGCACCCAAGGAAGGTTGAAGACTCAAGCTATCTTGGTTTAAGAGTTGTAAGCCCATTTGTTCCTTTTAGGTTTATCTTGTATTAAAAGGACTCGGAGGCCAGAGTACTTCATGTAGTCATGCAATAGATGAGTTAGATAGGTGCTTGGGAGAGTCAATAGATGTTTGTCCCGAAGGCACCGAAGGAGGGTTGAGAGTCAAGCTATCTTGGTTTAATAAGTTGTAAGCCACGTTTGTTCCTTTTGTATACCATTTATCTTGGATTAAAAGGACTTTAGCGCCATGGAGTTGATGTTTTTCATGGAATAGATGAGTTACGATAGGTGCTTGGGAGAGTCAATAAGATGTAATGTCGAGACACCCAAGGTGCAGTTGAAGACTCAAGCTATCTTGTTTTAAGTGTTGTAAGCTCATTTGTTCCTTCTCAGGTTCATCTTGGATTAAAAGGACTTTAGAGCCATATAGTTCATGCGTCATGAAATAGATAAGTTAGATGGTGCTTGGGAGAGTCAATAGATGTATGTCCGGCACCCAAGGAGGTTGAAGAAGACTGACAAAGAGGTTACATTCGAGACCTATCAAATAAAATTTAGGTTCACAAACTAATTTGCTCAGTATAGAAGAATGAACCGAGATCGTCTCTTAAGGATCCAAAAACAAAGATTTAATTAGATCTAGATAATTATAAAATGGGGGTTTTGTTGTTGATTAACAAGATTAATAAAAGTAGGAGATTTAATGTTGTAAAACAAATCTAAAGAAACAACCAATCCAAGAAATTTCTTTGATCTTGAGTTTAACTCATCATTGATCACATAGGAACTCATTTAATTGCTAACCATGTTCTTGACCTTAGATCATCGAAGCCTTAACATGATCCAAGAATTCTCTCTAATAGATAAGCATCTAGGATTTGATTAACCAAGGTTAGATAAAGTAAGCTTTTCATCCAACATAGATTAACTAAAGATCTAGAATTTAACCAAGCTAAACAATCTATCAAAAAAGCTTTAATATATTGTTTTAATCTTTGTGTTCCTCTTTGAGATACATGATAATAGAAAGCTATTATCACATCAACATCTAAATCAAATTAAGCTCAATTTAATCTAGATAAAAAATCAAAAAGAGGAAGAAGAGAAACTTGAATAACAATCAAGCAATATGAACAAAGCGAAACAAGATCTCCAAATTAAAGCATCAAGATGGCTAAGTGCCTTGGATTGATTATGAGAGCCTAGCCTTCCATGGATGGGAAGGAAGAACTCCAGATAATAAAAGAACAAAAAACGAAATTGTAAAGAGAATGGAGAAGAAGAGAAAGAAAACTCTCACAAATACTTTCGAAACTTTCTTCAAACTTACTTAAAATTAGGAATGCTTCTAATACGAAGAGGTTGACTCTATTTATTACTAATCCTAGAAGCCAATTTGTACATGTACATAATCTGAATACAAGCTATAAAATATGAAAATTGTCAAATATGGAAGCTTGATGCATGGTTGGTGGGTTGGTGCACTGAGTAGGTGGGTTGGTGTATAGGTTTGTGACTTTTAGTCAACAACTCTTATCCGACTTCTAGCTTCATTTTTCATCACCTAGATGGTGCATTTTGGCTTAGAGGTCTCATGAAAGTTGTAGCCAGTTGTCTCCTTGAAATTTTACAATTTGAATCATGCCATTTGGACGTTTAGAACTCGGATATGCCAAAGCTCTTGAACCTACCTGCATGTTGCAGGTTGCGGTAGAACGTGTTTCCAAATTTAAACCAACTTGTAGCTTCATTATCAATACCTAAAACGACATCTATTGACTAAGTAATGGTCTTCAGTGAATTTGGAGATATGGGTCTTATCTTTCCAATGGCCAAGTTGCAGCACAAGAGGAGGCCTATAACTCACTGCCATGTAGTCCAATATGTACACTGCTTTGCCTTGATTTTCCGATAGAAAACCCACTCTGTATTGCAAGGCTGTTTTGGACCCTTAAGTCCGATCCAGCTCTTGAGGTTCTTCATGAAACTTGTAGAGCATTGTCTTAGCTTTCCAAAGACACCAAGATCACCTTAATTGGATCACCGACTCCCAAGTTATGGCCTAACCAAGGAAGAAGGTCAAAAATGCATCAAAATCAAAAAATTATCCAATATTTACATTAAAACCCAATGAAGCCCAGCAACATTAAACTCATCTAAAATACTAATATTGGGCACAATAAACATCTAATAAAGCCTAATACAAAGCTAACATAAGTGTCTCAAATTGATTGATCACATAAGCTGACTAGAAGTCAAGAAAAAATGCCTCTGTCATTTTCATGCAACATACTGAGACCAATGTAATCTCAAATGGAATTCAATGCAAGTTCTAGAAACAATTTCATAAGTGGCATCACTCAACAGAAGAAAATAACCAAGTGTAAGTATCAAACTTGGAAAAGCCCCACTCACAAAGGTATGGAACATTCACTCCAATTCAACAATGCCTTCTTCCTAATATCCACAATCACATACACATGTATATCATGAAAATGATTCAACTATAAATTGTTTTGCATACTTTTATCATCAATTAAGCTCAGATTCAGCACATGCTTGTATCAAAATCAATTGAAAAGAATCCAAATTGTGTGTGTGTGTGTATGTTTTTTTAATATATATACAAGAACAAAGATGATTTAAGACCTATTATGAAATGCAAGTTAAGATGCGTCTCAAGAGCAAAACTACTCCTTACTACCGCCATCATGCATCTAATAAGTTAATAACGATAAAGATTAGCTTGTTAGTTTTTTTTTTATAACTAAACTATGTACATGGTAATGTCAACTATCCCTACGACAAGGAGGTTGTCGAGACCTATCGAATAAAATAACCGGTTCACAAACTAATTTGTAAGTATAGAATAGGCAACCGAATAGTCTCTCAAGGATCCAAAAACAAAGATTTAATTAGATCAAGATAATTAGAAAATGGGGGGGTTTTATTGTTGATTAACAAGATTAATAAAAGGAGATTCAAAGTTGTAAACAAATCTAAAAGAAACAACCAATCCAAGGAGATTTCTAGATCTTGAGTTTAACTAAATCATTGATCACAAAGGAATTCGCACTTTGCTAACCATGTTCTTGGCCTTAGATCACATCAAGAAGCCTTAACATAATCCAATAATTCTTTACTAGATAGGCATCTAGGATTTGATTAACCAAGGTTAGATAAAGTAAGCACCATCCAGCATAGATTAACTTAAGATCTAGAATTTTAACCAAGCTAAACAATATATCAAAAAGCTTCAATATATTGTTTAATCTTTATGATCCTCTTTGAATACATGATAATAGAAAGCTATTACCACATCAACATCTAAATCAAATTAAGCTTAATTTAATCTAGATAAAAATCAAAAGAGGAAGAAGAGAAACTTGAATAACAATTAAGCAATATGAACAAGCAAAACAAGATCTCCAAATTAAACAACAAGATGGCTAATCCCTTGGATTGATTATGAGAGCCTAGCCTTCCATGGATGGGAAGGAAGAACTCAGAATTTCAAGAACAAAAACGAAATTGCAAAGAGAATGGAGAAGAAGAGAAAGAAAACTCTCACAAATACTTAAACTTTCTTGAAACTTACTTCCAAATTGAATGCTTCTAATACAAAGAGGTTGGGTCTATTTATACTAATCCTAGAAGCCAATTTGTACATGTACATAATCTGAATACAAGCTATAAGAATCTGAAAATTGTCAAAAATGGAAGCTTGATGCATGGTTGGTGGGTTGACTAAAAGCCACCAACCATACACCAACCCACCTACCATGCACCAACCCACCAACCATGCATCAAGCTTCCATTTTTGACAAATTTCAGATTCTTATAGCTTGTATTCAGATTATGTACATGCCGCAAATTGGCTTCTAGAATTAGTATAAATAGATTTAACCTCTTTTTGTATTAAGAAGCATTCAATTTAGAAGTAAGTTTCGAAAGAGAGTTTAAGTGACTGTGAGAGTTTTCTTCTTCTTCTTCTTCATTCTCTTTTGCAATTTGAACTTTTATTCTTTAAATTCTGATTTCTTCCTTCCCATCCATGGAAGGCTTGACTTCTCACATATCAATCCAAGAGATCAACCATCTTGCCGGAGATCTTGTTTTAACATTCATAACCTTAATTATTATTCCAGAACATAATAACTTCCTCTTTTGATTTTTATCTAGATTAAATTGCTTAATTTGATTTAGATGTTGATAATGACCAACAACTTTTGACCATCATGTATTCAAAGAAGGATCACAAAGACAAACGTATATTAAAAGCACGATAGATTGTTTTAACTTGGTCAAATTCTAGATGTAAGTTAATCTATGTTGAATGGTGATTGCTGCTAACGCTGAATTAATCAAATCCTAGATGCTTATCTAGTAGAGAATTCTTGGATCATGTTAAGGCACTTGATGTGATCTAAGGCCAAGAACTTGGTTAGCAATGGTGTGAATTTCGCTGTGATCAATGATGAAGTTAAACTCAAGATCGTCAATTTCGCTGGATTGGTTGTTTCTTTAGATTTGTTTACAACTTTGAATCTCCTACCTGTCAATCTTGTTAATCAACAACAAAACCCCCTTTTTAATTATCTTGATATAATTAAATCTTGGACTTTGGATCCTTGAGGAGGCGACCGATTCATTCTCTATACTTTAAATTGAACTGTGGCTTATTTTATTTGATAGGTCTCAACGACTCTCTTGTCCAGAACTAACCGTTGCCAGGGATCCAAGGCAACTATTTGATCATTTCAAGATCCCATCTAACTCTAACAAATGTGTTTGTTTTGTTTTTGAAGCTTTTTCAAGTGGGATTCGGTGAAATTGGATAAAAGGCGTTGTGTCAAGAATTTTGGTTCGGGCATCTCAGATTGATCTGAATTTTTGGTACACAAATGGAAAATATTATTCTGAGAAAGGCTCACTGTATACAGTGAGGTCACCCTTATTTTTGCCAAAATTCCATCGTTTAGACCACTTTTTCAATTTTTTAAGATTTTTATTATTTTGTTGGATAGCATTTTTGTGTAGATTTTATCCTGTGGTGGTTCCATAATTTTTAAAATTCATTTGACACTGTTTTTATTTTTGTTTAATTTTTTGGAGTATTTGTTTTAGGAATTTTTAGTGTTTTAGTTATTATTGCTTTTCTAATACCTTCTTATGAACTGCATGTTTGTATGACTAGATCGATCACAGTACCTTGCATTCATTTGATCCCGAAATTGATAGAACATTTCATACACTTCATAGAATTCATAGAACAGTAGTGACATTCATAGAGCTAATAGGGTACTTATACGGGTGGGCTTGAACTTGACATTGCACCTAATCTTGTTGACTCTTTTTAATCCTGTTGAGTGCATACATTGAGTATACATATGTCGATCTTGAGTGCGGTGATTTTACTATGGTGACTATAACAATAGGACCCTTAAGGAATTGTTTGCACTGATGTGAATTATCAACCTTTGTCCATTCAATATCCACGAACTTAATGTTGATTTTGAGTTGAAATCACAGTTGATACACTAGCGCGAAGTTTCATGGTCTTGCGGTGAAGATCCACGTAAGCATTTGAAGGAGTTCCATGTTAATACTGCTCCACCATGAAACCTCATGGAATAGGCGAAGATCACATCAAGCTAAGGGCACTCCTTTCTCTTTGGATAGTGCTAAGGATTGGTTGTATTACTTACAACCTGCCATTCTTATTGACGGAATGGCGTGAAAAGATTATTTCTAGAAAAGTTCTTTCTGCATCAAGAGGCTATGACAATAAGGAAAGATATTTGCAGCATAAGGCAAATGCGTGGTGAAACTCTCCATGAGTATTGGGGAGAGATTCAAGAAATTATGCTCAAGCGCCCACACCATCAAATTAGTGATCAATTTGCTGATCCAATACTTCTATGAAGGATTGATGCCCGATGGAAAGGAGTATGATTGATCTTGCAGAGTGGTGGAGCATTAGTGAATGAAACTCCATTGTTGCCAGAAACTTAATTGCAAACATGTGAAGCAAATTCTCGGCAATTTTAGTACTAGAATGGGTCTTTGCAGCAGAATAGTCAATGAAGTTAATACCTCTTCACATGTCTTTGATCAACAAAGGGTGGAACATAGATTGGATGAGCTCACTTCTTTGGTTAGACAAATGGCAATAGGACAACACGAACCACGTGTGCAAACCCCTGCCAAGAGTTTGTAGCATATGTTCTAGTTCCTCTCATCCTCTGATTCATGCCCCACATTGCGAAGATGATTACGAGTTTCAAGACCAATGTCATTGCCAGTGAGTATATTTCTACAGGGAAGCCCACGATTCTATCGGCAACAACAACAGAAATATGATCCATTCTCCAACACTTACAACCACCGGGTGGAGGGACCATCCCAAATACGAGATATGGGAATGCATCAAATCATGACCACAAAACTGAATTATAGACCACCATTCGGCAAGCAAGGACAAATCGGAGTTTGACCACATCTTTGGACCAAGTAGACCACCATTCCAGCTGACAAGGTCCTGTAGCCACAAAAATGCGAGCCCTCATTGGAGGATTTGGTGAAACAATTGGCCACCAATAACATCCGATTTCAGCGAGCTGAAACCACCATTGAGAACTTGGAGACTCAAATTGGTGCAACTTGCCACATCAATTCATAGATTAAAGTCACGGGGTTACACGGCCGATTACCCTCTCAAACCACTCCAAATCCTAGAAGGCAATGTTAGTGCTATAGCTTTACCTTGATGGTAAGCAAATCAATAGACCCGATCTGTGAATACTTCCAATTCTACCCTTGGCCCCGGAGAAACAAGATTCTACGGCAACTTCAAGTTACGCAACTAATTGGGAATCTTATGCTTGATTCGTGACAAATGATCCTACAACGTAGCGAGAAAATTGGATCAAATCAGTGATTGTGAAAATTGATGCTGTGAAAAGTGAGCATCCAAAAAAGTGAGGACCAACATTCCTCTTCCTTTTCCCCAGCCAGAATGATACGGCCAAAGGGCATATGGTTTAAGCAGACTTGGATAAGGAAATTGTGGAGACTTTTCGAAAGGTTGAGGTGAATATACCTCTCTTGGAGGCAATTAAACAAATCCCCAAGTATGCCAGGATTCTTGAAAGAGATGTGCACACCCATAAGAGGAAGCTAAAGGGCAACGAAAAAAGTGAGTATGGGGAGAAATGTCTACCTTTGATTCATTAACCTGCCTCCCAAATACGAGGATCCGAACACTTTTACCATCCGCTTGCACCATAGGGCACCAACAGTTCACTCATGCCTTGCTAGACTTGGGAGCCTCCATCGATGTAATGCCAAAAATCGGTTACACTTCCTTGCATATGGGAGAGCTAAAGCCTAGGCATTGTCATTCGATTAACCAAGCGGAGCCTTTGCACAACTGCGGGGAGTGTTGGAGGAGCGTTACAGTTCGGGTACATAATTTAATATTCCCGGTGATTTTTATGTGTTGAATATGGAAGATGAAGCGCCTCTTCCCCACCCCATTGATCTTAGGTAGGCCATTTTTGAAAACTTGCTAAGCCCAAGATTGATGTGCATCATGAAATACCCTTTCCATGGAATTTGGTGATGATATCACATTCAGTTTAACATTTTTGATGCCATGAAATACCGCTTTAGGGGATCGTTACATTTTTAAATTTTGATGTCATTGATTTCTTGGTTGATGATATACATGTTGATATGTTGGCGAGTTTCACGAAATTGTAGGATACACTGATAGCATAGCTTGTGATACTTGATACGCTGCTTGGACTTTTTGGTTGTAAACCCACTCTGATGTGTGCGCGGCTTTGTCTTTGAGATTTCTACATACTTATCATGTCATGTTGTTAATTCTAGCGACATTGATGATTACATTTACATTATTAATGCAACAATGATCTTTGTTGTAATGATGTTATCGTTCATCCTGCTTGCTAAGTGTGATTCTTTTGATTCCATAGGATATGATGATGTTGTTTTGCAAGGTGTGCATAGCTTAAGTACAGTGCAAGCTGTTGAGAATTTAGCGATTTAGTTTCGGTTCCAAAACTAGTAAAAATGATCCGGCAACCACCCTCCGTTGAACTTAAGCCCTTGCCTGAGCATTTGAAGTATGCATTCTTGGAAGAGGATGAGAAGCTCCGGTGATAATGGCCAAACACCTCCAGCTTTGAGCAAGAAACGAGATTATTGGAAGTCTTGAAGAAACACTTGAAGCGGCAATTGGTTGGACAACAGAGACATTTTCACAGTATTAACCAACTCACATGCATGCACGAGGATATTACTTGAGGAGGAAATGGCAGAGTGAGGCAATAGGAGAGGCCCAGATCCTCTCATTCTAGATGTGGTGAAAAAGAAGTGACCAAACTCTTTGCCAGTGGCATTATCTATCCCGTCTGCAAACTGACAAGTGGGTGAGCCGAGTGCAAGTAGTTCCAGAAGAAATGCAGGGAGTATTGTTGTGGCCAACCCCGGAAGAATGAGCTCATTCCAGCCCGAGTGCGAGAATAGTGGAGATGCATTGACTACGGACGTCTCAACCAAGCCACTCGGAAAGATCATTTACCCCCTTAGTTCATTGATGGAGATCTTCCGGAGCAGTTGTTGGTAAGTCCCATTACGCTTTTTGAATGGCTATCTTGGATACTTCCAAATCCACATTGCAGGAGGATCGAGGAAGACCACATTTACTTGTCCCTTCGACACCTTTCCTTCCGAGACGGATGCCATAGCCTCTGCAATGCCCCTGGTACCTTCCCGGTGCATGGTGAGCATATTTTTACGATTTCTTAGAAAGTGCATGGAGGTATTTATGGATGACTTTCTTATACATGGTTCTTCTTTTGATTCATGTTTAGCCGGCCTATCTAGAAGTCTTTGCAAAGATGCATTGAGACTAACCTTGTGCTAAATTTTGAGAAATGCCATTTTATGGTAGAGCAGGGGGTATAGTTTTAGGCCATGTGAAAATCCGGTAAAGGGCATTGAGGTAGATCACACTTGCAAGATTGATGTAATTACTTGTCTATCTTACCCCACATGCGTGCGGGAAGTGCGTTCTGTTCTTGGTCATACCAGGTTTCTACGAGGGCGCTTCATTACTTAGACTTGACAAGATTGCTCTTCCACTTTCCCGATTCTTGTGAAGAAAATTGTGGAATTCAATTTTGATGACAAGTGCAAGAAAGAAGCTTTCTACAAACCACTTGAAAGCGAGGAGCCTTGACTAGTACCCCTATCATCCGACCACATTGGCCCAGACATTACCATTGTGAGTTAATGTGTGATGCTTCTAACTATGCGGTAGGAAGCGATCTTGGCACGCAGAGTGGTGAAAGCTTCTGTGTGATATACTATGTCTTTGAACTACAGAATCTTTGCTCGAGGCCAACTATACCTGCTTAGAAAAAGAACTTTTAGCCATTGTTTTTGCTTTGGATAAGTTTAGATCATATTTGCTTGGTTCTAAGGTTGTTGTGTTTGCGATCATGCGACTCACGAAGTTCCCCTTTTGAAGAAGCAGAGATGCAAAGCCGGAAACTAATAAGATGGATGCTCTTTGCTCCAAGAGTTTCACATAGAGATGTTGTGGAAGTGTGGAGCGAGAGAACCTAGTAGCGAGATCATTTGAGCCGCCGTGAAAGGGATTGAGATCCCTTCCTGTGCAGGACTCCTTCCCGGATGAAGTGACTTATGCATTACTGAGAGTAAGAACTTGCCTTCACCTTAGTTTCTTGGCGATATGGTGAATTTCTTGGTTGCTACGATTTTCCCTCACATTTCACTGCGTGCACAAGTTTATAAACTTAAGAGTGAATCAAAATATTGTGTGTGGGATGATCCATATACGTGGCGATTTTGTAGTGACCAAATTATTGGGCGATGTGTGCCTAAATCAAGAGTTTCATTCTGTTCTTAGCTTTTGTCATGCATTTGCATGTGGTGAGCCTTTGAGCCTCTGCTTGTACTGACTAGGAAAGTTTTAGACTACAGTTTATATTGGCCTACCTTGTTTCATGATGCATATTTGTTGCATGAAGTCTTGTGAGCGATTAGCCGAGAGAGCGAGGAGCATTTCTCGCATGAGAATGAGATGCCCACGACAACCTCTACTTGTATTGTGAAATCTTTGGCGTACTGGGGTAACTACGTTTCATGGGACCTTTTCTGTTTCCTTTGGTTATGTTTACATTTTGCTAGTTGTTGATTATGTATCAAAATGGGTGGAGGGCTAAAGCCACTTTCGGATGATGATTCCAAAGTTATTTGTGGATTTTGTTAGATCATGCATTTACCTGCTGCCCGAGGTTTGGAATCCCGAGAGCTATCATCGGTGATCAAGGCACCCATTTCTGTAGCCGGAGCATGGGAGGGATTGATGAGAAAATATGGCGTGTTGCATAAAGTTTCTACACCTTACCATCCCCGGACTAATGGTCAAGCCGAGGTCCTCCAATAGAGAGATCAAGCGCATACTTGCCCAACGACCCAACCTAATCGGAAGGATTGGAACATGAGGCTTGAGGATGCTCTTTGGGCTTAAGGACCAGCTTACTGACTCCCGACCAGGATGTCTCCATATCGGATAGTCTATGGTAAGGCATGCCTTTTGCGATAGAAATTGAGCACAAAGCATATTGGGGCACGGCGAAGCAATGCAACATGAATTTGGCGGTGGCATGAAGCGGAAGTTGCGATTCTGAAATTTGGAAGAGATCCGCCTAGATGCCTGTGAGAACTCCCATTCTGCAAAGAAAAGACCAAAGCCTTCCATGATAAGTTTATTCTGCGGAAGGAGTTTTCGATTGGGCAAAAAGTTCTCTTGTTTAATTCTCGCCTTAAGTTGATGCACAGTAAATTAAGGTCTAGGTGGGACCCAGTCAGTTTGTTGTCCTTAACATTTTTCCTCATAGTGGTGGGGAGTGAGAGTGAAGCCACCAGCAAAGTGTTCAAGTGAGAGAGAGAGGAGAAGAGGAAATGATCACCATGCACTCAGAGAACTTTTTATGAAGGAGCTCAAGAGAACCTCGTGGAGGAAGTTCAAGCTTTGCGGGATGCCCTCTACCATGATTGATCACTCTTTGCTTGTTTTAGAAAAAAAAAGAAAAGGAAAAAAGAGAAAAAGAGAAGAAAAAAATAGAAAAAAAAAAGCCACGATTAATGTCAATTGCCGAGAGATTGAATCGACAGCTAGGGAGGACCCATCGCTCGTGCAAAATCTTCAATCACATTGGCTAAGGACAGACAAAAGTAGCGCTTCTTGGGCGGCATCCCAAGTTTTCTAACTCTTTCCTCTTTCTACGCTTTGACTTATTTGTTGTCACGGGAATCGAGGACGAGAAAAAACGGTGCCAAGTGAGAAAATCTATCAAAGTTTGATTTTTAAATGTCTTAATTTTGTTTATTTTTAGATAACAGGATATGATTTTCACCGGTTAAATAGGATACTTGACCTTTCCAGTGAAAATCTTTTCGGTCCCTTGATTTACAAACAACGAAATACGTACATAATTTTACTCAATTTTTTTCTCTCTCTTTCTTCTTTCTTTGAAAATGGATAATCGGCTTTTAATCTCCTTAAACAGTTTAGCTTCTCTCCCTCAAAGACAACAACTAACATTTATTGTGCAAGGTTTTGAGATTAAGGATGCTTATGCACAAAGGCATCACTG